>CM039727.1:25207708-25807708 GCA_022539455.1 Dendrobium nobile
TTGATCTATTTAATTAATTATGCACTAGAAATTATATGTTTTTTAGTCTTTTTTTATTTACATGCCGTATTTATTTTAGCCTGGAATTCGATTGGAGGATCATGAGGGTATGATAAAACTTCTTCTACTTAAACCAATTAAAAATTTTAGCTCAGATAAAAGTTTTAATGGTCCTAAGAAGAAAGCTTAGACTCACCAAGGGTTTTTTTTTTTTTTTTTTGCATTATATTATACTTTTCTCTACCTTGTTAGGCACCTCCCCACCTGTGGGTTCTGGCAGGCCACCTAACCTATGAGGGTGCAGTCATGTCAAGGGGATGTTATGCAATCTCTAGAAAAAAAACCTATTTTTTAAGCCTAATTTTTAAACTGTTTCATTTTGATTCATGCATTTAATCGAGTCAACTAGTATGCATCGTGTTAGTAACAAACTTAAAAGTGTCTAAATATGTAATAGCATTTTACTTTAAGAATAAAATCCTAACTTATATTAAGGGGCCAATTAGAATATGTTCTAGGTGTCATCCCCGCTTTCCTTAAACTCAATCTATTAACATCCTTAATCATTCTTTCATTAATAATCGGACACATGGTTTTAAAGCTCCTAGGTGGTTTAGCTGGCTCCCTAATCTAGGCCGGGGCAAGTCCATATCTATATTGTATTAGCTAGGTTTGGGTTACTGATTTTTAGTATCTAATTTAGACTTAGGTTTTGAGGCTGGCTTAGGCTATAAGACCTCAATCTCTGAAAATAAAATCCAAACTTTCTAATAAAATTGATCATTCAAACTTAAATCTCTTTCAATCAAATTTAAGCCGAACACTTAGGATAGACTAAGGTGTTTCTAAAGTAATTTAGAATCTCAAAACACCTCATACCCTTCTTCATTTGATTCTAGAAAAAAGTGCTCAAATTTGACACAATCTCATTTGAAATTTCCAACCCTACCTCCTTTGATATAAAGCTCTAAATTCTTAAATAAAATTTCTAACATTATTTTAATCGAGAGTATTCATAAGAAACTCCTGTTTTTATGATGTAATTAACTATGAGGGCTTGCACTCGTAGGAGATTTAAAAACCCAGATCTAATTTTTAAATCAAGTTTTCAAAACCTTTAATTAATTATCTTTGGAAAACTCAAAATTCAACGATTATTATTGGCATATCCAATTGATTTATAATTGGTGATATTCTCTTTCCTTGGAAAAATAAATCATTCTATTGTCATGATTTTGATTATGAAATTAATGATGTTTTATCTTGATTATTATAGTCAAACATTTGATTAAACATCATTTTGACCTTTCGAGATCATATATTGTCTCTCCTGAGTTTTTCTACAATAATTAGAATAAAATTCAAAGTTTTGAAATTTGAACCTGTTAATATTCTCTTTCCTTGGAAAAACATATCATTTAGCCTTATCCCCTATCATCCAAATTTTTTAATTCTAGTAGATTTCAACCCATCCCATGGATAACCTAACCTCTATATCTATAAGAGAAACCCCCTCATACATTCCCCCACCTGTTGCAAAGTTTAAGACCATAATTTGAGAAGAAAGAGTGAGAGAGAAAGAGAGAGAAAATGCATTTATTTTAGTAGATTCCAATCTAACCATCAATAGCTCCTAGACCCTTCAATGAAGTTGTAGAGGATTTAACTACCTTTCCAACAAGCCCAAAAACATCAAAATCCATCCTTAAGATTGTAAGTTATCTCAAGTTTTCTCTCAAATTTTGATTTGAAACTACAAAAAAATTACAACACATTAAGCCTTCAAACTTCATGTGTTGAAAGATTATGTTACCCTAAACATGTGTTTCAAATTTCATTGAATCTGGTTGAGAATTTTAAGAGTTATAGACTTTCAAATATTTAATTCAATTTTAAACTCTTGGTTTTGGTTCAGTTTGAACTATCTGATTGCATCTTCAGTACAATCAGACTGTCCACAGGAAGCCATATCACTCGACATCAAATTATGTAGACCACAGGTTTTGAACCCTCATAATTTCAGGCTGGTAAGCCTATGTGGCCACACCAGAGTAGTCAAATTAATCCACATAAATTGGATTGCATTAATCTGATCCGACGTAGTCAATGTTATAGTCTACGACCCCTAGTATGAGATTTTGATGTTAACAAATAATGTCTATTTAAGTTGCTTCATTATTAACTAAATATTTTGATTTTTGCTCTTATCTATAAGTATTAACATTTCAGGAAGATTACATATTACTCAAGATAATAAGAAGACTCAAGAGTGGGTAGAGTAAGATATGAAGTTTGTAACTCTATAATTTTTATTTATTTTTATTTTTTTTTCTTTTCTTGAGTCTTACCACAAAGTATATGCAAAATGAGCAACCATGCACACACACATATGAAAGTTCATTAGGGATGTTAATCCCTTATGAACTAGTCCCAAGGCTAATAAAGAGGGGGGTGAATTGGTATTTTAAAAAATCTCTCACAATCAAAACATAATCTTAAAACCAAAACCAAGATTCATCATAAAGAAAACTAAGTGCGAAAATTAAATGCGGAAATAATATAGGAAATAACATACTAGATTTATAGTGGTTTAGTCAAACCTTGACCTACGTGTACTCCTCAGAGGCACCCTCCGAGTATTGCACTAAACTCAGTGTCTCATATTTAGCCCCCACAGCTAGGCGGAGAAGCCCTTATAAAATCACTTCCACCTTCCCTAGTGCGGCAGAGTAGCAGGGTCCTTTGACACCAAAGAGGTCTTCTTCATCACAGAACTTCCCTCAAGACAAGCCTTGAATCCAATGGTACTAAGGTGCAAGCTTGCCGGAGCAACCATGTGGAATCCCCCTCCGCACTCCCTTGAAACCCCCTATAAGGATCCACTCCCTCTCTCAAACTCCACCTTTTCCTCTCACCCTTTCAAGCTCTCTCTTCAAGTTCCCTCCAAAAGAACAAAGCTATAATGGCTGCCAAAGATACTTACTAAGTGTCTTGTCAAAGATTAAATAGAAGAGATCAAAATAAGCTCATTAATTGTAACTTGCCGACTTTATCATCCAGGACGATATGTATATCGTCCTGGCCGATCAGTGTAAATTAAGGCCGATCAGTGTAAATTAAGCCCAATCAGCCAGGATGATTTGGGATGATTAGAAGAAATATATTCATATCATCCAGGATGATAATATATCATCTTGGCCATTCAGTACAAATCGTGGAATATCATCCTGAACATCGCCCTAAATAAGAGTTGTCTGATGTCCAATCGTCCAGTGGATCGTCCCGGTCGATCCTACGATCGTCCAGGATGATGTGAATATGTAATCAACTCTTAATTACTTTCATTAAATACCAGATTAATTTAGAAAAAATTATGTTGGATCGGCCAGGCCAATGCCTATGATAATGCCTGGGATGATGTCCAAAAATAAGTAATACCTAAATAGATCTGGCAGGGGATTCTTTCTAATTTGAGCCTATCATCCTGGCCGATACAAAATCTTCCAGGATGATGTGCTTAATGATAGCTACCTTAACAAGGATGCCCTGATTAGGGTTTTTATTTTTGAACTGATTGTCCAGGCTGATATAAATATCATCCTGGACGATGTTACCAAAAATAGTAAACTCTAAGAACCAGTTAAAAATTCTTCCAAAGTGTGTGTGTGTGTAAGATTACTTAGCATCAGGAGCCACATCGATTATAATAGACTCAAGAAAGGGAAAAGATACAAACTGACTCAGACCTAGTCTATCCAATCATGAGCTAGTTTTAATTGCAGTCTGATCTTGTGGACCTGAAATGTTAAAAGGCAAGGTAGTCATAGAGAAACATGAGTGTTTGCTATCATCAAAATCATAATACATGAATTCAGATTCGCAATAATCTCCCTCTTTTTTATGATGGCAAACATTACTAGTTGAATTTATAAAAATAAAAATATTTTCTCCTAATCTCCCCCTTACTAAAATAAAACTTTAAAAATAGGGGAAATAAAAATTTTTTGTTGTTTAAAAAAGATAAAGATATAAATAAAATAGTATGTTCTTCCCCTTTGACATTATCTAAAGGAGAAGGGGTACAAAAAAGTCTTAAAAAATGAGAAAGTTACCTCTTGATTTTATTCAAAAACTAAGAAATGTATTGAAAAAGCATAATCCAGAAAAGGTAAGAAATTTGGAAATTGTTAATCCAAGCTCAAGTTATTTTAAAGACTCAAAAACTTTTTAATCCAATATATAAATCAAGAAATAAATTAGAAAAGAAACATTAATTTTTTAAAACTCCTTTCATAAAATATATCTAATAGAAGATTAATGCAAAAATTAGTAAATCAGGAATCATGATTTTCAAGCTCAAGTATCGAAAATATCATGGGTTTTCTTAAGCTTTAAGTAAACTCAAAAAAAGTAAGCATACTCTTTATGGACTCATTTTATGCCTCTTGTTAGTTTTTTGGTGCACTTTGCACATCTTTTACTTTTTGATATACTTTGTGTATCTTTCTCAATTTTGTGTCATTGCGCATCTTTTGATTTGGCGTCATTTGCCACTTTTTTTTTATTTGGCATCATTGGCCATTTTTTTTAATATGCTACCTTTTTAAAATTTTAAAAACAAAAGTAAACCTATTCAATTAACATAATGAACTACTTGATTAAGAAAATTATAAGATAGATTCAGCAACTTGTAAAAGATTCCTATGCAATAGATAAAATGTAGCGAGATGAAAAAGTTCAATTTTAAAATCTAATTTAAAATATGATTAAAATTTTAAATCAAAAAGTAGAATAACCTCTTTTAGGAAATAGAAATTGAGAGTCAAAATTATGAGTTTCCTTCCTTTGACTGTTTTAGAGAAGTCAACAACAACTTGCATAAGAATTCAAGATAAATAGGAGTTAGATTTTTTATTTTCAATTTTTTATTTTTTTTTAATATAGAAAATAATACATAAAAAGAAAAAGTAAAAACAAAATTAAAATTTTAACGAAAAAGGAAAGAAAGAAAAAAGAAGAGTGAAAAAGAATAAATAAAAAAATAAAAATACACAAAAATGAATAAAATAGAAAAATAAAGCACACAAATAATGGTTTAAACATCGTCTTGCTCTTGATCTGATGATTTAGAAGCTAGGTCTGCCCAAGAGATTTTTTATTTTTCATTATTTGCTATTTTTATAATTTGCTTAGTTTTACCCTTTTCTTTTGTAGGAAGAGTTCTCAAATTTGAGCACTGATTTTTCATATGTCCAGGCTTCCTACATCCAAAGTAAACAACGTCAGAAGAAATCTTAACATTCTTATGATTTTTACCTTTATTCTACTTTTATTGATGCTTATGCTTTGGTAAGTTTTTTAATTTGCTTGATAATTCATCATTTTCGTCACCAACTAATCCATTTTTCTCCATGTTTTCAGCGTTTAGCACTATCATCTCTCCTGCATCCAAAAGTTTTTGACCCAAACTTTATTGGTAGGCAATGAGTGAGTCAATCAAATTATTAATAGAATATTCATTCAAGTTCTTTGATTCACAAATAGCAACAAGTTTAGCATTAAACTTATTAAGTAGACAACGTAGAATTTTATTAATTTTTTTAATGTTTGAAAACTCTTTACCTAAAGCATGCAATGATGTCATAATTTGAATAAATCTAGTATACATGTCTAAGATTGTCTCATAATATTTCATGTAAAATAGTTCATAATAATGCATTAAAATATTCAATCTAGATTGCTTGATTTCACTAGTGCATTCGTATAAAGTGTGTAATTTATCCCAAATTTCCTTACCAGTAGTGCACGTGGATACTAATATACAATCTTTAGAATTCAAAGCATAGAAAAAATAGTTTAAAGATTTAGCATTCAATTGAGCATTGATTTGTTCTTCTCTACTCCATTGAACAAAAGGAATATCAATTTTAATTCTATCTAAAATACGTGATGGTATAGAATAACCAGTTAAAATCATTTGCCACATTTGAAAATCAATTGATTGCAAAAAAGTATACATACAAAATTTTCAAAAATTAAATGTAATATTTTTAAACAAAGGTGGTCTGGTGATTGAATAACCTTTCACAATATTACGATTATAAAAATTAGCCATGGATCAAAATTCAAAAGTTTTTAAAAACTTATTTTTATGAACCTGGCTCTGATATCACTTGAAAGTTCATTAGAGATATTAAGCCCTTATGAACTAGTCCCAAGACTAACCAAGAGGGGGGTGAATTGGTATTTTAAAAAATCTCTCACAATCAAAACATAATCTTAAAACCAAAACCAAGATTCACCACAAAGAAAACTAAGTGTGGAAATTAATGCAAAAATAATAAAGGAAAGAACACTCCTCGGAGGCACCCTCCGAGTATTGCACTAAACTCAGTGTCTCTCCTTTAGCCCCTACAACTAGGTGGAGAAGCCCTTACAAAATCACTTCCACCTTCCCCAGTGCGGCGGAGTAGCCGGGTCCTTTGACACTAAAGAGATCTTCTTCTTCCCAGAACTTCCCTCAATACAAGCCTTGAATCTGATGGTACTAAGGTGCAAGCTTGTCAGAGAAACCATGTAGAATCCCCCTCCACACTCCCTTGAAACCCCCTCCAAGGATCTTCTCCCTCTCTCAAACTCCACCCTTTCCTCTCTCCCTTTCAAGCTTTCTCTTCAAGTTCCCTCCAAAAGAATGAAGCTACAATGGCTGCCAAAGACACTTACTAAGTGCCTTGTCAAGGCTAAATAGAAAAGCTCAAAATGAGCTCATTAATTGCAACTTGTCGACTTTATCATCCAGGATGATATGTATATTATCCTGGCCGATCAGTGTAAATTAATCCCAATCAGCCAAGATGATTTGGGACGAATAGAAGAAATTTATTCATATCATCCAGGATGATAATTTATCATCCTAGCCGATCAGTACAAATTATGGAATATCATCCTGAACATCACCCTGAATAAGAGCTGTTCGATGTCCAATCATCTAGTGGATCGTCCTGGCTGATCCTGCGATCGTCTAGGATGATGTGATCATGTAATCAACTCTTAATTACTTTCCTTAGATACCAGATTAATTTAGGAAAAATTATGCTGGATCGGCCAGGCCGATGCCCGGGACGATGCCCGAGATGATGCCCAAAAATAAGTAATATATAAATAGATCTGGCAGCTGATTCTTTCTTATTTGAGCCTATCATCCTGGCCGATACAAAATTGTCCAGAATGATGTGCTTAATGACGACTGCCTTAATAAGGATGCCCTGATTAAGATTTTAGTTTTTGAACCGATCATCGAGGCTAATATAAATATCATCCTGGATAATATTACCAAAAATAGCAAACTCTAAGAACCAGTTAGAAATTCTTTCAAAGTGTGTATGTGCAAGGTTACTTAGCATTAAGAGCCACACCAATTATAATAGACTTAAGAATGGAAAAGGTAAAAATTAACTCAAACCTAGTCTACCCAATCTTGAGCTAGTTTCAATTATAGTATGATCTTGTTGACCTGAAATGTCAGTATGCAAGGTAGACGTAGAGAAACAAGAGTATTTGTTATCATCAAAATCATAATCCATGAATTCATATTCGTAACAACACACACAGGGGGAGGGTTACTTTTAGGTGAAATTTTTTTTAACTCTCTGTAGATCATATTGTATGAGTTTAAATCGTATTGTATGAACTACTGTGACTCAACGGCTACCAGTGAACTAATCATACAGTATGATCATGATCATCCTATACGATGTATTTTTAATTAAAAACTCTAGCCACTAGATTAATTTAAGTAAGCTCTTAAACAATAAATTTTGAAATGGTCGTATTATATGATAATTTGAATACTTACTTAAATTAACCCCCATGATTAGTCAGTAAATTAAGGATTAATGTTTGATTGGTTATCATACTGTATGATATGGTTCATACTATACGATCAACCGAGGTTATTTTTGATTGTCCCTGACATCATACAGGATAAACCCTTGATTTTTGAACTAATCGTACTAGACAATGAGAAAGTCATACTTGATGATATGAAGCTTTTAACATATCGTACTCTATAAAGTGAATCATACCATACAATGAATAGAGATGAGTTTATATCATCCCAGCATTCATCTTTATTAACAGAAGGAAAATAACTCATCATACTGGATGATATTCAATCATACTGTACGATGTTATTTAGAAAAATTGCATGTTTGTACTCCTTCGTACCAGGATGAAGGCTATTTTGAACTGATTGTACTATACGATCTTGGACCATAATGTAAAAACATAATGGCTATATTAAAAATTTAGGGTTTCTTGGAGCCTATTTTAAATATTAATCTTCTGTCTTCTGAGATTGTGAATGAGAGAGGAATGTGACAAGAAGGGGATTTTTTGAGAGAGAGCTACTTGAGAAGATTTTGAGGTTTGTAAGAGAAAGGAGAAGGTGAGTTTGTGAGGGAGATGAAGTGTGAGTGAGATCACACAGTTACTCCTAGCTTACTATAAATTGCTCCTCCAGTGGCCCAAACAAATCTTATGGGAAGCTTTATAAGGGGGAGATCCTTAAAGGTCTGTGTCCTCTTAGGTACTCTGCCTTCTCTAGGAGGGAGAAAAATGAGAAGGTTCACTGCCATCATTGGGAGGATAATATAGTGTTTGGTACTCCACCACACTGCGTTGGTTAAAGTGAGGATTTGTAAGGCTTCTCCGCCTTGCTGTGGGAACAAAAGGAGAATTACTTTTGAGTAGTGAAATTCCTGGAGTGGAGGACTCCAGGGGTGGATGTAGCTTAAGTGATTGAACCACTACAAATCTTCTGATGTGATTTTTCCTTTTTATTGCACTGTATTTATATTTTGCATTTTATGTTTTTTTATATAACTGTTGGTGATAATCATGTTTTAGTTCTTTATTATGTAAGTTAAATTTTCACCACCTATTATTACAATCGTATTTTAATCTTTCGCTTCCGCATAAAGTTTAATTTTCTTGTTTAAAATTTAAAACTAAAAAAATTAGAACTCCTGTTTAGGATTATTATTTTATTACAAAAATTTTCAATTCACCCCCCTCTTGGTGCATCTCATACTTTCAATTGGTATCAGAGCGAGGTTTCAAAAATAGTATTTTAGAATATCTTAAAAAATTTATCATGGCTCATTTTGGTAATTATAATACTGTAGAGGGTTATTCTATAACTCGTCCACCCCTGTTCGATAATATTCTATTTGATTTTTGAAAAATTAGAATGTCTACTTTTCTATAGTCTATAGACTATCGTATGTGGATGCTGGTTCAAGAAGGTTTAGTGCACCTTTCAAACTTGTGAATGGCATCAAAACTCAAGTAATTTTTAGTGAATGGAGCAATGTGGATAGGGATCTAGTACAATTAAATGTAAAGTACTTAAATTATTTCTTTTGTGCATTAAAATCTTAAGACTACATGAGAGTATCAACCTGTACTACTGGTAAGGAGATCTGGGATAGACTGTCTATCACGTACGAAGAAATTAGTGAGGTTAAATATTTTACTACATGACTACAAACTCTTTTATATGAAACCTAGCAAAACTATATCTAGCATGTACACTAGGTTCACCTAAATAATGATATCATTGTATGCTCTAGGTAGAGAAATTTCTGATTCTGAAAATGTTAATAAGATTTTGAGATGCTTACTAAGTTCTTATGATGCTAAAATTACTACAATTACTGAATCAAAAGATTTAAATATTTATTCAATTTATAATTTGATTTGGTCGCTCATTGCTTACAAGCAAGAAGTGAGTCAAAGGCAAAATGATGCAGGAGAAAAGAAGAAGGAACGGACAAGGGCTTTGAAAGCAAACAACTCAGATAGTGAAAGATCTTCAGGGGAGGAAAATGACAATATAGCCTTGATGACCTGACAGTTCAAGAAATTTCTAAAAAGAAAACAAATGTGTCATCAGAATAACTAAAACAAAGGTAAAAGCTCAAGAACTACTAAAGTTTCATCTGACACGATTTATTTTGAGTGCAGAAAACTAGGTCATCTCCGAGCTGATTACCCTAACATAAAGAGCCAGCCAACTAAAGAAAAAGATGAGGAGAAAGTGAAATATAAGAAAGGAAAGATGAAGACAGAAAAGGAATTTTGGGCCGACTCTGCCTCAGAATCATCAAAAGAAGAAGCAGAGAAAGAGGTAATAAATTTGTGTCTAATGGCTAATGATAATCTTGATCAATCGGATCAAGATGAGGTATGTCAATTTTCATATGAAAATTTGTTGGTTATTTCTGAGAAAATCCATTACTCTTATAGAAGGTTAAAGAAAATGCATGCTAGTCTTAATATTGAGTTTAGTAATTTACAAAGTGAGCATGCTAATTTAGTTAAAGAAAATTTTGATTTAAATAAAGATCACATGTCCCTGCTTGATGAGTTCGATGCATTAAATAAGAAGCATACTAAATTAATTGATGCATGTGAATCCTTGAAAATATCTCATCTTGAATTAGAAAAGGAGTTTGACAAATTAGAGAAACTTGCATGGGAAATAGATAGAAATAAAAATCGTCTAAAATTTATTGTAGCATATGAATATGAAAATAACGCATTGAAAACAAAAATCATAGCATTTAAAAAAGATAAGACAACATCCACTTTAGGAAGAGGCATTACCACCCACATAGGTTAGTGAACCCATTTCCCAGTGTTAGGTGCTTCTATTGTAGCATGCTAGGTCACATAGCCCACACTTGCATGATTCACCGTAGGACACACTTAGTGTAGAGACCTAAATTTCATTCATCATAATATAGCATGCATACATCTCATTCATCCAAGCATAAGGAGGAACCCAAACTTACTTGGGTTCCAAAATGTAACCCTTGAATGACTTTGAAGAGGTGCTCTCATAAAATACCTAGTGAGAGCATGTAGTATCTGGACAGTGGCTGCTCGAGACATATGATTGGAAACATGAAGAAGTTCATTACACTAGAGGCTAGAATCGGAGGCAAAGTGATGTTTGGAGACAACACCACTAGGAAAGTGGTGGGCTTAGGTATTATTGGAAATTCTTAAAAAATTAATTAAAAATGTTTTATTAGTTGATGGTTTAAAGCATAATTTATTAAGCAATACTCAATTATATGATAAAGGTTTTGACATAAAATTTCTTTCTGATAAATGCCTGATTAGTTTAAATGAGAAACTTGTATTAGAAGGAAAATAAATGAATAATATTTATATGTTAGATCTTGATTGTATTGAAATTTTGAATTCACTGTGCTTAAAAATAATAATAAATGACTCGTGGTTATGACATAGGAGACTATGCCATGCTAGTATGAAAACACTTAAAAATATCACCCAGAAAAATCTAATTAGAGGCGTACCTAAGTTAGACTTCACTAAGAATCATCTATGTGATTCCTGCCAACTAGAAAAATAAATAAAATCATCATTTCATTCAATCAAGGATGTGAACACATCTAGGCCACTAGAAATCCTTCACATAGACTTATTTAGACCTATTAGCATAGCGAGCCTGGGTAGGAAGAGTTATGGTTTTGTAATTATAAACAACTTCACTAGATTCACTTCGGTAAGATTCCTAACACATAAGAATGAGTCATTTAAGGAATTTAAGACCTTCTCTACTTGGATTCAATGAAAATTAGGATGTGAAATCTCAATAATCCATAGTGATCATGGTAGAGAGTTTCAAAATGAAAGATTTGAATCCTTCTGTCAAGAGATAGGAATAGAACATAACTTCTCTACCCCTAAAACTCCTCAGCAAAATGGAATAGCAGAAAGAAAGAATAGAACTTTGGTAGAAGCTACTAGGGCAATGTTAGCTTAGTATACTCTTCCTAGTTACTTTTGGGCAGTAGAGGTAAACACTACGTGTTATGTCTTAAATAGGGTGAACATTAGGACAAAGTTGGATAAAATGCCTTATGAACTCCTTAAGGGTCAGACACCGAATCTTTCGCACTTATATGTCTTTGGTTGCAAATAGTTTATCTTAATAAAAGGAAAACTTCCCTTCAAAAAATTTGATCCTAAGGCAGACGAGGGTGTCTTCTTAGGTTATTCATCTGTAGGTAAGGCCTATAAAATCTTTAATAAGAGAATCCTAATAGTAGAAGAGTCCACCCAAGTAGTGTTTGATGAATTGGATAAGTCTTTTGAACCTAAATTTGAAGAAGATGAAGTAGAGGCAATTGAGGGAGTAGAAATTATGATCATAGGAGAAAAGAGAGAACCTCAGGAAGATTTTTCTAGAGAATGGAGATATTCTTCCAGTCATCCTAAAGAATTAATTTTAGGAGACCCATTGGAAGGTGTGAGAACTAGGCATGAACTTAGGAATAAAGTTAGTCATTCTGCATTCATCTCTATGATAGAACCCACAAGTGTAGATCAAGCTTTAGGAGATGAATTTTGGATCCTAACAATACAAGAAGAATTGAACCAGTTTACTAGGAGTAATGTTTGGGAATTAATCAAGAGACCTAAGTAGCATAGTATAATTGGAACAAAATGGGTCTTTAAAAATAAGGTGAATGACTCAGGGACCATAGTAAGAAATAAGGCCAGATTAATAGTTAAGGGGTATAACTACATTGAAGGCATAGACTTTGAAGAAACCTTAAGGATGCTCTTAGCCTTTCTTTCTTCAAAAGTTTTAAATTGTATCAGATGGATATAAAAAGTGCTTTTCTAAACGGGTTAATTAAAGATGATGTTTATATTGAGCAACCCTCCAGATTTGAAAGCTCACAATTTTCAAACTACGTATTCATATTAAAAAAGGTATTGTATGGGTTAAAACAAGCACCTAGAGCCTAGTATGAAAGACTTAGCTCATTCTTGCTAGATAGAGGATTTATAAAGGGTAGTGTGGACACCACTCTCTTTCTACAAAAGGTTAAAGATGAAATTCTCATTATTCAGATTTATGT
Organism: Dendrobium nobile; assembly: GCA_022539455.1. Lineage (NCBI taxonomy): Eukaryota > Viridiplantae > Streptophyta > Magnoliopsida > Asparagales > Orchidaceae > Dendrobium > Dendrobium nobile. The sequence continues at coordinate 25,220,671 of CM039727.1, forward strand.
AGATAACATTTTGTTTAGATCTTCAGATAAAATCTTATGTAATGAATTCTAAAAAATAATGAGTAATGAGTTTGAAATGAGCATGATGGGAGAACTTAATTACTTTCTTGGTTTTAGTGTAAAACAAATGAATATTGAAACATTTCTTAGCTATATCAAATATATCAAAGATATTATGAAAAAATATGAAATGGATAGTACTAAGCCGATGAACACTCTAATGAGCTCCATGATTCAACTAGGCAAAAACCCGAATGAAAAATTAATAAACCAGAAAAAATATAGAGGAATAATCGTATCTCTCCTCTACTTAACTGCTAGTAAACCAGACATAATGTTTAGTGTGTGCCTTTGTATTTGTTTTCAAGCTGATCCTAAATAATCACACTTAACTGCGATCAAGAGAATCCTTATATATCTACTAGGCACCCCGATTTTGGGAATTTGGAATCCTAGACACAGCACTTCCTTTGAAATCTTAAGGTACTTAGATTCTAATTTTGTAGGATGCAGTGTAAATAAAAAAAGCACATCTGGCACCTGCCAATTCATAGGGCAATCTTTAGTTTCTTGGTCTAGTAGGAAGCAAAATTTGGTAACCCTCTCTACGGCCGAGGTAGAATATATAGCATTAGAAAGTTGTATTGCACAAGTACTATGGTTGAAAAAATAACTTCTAGATCTTGGATTACCCGTAAGAAATATCTCAATCAAGTGTGACAACACGAGTGTAATCTGCATATCTGAAAATCTAATTCAACACTCTCAAACAAAACACATAGACGTTAGACATCACTTCATAAGAGATTATGTAGCTAAAGGAGATATAGAATTACAACATACAGCTACAGGAGATCAATTGACAGACATATAGAAGTACAACATATAAAACTTTAATCAAAGATGTTTAAATGTTATTTCACATAAAAAAAATGTTCAAGAGAAATACGAGAAAAATGAAAAACCTACAAAAATGTTTTATAGAAAGAAAATGATTTAGAGAACTTCAAAAGATGCTTTCGATTGATTGCGTTGAAGCTTATGAATTGAGCACTTGAAGAAAGAAAAAATTATAGCTTTCCCCTCTCAAATTTTAGCTTGAAATGAATAGAATTGAAGAGGATATGTGCTGGAATTTTTAAATTTAGGATCAACCCTCGCATGAAGAGAATGCGGGCAATTATATAAAGAAAATAATTTAAACTAGCTAATTTTAAATCAATCTAATAATCTAACATCATTTTATCAAATATTAATATTATATTTTGTAAAAATTAATTTATATTATAAAAATATTAAATTTAATATCTAGCAAATAGTTTGTGGCATTGTTAAGACAAAAGTCTTCAAATACCTCCAAAAATATATAAAAATTACTAGCTAGCTTGCAATATTAAATTTGGGTAATATTTAAAAATTATTATTTATGCAATTTAAATCAAAAGTGAGTGATGTAATCTGTCAATTTATATCAATAAAATCTCATAAAACCAATGGAATAAAAATAAGCCTAAATTAAGTGACTATAAAATTGATTTTATTAAAGTAAAAAAAGTTATCAATTTTAAATGTTCATACTAAAATATGAAGTTGGATAATATCTCATATTTATTAGTAAATGTGCATAATAATTTTATTTCAAAATAAATACATTAAATATACTATATAAAGTTCATGCATATCATCTTATTACTTTTTAACAACCTTATTAAGTAATATATAAAGTTCATGCATATGGCTACCGACTGCTGTCGGACTTCAGCCAGACCTTTGTCGGACCACCGTGCGGCCACCGACCACCGCCGACCACCGTTGGCTTCATCCCGAACTTCGTCGGACCACCGCCTGGCTACTGAACTATCACCAAGTCGCCGACCGCTACCAAACATTCACCCGACCTCTGATCGCCATTAGACTTCAGCCCAACCTTCGTCGGATCACTACTCCGCCTCTGACTGCCTTCGAACTTCCACATGGCCACCAAGCTTCGTCGAACCTCCGCCCAACCTTCGTTGAATCATTCTCTGCTAGCTACAATCCATTTAACCTCTATCGCCTGACAACGGTCACTCTGACCTCCATCATCTATCGACTACAGTCCCCTCCAATCTGTGTTGCTAGACAACGATCTTTCTATCCACTACTGCTCGCTGATTACAGTCCTTTCGACCACCATCGATATATAATGGTCTTTCTTACCACTGTCACTCACCGATTATGGTCCTTCTGACCTCGATCGTCAAACAATGGTCTTTCTAATCACTATCACCCACGGACTACGGTTTTCCAATCTCCAAACAAATGTCCTTCCGACCTCCATCGCTAGACAATGGTCTTTTCGACCTCCATCGCCCACCACTGCAGTCCTTCTGACCACCCTCACCCGACTACAATTTTTTTGAACTTTGTCGTGAGTCAACTACGGTCTTTCCGACCTCTGTCACCAGACAACAGTCTTTATGACCTCCATCGCCCACTGACTACACTCCTTCTAACCTTCACCACTTGATAATGGTCCTTTTGTCCTCCATCGCCCGCCAACCATAGTCCTTCTGACCACCCTCACCCAACTACGGTCATTCCAACCTTCATCGCCCTCCAACTTTCGTCCTTTTTAACCTCCGTTGCAGGACAACGGTCATTATGTCTTCCGTCACCCACCGACTATGGTCCTTTCGACCTTCATCGCCTGACAACGATCTTTCCGACCTCTATCGCCTGCCGACTATGGTCCTTCCTACAACCGTCACCCAAATATGGTCTTTCCTACCTACGTCGCCAGCCGACTATGGTCTAGTGACCAAATGAACATATCAATATTTGTTCTTCCAATTTTCACCATGTAATGCACTCTGTATGATTTATATTTGCTACATCAAACCAAGGCCTTCCTCCCAAGGAAGGGCATCATTTGTAATCAACTACAAACACTAGTGGATTCATTCAAACTAGGCGAGGCCCCATGGTTTTTGGGGTTTCCACGTAAAAACTTTGTTCTCATAAAAACGCTACACCCTCTCTTATCTGATTGTGTGCTAGATCTTCGTATAAACTTAAGACGTTAAACTTTATATTTCTCTACTGTAGTGATATTCTAAGACGCAACAAGTACTTTTGTATTCTTTCTATAAATTTGATCCTATATATATATATGAAGCATTTAAAACTATCAAAATTTATTAACATGAAATTTAGTTAATTAAAAATTTTATTTATATCTTATTTTAACTTTTTATTCTTAATTAAAAATATATAAAGCAAATTAAGATTATGAGAAAACCATACCATGCAAATAAAATTCTATGAATCTCTAAGAAGAAACTTCTCAATGTTTATAACCTTAAGTATATAAAGCTTCAAGATATTCATCTTGGTCAATCTTGGGTTCTTCTATGCTCAATTGATCAGAATAGGACAATATATATTACATATAAAAGTCTTCTTGGATATCTATTAAACTAATACTAGTGAAATACTTAGCATGTAAATTAGAATATCCAAGTTAATATTTTTTTCTCATCAAAATTACTAAAATCGAACATGAGGCTTATGAAGTCAATAAAATTGTTGTTATAAAACCACTACAAAAGATAACCCACCTTAGTGACTTCGAGATAAGTTTACTTCATTGATAATTTCATTGAGAAGAGCATTTGGAGAACTCAAATGCTTACTTTTCAAAAAATATTGTAATACTTTTTTGTTAAATGTTTTGAAGAAATAAAGTAGTATACAATTTATTACTAAGCATAATTTATTTTAAAATTTTAACTAGATTTAGTTTGATATTTAATCAAGCAAATATTTGGATGGCAATTAAATTTTTTTTAAGTACCCTTTTAGATTTTTTTCCCTTTTGGGTTAAAGTAAGATATTTCATTCAACGCAAAAATAATCGCAAAAGAGTGGAAAATGATAAATTATTCTGTGCAGAGGAAGGATGCAGCTCTACGTCTAGAGGTGAATCAGGTGCAGCCACGTCAGCGGTACCGAGCCGCGGTACACAGCAAAGGAGTGACATTGTGCATTCTGATTGGTCTCCGGATGACGTTTGATGTCCACACAAAATAATTAATTGTGAAAAAGGCCTTGATGATAGTTGTAGCAAAAAAAAACTATATATTGCAATGCTTTAAAAATCGGACCGGACTGGCCGGTTCAACCGTGAACCGGTCTGATGCAAAATAATTAATTGTGGAAAAGGCCTTGATGATAGTTATAGCAAAAAAAAACTATATATTGCAATGCTTTAAAAAACGGACCGGACTGGCCAGTCCAACCGGTTCAACTGTGAACCGGTCTGATGGCCGGTTCGGTTCAACCCTAAAACCGCCTTCACTTCAAACCGACCGGTTTTGGCCAAAACTACCGGTTCAACCAATGAACCGGGTTTTTTAAAACTGGCCGGTTCAAATTTTTTTAATAATAATAAAATAAATTATTTTATGTTAAATTCTTCTAAATGTTAATATAAAACTTTAAATTTTAAATTAAAGACATAATCAAATAATTACTTTAATCATCTCATATGTCTTCTTTCTCCATATTATAGCTAATGTCATGAGAGAAAGAAAAGAGGTATATAACCAAGACAAAGTACCACCTCCAAGTGATGTGGGACTAAACTATACAAAGCAAAAAGATACTTTTAAGTTCATATATTATACACTTATACACACTATACAACATAGTTTTTTAACAAATTTTTTTAATTAATTTTTATAATATGAATAATATTTATCTTTTAAGTTAATAATATTTATTTTTTATTCATTAATATTTAATTTTAATTTTTTAATATTTTTTATTATATATATTATGAAGTTTATGTGATTTTTTTTTTTTTTTGTTCTCTAAGCGGCTCAAGTAAAAATTATAATATATAAATTATAATATAAAAATTAATTTTTATGATTTGAATAATATTTTATTTTTTTAGTTAATAATTTTTATTTTTTATCAAATGAATTATTCTTATGTTAAAAAATTTGTAAAGTTTCAGTTTTTTTGTTTTTCAACTCTAAATATTTTTATATTACAAAATAAAATATTTTTGTATTAAAACATTTAATTATATTTATAATTATATATTGAGAGTTTTAAGTTTTTAAATAATTTATATTTATAAATTAAATCTAAATATGTAATATAAATTAAGAATAATTTATAGGAAATTATATGGTTATTATATTTCATTATTTTATCAATTTTATTAATTTTTTTAATAATATTATTATTTATTACGTCAACCGATTCGACCCCGGTTCAACCGGTCAAACCGATCGAACCGTGAACCTCTCTTTCTTCCGGTTCGTTGTCCGGTCCGATTTTCAGAACCTTGATATATTGAAAGGTAAGCGAGAGGGGAAGACCTTTAAAAAAAATGTAAAAAAAAGTAAGAAAGACAAACTGCTACAAAAATAACTAAAGAGCATATTTCATTAGCACAAAAGTGATGATGAATAATTTTTTACTTTTCCCTAAAGTAAAGTGTTCATGAAAATTTTAGAGGAATAATTCCTTTAAATTGCCTTAAAATGGCATTTGAGAGGGTAACGGAGGAGGAGAGATTGACAATCCAACATTGGCTAATAATGCTCTACAATTTTCCTTTGATTATGGATGCGGGAGAATTTGTAATAGTTATAAAGGAGAATATTTTTTTGAATAATATAGAACATGAAGGAACTAGATTTATGGGAATCAAACATCGGCTCTATCATGAATTTCCTAAACCCTAAATTTAGATGTTGTATTAATTCTATTATAAGAAAATTGGAGGTCATTTGCTTGAGCAGATTTGTCAACAGAGAAAGAATTTTATGATCATGAAAGTCAATTAGCTTTTACCCTTTGGGCTTCTAATTTAGACTAATTAGACCCACAACTTAAGTCAATCCAACATCTTGAGGATCATTTCTCCTTATTATAATTGGTTTGTAAATGGTTAAATTTTAATTAAATTTATTTATTTCCATTTTACTTCATTTTTTTTAAATTTAATGAAAGTTTTTTCAAAAAAAAAGTCCATTAAATTAAAATTTTTCATGGGGCTCAATATAGGGAATAGGTCGTAAGTTTAGATGATTAGAATGATCTAAACCCCCTTGATGTGTGAAAGAGGTAACATAAGAGATACAAGATTAGCATAAAGCAAAAGTTTAAAAATAAATTTAATAATTTTTAAACTTGTCCTTAAATTATTTACAATTGTTTTCCAAATTGTTGTTAATCCATACGACAGTTGCTTATTTGAATTGCAACGTATTTAAAGAATAAGCCCAAATCCCAAACATAAAAAAAGCCCATCAAGAAAACCAAGGGGAGGATGAATGCGAATAAATCCAAACGGACTCCGGCGAGCTCAAGCACTAAGAAGCCGGCGGCGATACCCCAAACTCCCCAGCGCCCTCTCCGTTTTATCGAACCCTTTGCTACAGCATTTCATGAAAAGCCAACACGACGATCCATCGCCGACGGTCACCGGAACAAGCGGCGGGAGAGATCTCCTCCGACACCGTTCTTGATGGATGCCGCCCATCTTGTGGAGATCAACCTAATCTCCGCTCAAGCGCTAAAGTCCCCGCCGGGATCTCGCCGTTTCCAAACCTACGCTGTCGCGTGGATCGATCCCGCTGCCAAGCTCCGCACGGCCGTCGACCATGGCGGCGGCGAGAACCCTACCTGGAACGAAAAATTCGTGTTCCGTGTTCCCGCCGCCCTTCTCTCTCCTGATTCTTCCTCCGCACTCTCCGTTGAGATCTACGCCTTAGGAGGCTGGTACTTTCCCGACTCTCTCGTCGGGGCCGTCCGCCTCCTCCTGGACAATCTCGGCCTCCTAAAGCTTCCTGCCGACTCCCCCTCTTTCGCCGCCGTCGGCATTCGGCGCCCCTCAGGCCGCATCCACGGCATCCTCAATGTTGGCGCCGCGGTCCTCTCCCGAGTCCCCGTCTTCGTCTCCGAGGCGCTCGCCGTAACCTCAGCGGTCGGTTACCGCGATTTCATTCGCAATGGCGCTCGGCCGCAACTCCGAAGGGCCAACTCGTCCAAGCTAATCTCCACTCCACCGTCGCCCGTTGCCGCGGATCTGGCGCTCAAGGAGTGCAATAGAGATATCAAGGAGGATAAGAGTTATTGCGGCGGCGGCGAAGTGGCGCTGTGCGGTCTAGGTTTTCCGAGAAAGATACATGCCAGCCCATTTGATCAGAATCTGGCCATGTGGGGATTCCATGAGAAGAAGGACCTCCGTTGATGGACAGTTCTGAGTTCAGATCATGATCTTCTTGATTAAGAGTACCTTGTGGAATAGTTGATGCTAAACTACATTTGTAGGGAAAGTGAAATAACTGTGAATTTTTAATTCCAATTTTTTGATATATTCTTTTATTTTGACAGACTTACAGACAGAATGCTTAAAATTATTATTTTTAAATATTTAATACTTAAAATTATTATTAACTGCAAAAAAGTCTTAAAATTGTAAATATCGTAAAAAAGTAATCCCTTCATCACCTTCTTCATTACAATCTTTCTTTGAACTCCTCATCTTTCATATGCCTTTGATTTGTCACCTTTTGCTAGTGAAATAAAAATTATTAAATTTTTTTTAGAAAAAGGTGAAGTTCTTTTGTGTAAAGATTTTCAAGCTGCTCATATCTATTAATAGTATGGTTGTTAATTTTTTTTTGTGTAAAGATTTTCAATTTGAAGATTTACTTCAACACTTCATTTATATTTTATAGTAAGGTTAGATAGTTTAAATTGTTAAGGATTAAACTTTTTTTTTTCATTTTAATCCAAATAATTAGCTTAATCCAATTTTTTTTTTATGAAGCACATTATTATAATATTATCCAACCTAATTTTAGGTTCATGATTGGAGGGATGTATAGGGGCGGATCATAAAAGTTTTAAAATACTATGATATTTAGGCACTTTCCCCAACATAATTAAACACATTATGTATAAATGTTATTCTTAGAGAACGATAAACCAAATACAAAGAGAAATAATAAAGAAAATCCAAAAATATCCTTACAACAAAAATTTATTCTAGGGGCGCTGCCCCTTGACCCGATAACCTAACCGGGCAGGTCGAAACTCGCCAAGGGGTGCTGCCCCCTTGGACCCTTGATATATCTGTGAAGCGTACAACAATGAATAAATAGGAGTCCAGAGGCAACGCCCTCGGAATAAATTTTGGATGTAAGGATATTTATGAAATAAAAAACTCTACATTTTTACTTGTAGATCTTGCTCATATAATACCAATTGCTATAGTAGCAGTTGAATGAGCATTCTCCGCTATAAAATTTTTAAAGAATCATTTATGCAATCATATGAAGACTCTTGGATGAATGATTACTTGATTATTTATATTGAAAAAAATATTTATAAAAAAGTGATTGCACAATGATTTTAAAATATGAAGACTCGAAGGAAGAAAATAGAGGTATAATGCAAGACAAATATGAATATCATGTGCTTTTGATTGTATGTTTTTTAGTTATATAATTTATCCTTTTGATATAATAAGACTAACAAAAAAATTAAAAATAGTTTGATGCATGTCCCAAGCCCATATTCATAATTTATGCCCCACAAAAAAAAAATCATAACTTTGCCATTGCATCTAATGAGATTCGCAGCACCTCGATTGCTTGCACCAAGACGGAAAATAGCTTTTTTTTTTTTTTTTTTTTTTTGAAAGATGCAAATTGCATTAAAATAAAAGGACCTAATACAAACTACTAAAGAAAAGCAATACCATCACATTCCTCCTTTAACAACTTAACAAAGGAAGGAGGAATACTACCACTATCTAACTCATCCTGATAAAACACATTATTAATAGCAAAGTTAGCACACCAATCTGCCAACTTATTACAATCTCTAATAGAAAAATTGAAAGCCACCTTCTTGAAGTCATTCAGAAAGGAAATCTCCTCCCAATATTTACAATTATTCTGCCTCCTCATTCTTTAAACAATCTTAAGGAAATTTCATCACGTTTACATTATCCCCTTCAATAATGATTCCTTCCACTTGAAACATCCCATCCTTCATAAATCATTCCAATGATGAGATACCTGAGAGCTCTAAGTGAAATATATCCCAATGAATATAATTAAAATCAAAAGCACATAATAACCTACCTTTACAATCCCAGAACACACCACCAATATCAGCCAAATTTGATCTTGATAAGGAAGCATCTACATTAACTTTTATCCAATCGGGAGGTGGAGGGTGCCAACAAATAAAAGACTGCTGAGAAGGCTGATTAATGCCCAGAGGCCCGAGCAAAAACTAAAATGTTTTACATAAGCAAAGCTGATAGAATTAGCTGCAATACCATAACTCCATCTTCATAATCTCCATGAACTAGTTTGTTCCTTGATTTTCAAATAAAATAAGCTGCTGAACAATACATATTAGCTAAGAAAGAATTTTTCCTAGCCATAATCTCCAACCCCTTATAACAATCTTCCAAGGATGAAATCAAAGGCAAAGGAAAACCCCATCTGTTCAAGCAATTGATAACCTAAATAATCTTCTTACAATTCACCACTATATAATCGGAATCTTCCATAATACCACATCCTCTTGGGCAAAGGTTTCTCTCCCTCAACGTCCTATACATAAGAAACTTAAAAGCAGGTAGGTCATCATTAAATAATATCCACCAAAAAGTTTCCACCCGAGGATTAAGCTTCAGTTTCTTAATCTATTTCCAGAACTCCTTCTTTGATAGCACCTAATTCGAAGCCTCCCAAGCTAACGCAGCTAAGACTTTCCAGAATTCTGATAAAATAAACTCAAGAACAAAAAAGGAGTAAGAGAGAGAATTGTTAAGAGAGTTGCTATTTGCATGTTTTATCTTCTTGCAACTTGTATAATTTTGATGATTCTAAATATTATTATTTTAAGCTTTATTTTTTCCTAACACTTTTTGGAAAAATTATTTTTTTCTTTTGTGTGGACTAACATTTTAGGATAATCGAACTCCAGACTAATGAAAACTTCAAATCAAAATTCAGTATGAGATAGTTTGTAAATTGAAGTTTGTAATTTTTATTGTAATTGAGTTTAAGAAAATATGATTTTAATTGAATAAGCTTAGCACACACACACTTGGGGAGATCTTTAAAAATCACACTGATCGTACGGGACGAACCTTGTTCGTACGGGACGATCAAGTCAATTATCCCCTCAGAAAAGCAATGGAACAAACAGGAAGTGAGAAAATTTTTCTAAGTCCTGATCATCTAGACGAATTTCTCAATTTGTCCCGGGACGATCTGCTCTGGATTCTCACTTTATGCTGAATAGTCCAGACGATTCATCCTGTTCGTGCCAGGACGAAATGCTCTCTAGAAAATTTTTGTCCACACAAAATCTTATTCGTCCCAAGACGAAATGCTCTCTAGAAAATTTTCATCCAAACGATCTCCTATTAGTCCTAGGATGAAATGTTCTATGGAAAATTTTCGTCTAGAAGAAATCCTATTCGTCCTAGGACAAAATGCTCTCTGGAAAATTTTTGTCCATACAAGCTCCTATTAGTCCCAGGACGAAATGCTCTCTGGAAAATTTTCGTCCAGACACACTCCCATTCATCCCAGGACGAAATGGTCTTTTGAAATTTGGTAAGTCCTGCCGTTTATCGAAACCAACCCATGAAATAAATGTTCGTACCGGACGAACAAAGTTCATACAAGGCTATGATCGGGTACAAAGTCAGTTCGTACCTATATACATTGGGTTCGTATGCAATTGACTTAAGTAGATTCGTACGGGACTATCTAACGATCGTACAGGACAATCCACTTTGTACAGACTTGAAAATCAATAGTCTTTGGACGGTTTTTCGTGTCTTTCATATATAAAGTCCAAATAAAACTGCCTCTTAATCTTTTTGCCTACTGATCTTCGTGCCAATTGAAGGGAGAGTTAAGGAGAGAGTGTGAGAGAGTGTTTGAAGGAGGATTCTTACTACTGGAGCATGAAGGATTCACTTGATACTCAAAGGTAAGAGTCTCCACTTATGGTTTGTAATTACTTCACTCTTTTCTCTCGTCCATCTAGATTTCTTGTGAGAAAATCTGTCAAGGAGATCCGATTATCTACCGACACTTGGAGAGTGTGAACAGACGAAGGGTTCTCTGCCCACACTTGGAGAGTGTGAAAGGACGAAGGGTTCTCTGCCCATACATGGAGAGTGTGAAAGGACGAAGGATTCTCTGCCCACACTTGTAGAGTGTGAAAGGATGAAGGGTTTTCTGCCTACACCAGGAGAGTGTGAAAGGACGGACAATTCTCTGCCAACACTTAGAGAGTGTAAAAGGATGACGGTTCTCTACTGCACCGGGTAGTGGTGGAAGAGAGTTTTTGTAAATGCTTCTCCGCCTTGCTGTGGGTGCAAAAGGAGAGTCACTAGTGGTATTACTGCAATACTCGGATGGTGCCTCCGAGGAGTGGATGTAGGTCGTGTTTGACTGAACCACTATAAAACTTGTGTCTTTTATTTTTTTTTTCTGTTGCTTTTATTTTTAATTTTTAACTTGTGATTGAAAAATGTTTTCTACAAAATTCACTAAAGTTATTTTCGGTATAAAATTTTTTAAAAGAGGGATAAATTTTTAATTACCAATTCACACCCCCCTCTTGGTTAGCTGCTGGGACATAAGCTTAGGTTTAACAATCTAATTCATATTAAATAAGTTTGAATAAGTGGTATCAGAGTTTTGTTTCAAAATCATAAGTTTAGACTACTTTTTCATTAACGTAGATGGCTACATTTGGAAACCGAAATACACCTAAGGGTTACTCTATAACTAGACCTCCATTGTTTAACAATATTCCTTTTGATTTTTGGAAAACACGCATGTCTACATTTTTACAATCACTTGATTACCGTATGTGGATCTTAGTTCAGGAAGGGTATACAAAACTAACTAGGCTAGTTGACGGAGTTAGAGTTGAAACACCTTTTGTGGACTGGACAGTAGAAGAGCGTGACTTAGCATAACTAAATGCCAAATGCTTGAATAGTTTTTTTTGTGCTCTTAAATCAGAAGACTGCATGCGGGTTTTTATTTGCAAGAGTGGAAAGGACATATGGGATAGACTTTGTATATCTTATGAGGGGACTAATGAGATTAAGAAATCTAGACTCAATATCTTGTTGCATGACTATGAATGATTTCGCATGAAACCAAATGAATCCATTTCTGATATGTACAAAAAATTCACATAAATAGTCACCTCTTTACATGCATTGGGTAGAGAACTAACGAATGCTGAAATGGTTAATAAGATACTTTGTTGTTTGCCTACTACTTATGATGCTAAAATTACTATAATTATAGAGTCTAAAGATCTAAACATTTACTCTATTAACAATGGATCACTAATTGCTTACGAGCAAGGAGTTAGCCAAAGAAAGATTGATGCAGGTGAACCACGAATGGAGAAGAACATAGCACTAAAAGTGGAGAAGTTAGAGAGTGAACACTCATAACCTGAGGATGAAGACAACATCGCACTAATGACTAGACAATTCAGAAGCTTTCTGAAGAGGAAGCAGAAGAGACGCCAGCAATGGAATCGAGGTAACTTTAATAGGAATGACAAGGTTTCAAATGATGTTATTTGCTATGAGTGTAGGAAACCTAGACATAATAAGACCGATTGCTCAAAACTCAAAGTCACTCCTAGCAAGAAGAAGGTAGAGGAGAAACCAATTATGAAGAAGGGCAAGAAGAAATTCCAAAGAGCTTTCTAGGTGGACTCAGCTTCGAACTTGTCAGAAACGAAAAAAGAAGAGGAAGTCACTAATCTGTGCTTAATAACCAATAATCTTGATCAATCAGATCAAGAAGAGGTATGTGACTTGACTTATAATGAACTTTTTGAAGTTTCTGAACACATGCATGATGCATATAGAAAGATAAAGAAAATGCATACTAGTCTGAGCTTAGAATTTGAGGAACTACAAAAGGAATATAAAATTCTTAGGAAAGATCATGCTTTAATTGATGACAACCACATGAAATCACTTGTTGAATAGGACGACTTGAATAAAAATCAAAAAAGTTTAAAATCATCCTATGTAGAACTTGAAAAAGAATTAAAAAAGTTTAAGGATGAATCTGAGAGCAAAATTTATAGATCTAATTATACAAATCAAATTTTGGAAGATATGAATTCATTTTACAAATTGAAGATAAATGCTCTCAAAGATAATCGAATACCCCCTAAATTTGAAGATTTTACTAATCCTATTTTGTATCATAAATTTATGCAATCCCTTAAAAGATAGATGAATAGTAGAAGACTTAGGAATCCATTTCCAAAAGGCAAATATAATAATTATGGATTGATTGGACATATAGCTCACACATGTACTTTGAAGAAGAAAACTTATTTGGCGTGGAAACTTAAGATGCATAAACTTAGATATATCATACATGCATCTATTTATAAATTGCCAAAAGGAGAACCCAAACTTGTTTGGGTTTCCATGTCTAACGTTTGATGATCTTGCAGGGTCGCTCTCACACAAGACGTCGTGAGAGCATATGGTACTTGGACAGCAGATGCTCAAAGCATATGACTGGAGATATTGCATAATTCATATCGCTGGAAGTCAGGAGTGGAGGCAAGGTTACACTTGGAGATAACACCACAAAGGAAGGTGGTTGGGTCAGGTATGATTGAAAATCTTAAGAATTTTTACATTGAAAATGTGTTATTGGTAGAAGACTTAAAGCATAATTTGTTAAGTATAAGCCAGCTATGTGACAAAAGATATTGTGTAAATTTTTTTCCTACAAGCTGCATATTAAGCCTAAATAAAAATGATGTTTTGAATTGTATAAGGGTAAACAATGTGTATATGCTAGATTTGAATTGCATTAAAACTCTTAATGCTTTTTGTTTAAAAACTATTTCTGATGAGTCATGGCTTTGGCATAGAGACTTTGTCACTCTAGCATGAAGAACCTTAGGAGGATTACCTAAAAGAATTTAGTGAGAGGTATATCAAAACTAGACTTTACTAAGGACCACCTTTGTGATGCATGTTAATTAGAAAAATAAGTGAAGTTCTCTTTTCAGTCTAGTATGAATCTTAGAACTAGTAAACCATTAGAGATTTTGCATATGGATCTTTTTGGACCAGTTGGAACTGTAAATCTAGGAGGGAAGGTATACGAATTTCTGATTAAGGATGATTACTCTAGATTCACATGGGTTAGATTTCTATTTCATAAGAGTGAATCATTTGAGGAACTTAAAAACTTTTTGACCTAGATTCAAAGAAAGCTAGGATGTGAAATTATGATTATACAAAGTGATCATGGATGAGAATTTGAGAATGAGAGATTTGAGGATTTTTGTAAGGAAAAAGGAATTGATCACAACTTTTCTGCACCTAAAAATCCTCAGTATAATGGGATAGTCGAAAGGAAAAATAGAACATTAATAGAAGCCGCCTGAGCCATGTTGGCAGAATACTCACGTCCTAAATATTTTTGAGCTAAGGCGGTTAGCACTACATGTTATGTTTTAAATAGAGTGAATGTGAGATCTAAATTAAATAAAATATCCTATGAGTTGCTAAAAGGACGAACACCTAATTTGTCACATTTGTGTGTTTTTTGTTACAAGGTGTTTATTCATAACAATGGAAAATCTGTCTTAGAAAAATTTGATCCAAAATCAGATGAAGGAATTTTTGTAGGATACTCAAGTGTTGAAAAATCTTATAGAGTATTCAATAAAAGATCTTTGGTAATTGAGGAGACCACACATGTTGTATTTGATGAATCTAAAATTTTGAAAGAGCCAAATGTTGTAGAAGATGAGATTGAGATAAACTCCCAAAAGATTGATAAAATAAATTTAGAAGAAAATTTGGAAGAAAACTTGGAGATAGAAAACCCTTTGCTTAGAGATTTGAGATTTTCTAAAAACCACTCAAAGGAATTGATAATTGGTGAACCTAGTGAGGGTGTAAGGACTAGGAGTGGACTAAATAAAGAACTCAATCATTTAGCCCTCATTTCAATAATAGAACCCACAAATATTGATCAAGCACTTTTGAATGAATTTTGGATTTTGGCTATGCAAGAAGAGTTAAATCAATTTATAAGAAATAAAGTTTGGGAATTAACTACAAGGCCAAAGGATCAAAGTGTAGTTAGAACTAAGTGAGTTATTCAAAAATAAAATGAATGACTCAGGAGTAGTCACTAGAAATAAGGCAAGATTAGTTGCTAAGGGGTATAATCAGAATGAATGGATTGATTTTGAGGAGACTTTTGCCCCTGTAGCTAGACTTAAAGCAATTAGAGTTTTGTTATCCTTTGCTTACTTTAGAGGATTTAAATTGTAACAAATAAATGTAAAAAGTGCCTTTTTAAATGGGGTAATTCAAGAGGATGTTTTTGTAGAACAACCTCTAGGTTTTGAAAATTCTAAATACCAAAATCATGTTTTCAAATTGAAAAATGCATTATATGGACTGAAATAGGCACCTAGGGTTTAGTATGAGAGATTGAGCACCTTCTTACTTTAAAGATTATTTGAAAAAGAAAGTGTGGATACAACTCTCTTTTTGAAAAAATTTGAAAAGGATATACTCATTGTACAAATTTATGTTGATGACATCATCTTTGGATCTTCAAATAAAAATCTTTATGATGATTTTTCTAAAACAATGAGTAGTGAATTTGAAATGAGTTTAATAGGAGATTTAAGTTACTTTCTAGGCTTTAGCATTAAGCAAATTAATGAGGGTACATTGCTTAGTTAGTCAAAGTATGTTAAGGACATCCTCAAAAAATATGAAATGGACAATGCCAAACCTGTTAGTATACCTATGAGTTTCTCAGTTCAGTTGGATAAGGACCCTAAGAAAAAATCTGTTAATCAAAAGAAATTTAGAGGAATAATTAGATCTTTGCATTACTTGACAGCTAGCCGGGCTGACATCATGTTTAGTGTTTGTTTGTGTGCTAGATTTCAATCAGATTCAAAAGAATCATATTTGACAGTAGTAAAAAGGATTTTAAGATATCTGTTAGGAACTCAGAACTTAGAAATTTAGTATCCTAAGTTTAGCTCTTTATTTGAAATAATTGGTTATTCAAATTCTGACTTTACAGGTTGTATGGTGGATAGAAAGAGCACTTATGGAACATGTCAGTTTATTGGAAATTCTTTAGTCTCTTGGTCTAGTAGAAAATAAAATTCAGTAGCCCTATCTACAGCTGAAGCTGAACACATTATATTAGGAAGTTGTGTGGCACAAGTACTTTGGTTGAAACAACAGTTGATTGATTTAGGATTAACTATAGGCACTATTTCAATTTATTGTGAAAACAGTAGTGCTATTTGTATTTCTAAAAATCCTATTCAACATTCAAGAACTAAACATATAGATATCAGGCATCATTTTATAAGGGATCATGTATCCAAAGGAGAAATTGAAGTCATTCATGTTTCTACAAAAAATTAACTTGCAGATATTTTTACAAAACCTTTAGCCTTTGATACTTTCAGTACATTAAGAACAAGGCTTGGTGTGATCGATTTGAATGCTTAATTAAAATGTTTCTACAACATTGATATGTGTTTTTCTAGTTAGTATTTTTGTGTGTGTTTTTTTCAGTTTGTGATTTTCTGTTTGGGTTTATGTTTTTATTTTTTGTTTTTGAGTTTATGTTTTAGTTTTATAAATTTCTCACATCTAGACTTTGGATTGCATGTTTTTGAAAAATTGAGTGAACATCGTCCAAGACGAAATAATTTTCGTACGGGACAAATTGTGTAGTGTGATAACTGTCGGATTTGAACGGTTTGCGTACAATTTTTCAGTTTTTATTTTTCACTTCGTCTGTACGATCGTCATGATCATTTGGATGAACTTTTCAAACGTCTATACAATTGATTGTCAGTTAAATGGATAAGGTCATTTTTAATATTATATTCGTACGTACGAACCTTTGGTTCATCTAGACGAATGCTTGGTGATTCGATGTGGGGGACGGTTTCAACTGCCATTAAAATGATCTTAATTTTCTGATTGTCCAGGACGAACACCTATTCGTTTGTACGAACATTTGGTCAAAAGTCTGTACGAATCGACACATCGTTACTTGTGTGATTACAAAAAGCCGTTTCTTTTTTGGACTCATTCATTCATCCATACAAAATTTTTTCATACGGGACAAACTAAATTTTGTATTGGACGAAAGTAATTTTGTCTGTATAAACAGTCGTATTTCATTAAATTGACAGGCTTTGAACTCAACAATCATCACTCACACATCCCTTTCAAGCCCTTTTTTCTTTTAGATCTTATCCATGGCAAGCTCAAGCAAACAACAAAAGGTTCTAGCCAAGGGTCCACACAAGAACTCAAGTGATAATTTTCTATCCAAAGCCAACGAAGAGTTATTTCCTAGATTTGCCACTGCTAAGATCACCCCTTCTAGAGTTCTTATTCAAGACCAACTGACCTTTCAGGTAATGAACTTGTTTGCTTCCACTCAATTTGGTCTCATTTTCACACTAGTCCACTTCTACAACAAAGAGACCTTTCACTACTTCCTAGCAAACATGTCTTTCAATTCTGACCATTATGTGATTAGGTCATATGTTTTTAAAAAGAAAGTAGAAATCACAAAGGCAGACTTAGAAATTTTTCTGAATTTAAGGACTGAAGTGATTAGAGCCCATACCTTAACCACTACTTTTGATTTTGACTGGACTGAAATTAATGAAGTGATTAGAGGAATTATATTTAAGGACCATATGCCTAAAGTGTCCTCTCTTGTTTGCAATGCTCGTATCATCCAGCATGTTCTTCGAACTTCCATAATTTTTAAAGCTGGTGATAGAGTCAACATTACTCCCCTTCTTTCAACAGTAACCTACTTGAATATGACTAACCAACCTATAGATGAAGCCCAACTAATCCTTGACTATCTTTATGGACTTTCTGAAATTGGTCATGTCGCCCATAAAAGAAATAAGAATATTGCCTTATGACATCTTGTTGCCTACATTTTGGAGAAGAAGTATGAATTGGTTCATCCATTTCAAGATTTTGAAGAACCTCTCTACTACAACGACGAATCTTTTAGAGCAATCTTCAATAAAGATGAACCATGTAAAACACATATTATTAGTGACTCAAAGGAGGAACCTGAACCTGCACCTGCTAGTGAACCAAATTACCAAGATTTGGTTCAGAGATTTGATCGCTTAAAGTCTCATTTTGATCAAAGATTTGATCAAATTGAAACTCACTTACAGCAGCAGGATGTTCAGTACAATCAAGACATGGGATATATGCGAGAACAGATAAATGACATAAGTTCAAATATGCTCATGATAAGCAGTTATTTTAATTTTTTCAGTACTGTACCTCTGCTTCCTCCTCCAAATCAGGGCCCATCAGAGTGACTCATATACTTACTTATGATTTCTTTAGTTGATGTGATTGTGATGTAGTAGATTGTGATGTGATATATTTTAGTTATGTATTAGTTTTATTTTATGTTTTAGCTTTTATATTTTATGTAGTATTTATATCAAATTTCACTGAATGTAATATTCTCTTTTATGATAATAATATAAGTTATCTTGTCTTGGTTTTAATCTTATTTTGAAATGTGTGTTAGCCTATATGACAATCTTTAAAATTTTTTATCATAAGAGTGCTATATCTTGAAGTGCAATATAAAATTAAATTTATTAGAAAAATCTAATTTTTCTAAATTTAAGTTTTGCTTATAACTTTATGTAATTAAGATTGTCAATTTCATGTCTCTTATTAGACTATATTAATTTTTAATATTATTATTATAATTGTGATGTTTTCTTATTTTGTATTTCACTTATCAATAAATATTAATGTACTTAGAAGTATTTGAAATTTTTTATTATTGATTTTGGAAAGATCAAGATTACTCTTGAAAAATGTACAAATGTATAAAAATCAAAAGGAATGCATAATGGTTCGCAATTTGAAAAAGATGCATAAAATAAGCTCACAAGTAAAAAAATGCACAAAAATATGCCACAAACTATTGAATAAGATGTGCAAAATGCCACATGTGGTAGTTAACTCTTTCCATAATCTTTCAATCTCTTAATTCAAATTGATCTTCTGTACATTTTTATTTCTTATTGAAATTTGAAATATACAAACTTTATATTCATCCTTTATGCAATGATATTCTTTATCTTAATGTCTAAACTAATTCATATTTTTTATATATCTTTTTTATTATAAAAGTTATATCTCTTCTTAAATTCTATGAATCATTTTTATTTACCTAATGATTTTATTTTATTTAATTTACAAAATTTATTTCAATCACTTTCAATGATCAATTATCAAAGGATTATCATATGACTGCTTATATTAATGTTCTTTTTCTTCTTCTCTTTTTGTTGTTGTCAAAAGGGGGAAAAAATAATATTTGTATTATTTTTTATTATCATATTATTTTCGTATCATATTTAAAAAAAAAAGAGAGATATATTTGTTATGCAATGCCTCCTTATTTTCATATGTTCATCAATTCAGGGGGAGTTTAGGATATTCTTAAAATTTAAAAATTATATAAATAATAATTATTTTTCCATCATCAAAAAGGAGGAGATTGTTAAGAGAGTTGTTATTTGCATGTTTTATCTTCTTCCAACTTGTATAGTTTTGATGATTCCAAATATTATTATTTTAAGCTTTGTTTTCTCCTAACACTTTTTGGAAAAATTAATTTTTGCTCTTATGTGGACTAACATTTCAGGATAATCAAACTCCAGACTAACGAAGACTTCAACTCAAAATTCAGCATGAGATAGTTTGTAAATTGAAGTTTATAATTTTTATTGTAATTGAGTTTGAAAAAATATGATTTTAATTGAATAAGCTTAGCACACACACACTTGGGGAGATCTTTAAAATTACACTGATCGTACGGGACGATCAAGCCAGTTATCCCCTCAGAAGAGCAAAGAAACGAATAGAAAGTGATAAAATTTTTCTAAGTCTTGATCATCCAAATGAATTTTTCAATTCATCCTGGGACGATCTGCTCTGAATTCTCACTTTGTGCTGAATAGTCCAGACGATTCATCCTGTTCGTGCCAGGACGAAATGTTCTCTAAAAAATTTTCATCCAGACGAAATCCTATTCATCCCAGGATGAAATGCTCTCTGGAAAATTTTCATCCATATGAGCTCCTATTAGTCCCAGGATGAAATGCTCTCTGAAAAATTTTCATCCAGACGAGCTCCTATTAGTCCTAGGATGAAATGCTCTCTGGAAAATTTTCATCCAAACGAACTCCCATTCGTCCCAGGGGCAAAATGCTCTATCTTTTAAATTTTGGTAACGTCCCAGTTTGTCGAAACCAACCCATGAAATAACTGTTTCTACCGGACGAACATAGTTTGTATAGGATGATGATCGGGTATGAAGTCAGTTCGTACCTATATACATTGGGTTTGTATGCAACTAATTTAAGTAGATTCGTACGGGACGATCTGACGGTCATACGGGACGATCCACTTTGTACATACTTGAAAATCAGTAGTCTTTGGACAGTTTTTCGTGTCTTTCATATAGAAAGTCCAAATAAAACTATCTCTTAATCTTTTTTCCTACTGATCTTCGTTCCAATTGAAGGGAGAGTCAAGGAGAGAGTGTGAGAGAGTGTTTGAAGGAGGATTCTTACTACTGGAGCGTGAAGGATACATTTAGCACACAAAGATAAGAGTCTCTACTTATGGTTTGTGATTACTTCACTCTTTTCTCTCGTCCATCTAGATTTCTTGTGAGAAGATCTGTCAAGGATCTGATTCTCTGCCGACACTTGAAAAGTGTGAACAGACGAAGGGTTCTCTGCCCACACTTGGAGAGTGTGAAAGGACGAAGGGTTCTCTGCCTACACCTGGAGAGTGTGAAAGGACGGACGGTTCTCTGCCAACACTTGGAGAGTGTAAAAGGATGATAGTTCTCTACCGTACCGGGTAGTGGTGGAAGAGAGTTTTTGTAAAGGCTTCTCCACCTTTTTGTGGGTGCAAAAGGACAGTCACTAGTAGTATTAGTGCAATACTCGGAGGGTGCCTCCGGGGAGTGGATGTAGGTCGTGTTTGACCAAACCACTATAAAACTTATGTCATTTATTTTTTTCCGTTGCTTTTATTTTTAATGTTTTAACTTGTGGTTGAAAAACGTTTTCTACAAAATTCACTAAAGTTATTTTCGGTATAAAATTTTTTAAAAGAGTGATAAATTTTTAATTACCAATTCACCACCCCCCCCCCCCATCTTGGTTAGCCGCTGGGACATAAGCTTAGGTTTAACAATCTAATTCATATTAAATAAGTTTCAACAAGAATGTCTAGTTTTTAGATAAGATTTCCACATCTTTCATTATAGTGTTGGGATGAAGTAAATGGTAGTATGATTGCTTCGAAGGTTGGTTTGCCTTATATAATTGATGGAAATATGTTTCAATGGGGTAAGCGGGAATTTGCTAGAGTTTGTATCCGCATTAACCTTGATGGAAAATTATCGTTAGGTGTGTGGGTGGAGGGTGCTACTGGGAGATATTTTTTTAGAAAGTTGAGAATGAACGTATCTCAAAATTCTGTTATAAGTATGGTAAAATTGATCATTTTAAGAATTTTTGTTCAAAGCTTGGAAGGGAGGTGGATTTGGGTAATATTGTTAGATGATTGGATAAAGTTGATGGCCGGTCTTTGAGAATGGAAGAACCTATCAAGGATTCAACTTTATCTTCTATGGTTAATAATGTAGCTGAAGATAGGAAGAGTGTGATTGATGATTTGGATTTAAATTATGGTCCTTGGATCCATGTTGACTATGGTAAGGAAATTTTTATAAATTCTTGGAGAAGGAATGAGTTCAAGTTTAATTCGTTGAAGAATCAGGGTCCTAATGAAATTCTAGTTGATGGAATTACCTATGATAAGGTTAAGGCTTCGGTTGCAAATGATGTTGTGTAGGAAGATGTTGTTGTTGTTCAAACTCTTAGTCAGGATTTAGCATATGTTCTGGATGTTCTTATGGTGAATTCATCTCAGAACTCTCATGATTTTGGTGTAGTTTTGGATACTAACACTGATGGTAATTATGCTGATCTTAATCCTTTTAATGTTTTGAATGGGTGAATGATGAGGAGGAGGTTGTGGTGAAAGATGGTGTTAAAAAATCTCATGTGGAGGTTGGTACTAGTGTACTACATAATTCTGATAAGTTTGGGGAGGTTTTGGAAGAATTGGCTTGTGGGAAGAAGAAGCTTTCTAAGGAGTTAAAAAGGTTAGGCCCAGTTATGTAGGTTCCTAGGAATAGGCATGTTGATGGGGGTGGTAAAGACAAGGGCGGGGAGGTTTCCCCTTGTGTTCATCAATGTCTTCTATTACTTTTTGGAATTATAAAGGCGCTAGGAAAAAAGAATCTTCTCTTTATTTAAGGGATTTTGTGAATGAGTTTGATGTTTTTTTGTTGGGTTGTTGGAGACTAAATTATCTTTTGTTGATAGAAATTAAGTTAACAATATTATTGGTAATGAGTGGTATTTCTTTTGCATTCCTTCTGAAGGGTTGTCATGTGGTATTATTGTTCTTTGGAAAGCTAGTGTGGCTTCCTTTTTGGTCTTGGAGTCTTATTCTCAATTTGTCATTGACGAGTTGATTGTTTTGAATAAAGGTGTGTGGTTAATTTCTTTCATTTATGGAAATAAGTAGGTGTTTAAAAGGAGATGTGGAGTAGAATTGAGTATTTTTCATCACCTAATGAGCCTGCTATTATTGGGGGAGATTTTAATTATGTTCTTTTTAGGGAGGATAAGAGGGGAGGGAGAATATTCTCTTTTTCCTAAGGACCCAAGGAGATGAAGGCTTTTATGGTGGATAATGATTATCATTAATTTGGTTTCATTGGGTCAAAGTTCACTTGGTGTAATAATAAAAATGGAGGAGCTCATATTATGGAAAGGTTAGAAAGGTGTTTGGTAAACTCATCAGCTTTGATTTCTTCTCATTTGTTGGTGGTTTGTCATCTTGCAAGGGTAACTTCAGATCATTGTCCATTGGTCATTAACTTGTTGAAATCTAAGGTGCCTTCTAAAAAAGTTGTTAAATATGAATATGTGTGGGCTTCTTATCTGGCTGCTTCGGCTGTGGTGGCTAAAACTTGGTTTAAAAAGGCGGTTAGGAGTAATACTAAAATTCTTAATATCAAATTCAGGAGATCAATGAATGCACTATTTTATTGGAGTAAATCCAATCTCAAAGATTTAATGACTTTGAAGGAAGACCTTAAAAGAGAATAATGGAGTTGCAAATGGAAGAGGCTAATATTGGGGGACTTTCTGCTGATCGAATGCTCTTGTTAAGGGCCAAGGTGATTGAGCTTAATAGTAGTATGGCACGGTTGAACATATGGTGGAGGCAACGTGCCAAAGTGAAGTGGTTATCGGATGGTGATTCCAACTCTAAATTTTTTCATGGTTTTATAAATGCAAGATATAATGGGAATTGAATTCATCAAATCAAAGATAAGAGTGGTGTGGTTGTTGATGATCAATAGAGTATTAAAGATGTTTTCTTCAAATTCATTCTAAACAAATGGAAGGTGAGGGACTATATGCTGGATGGATGGCCTTCTCCTATTCAATTGCTGGATGAATTAGACAGGGTATTCTTGGAAGCTAGGGTATCTAAGGATGAAGTTCTAGCCGTAGTGAAGCATCTTGGATCTAATAAATCTCCAGGTAATGATGGTATTACATATTGAAAGTTCGTTAGGGATGTTAGGCCCTATATGAACTAGTCCCAAAGCTAATCAAGAGAGGTGAATTGAAAAAACCTTTAAAATCAAAGTTAAAACTCAAACCAAAATCACCACAATCAATAACCAAATACGGAAATTAAAGTGCGGAAATAATAAGGAAAGAACACACCAATTTTATAGTGGTTCGGTCAAACCTTGACCTACGTCCACTCCTTGGAGGCACCCCCCAAGTATTGCACTAAACTAGTGTCTCTCCTTTAGCCCCCACAGCTAGGCGGAGAAGCACTTACAAAATCACTTCCACCTTCCCCGGTGCGGCGGAGTTGCCGGGTCCTTTGACACCAAAGAGATCTCCTTCTTTGGTGAGCTTCCCTCACGACGAGCCTTGAATCCGACGGTATTAAGATGCAAGCCTGTCGGAGCAACCGTGTGGAATCCCCCTCCACACTCCCTTGAGCCCCCACTCACAGGATCTTCTCCCTCTCAAACTTCACCCGTTCCTCACTCCTTTTCAAGCTCTCTCTTCTAGTCTCCCCCACAAGAACGAAGCTCCAATGGCTGTCAAAGACACTTACAAAAGTTGACATGCCAGAGCTTAAATAGAAGCTCTCAAAATGAGCTCATTAATGCAAGTTGCCGACATTATCGTCCAGGACGATAGGTATATCGTCCTGTACGATTAGTACAAATTAAGCTCATTAACCCGGGACGATATGGGATGATCAGAAGGAAAATTGGTTGCATCGTCCAAGCCGATCTCACGATCGTTCTGGCGATTAGTTTAAAACCTATTCTATCGTCCTGATCATCGCCCTGGATAGATGCTGGCCGATGTAAATTGTCCAGGCTATCGTCCCGGTCGATCTCACGATCGTCCTGGACTATCTAATCGTATCAATCATCCATTAATTCTTTCCAAAGATACTAGATCATTTTAGGCATAATTGAGTTAGATCATCCAGGACGATGGGTATATCGTCCTGGTCGATTTCCTAAAAGAGAGAATGCCTAATCTGATCATGGCGGCTGATTCTTTCTTAATTGAACATATCGTCCTGGCCGATACACGTATTGTCCAGGCCGATCAGTTTATGACGGCTGCCTTAAGGAGGATGCCCTAATTAGGGTTTCTGATTTTGGACAGATCGTCTAGGCCAATATTACTATCGTCCCGGACGATGTTACCAAAAACAGAAATCATATAGGGAAAAAGAAAATTTCTACCAAGTTACAAAACATCAGGAGCCACACCAAATACAATAGACTCAAGAAAGAAAAAAAGGTACAAACTGACTCAATCCTAGTCTACCCAATCTTGAGCTGGTTCCAAGTTGTAGTCTGATCGTGTGGACCTGAAACGTTAGTACAAAAAGACAATCGTAGAGAAATAAGAAATGTTTGATATCATCAAAATCATAAACCATAGATCTGTAACAATCTCCCCCTTTTTGATGATGGCAAAAGTATTTCAATTTTGAATTTTCAAAAAAATAATATTTTCTCCTAATCTCCCCCTCACTTGAATAACACTTTTAAAAAATAGGGGAGATAAAAATATTTTTATTGTTTTAAATTTTTGAAAAGAAAACAAAGTATACAAGTACATTACGTTCTCCCCCTTTGACATTATCAAAAAGAAAGAAGGCACAAAAAATAAAATGAAAAAAAAAACAAAAACATTCCTTGATCTAGTGAAAAAAAAAAGTATTCTTAAAATGAGAAAGTTACCTCTTGGTTTTAATCAAAATTTTAGTAGAATTAGATTGACAACGCATAGTCCAGTAAAGATTAGAAATTCAAAATTCGATAATCCAAACTCAAGTTCTAGAAAGGCTCAAAAACTTTTTAATTCAATATCTAAATCATAAAATAAATTAGAGAAAGAAACAATCATTTTTCAAAAACTCCTTTCATAAAATATATCTAATAGAAGATTAATGCACGAATTATTGAATCAGAAATCAAAATTTTCAAAGTCAAGTATGGAAAATATCAATGGTTTTCTTAAGCTTTTAAGAAGTACAAGAATGATAAGCATTAACTTTGTGGGCTCATTTTATGCCTCTTGACAATTGGTTGGCGCACTGCGTATCTTTTGATATACTTTGTGTATTCTATATTTTCAATTTGTCGTCTTTGCGCATCTTTTATTTTGCATCATTGGCCAATTTTTTGAATATGCTTCCTTTCTTAAATCTTAAAAACAAAGGAAAACTCATCTTAGTGACAAAGCGAATTTCTTGATTAAAAAAATTATGAGTTAGATTCAACAACTTGCAAAAGATTCCTATGCGATAAATAAAACGTAGGGAGAGAAAAAATTTTGTTTCAAAAACTAATTTAAAAGATGAAATAAATTTTAAATCAAAAGTAGGATAACCTCTTTTAGAAAATAGAGATTGAGAAAAAAAATAATGAGTTTCCTTCATTTGCCTGTTTTAGAGAAGCCAAACAAAATTTATCAAAGATTTAAAAAAAAAACAGGAAGTAGATTTTTCATTTTTAGAAAAGTGAGTGTGTGTGTTGGATCAAAGAAAAAATACGAATAATAAAAAAAAGTAAAAGAATAAAAAAAATGAAAACAAAAAAACAAACAAAAAGAAAAACACAAATAGCCCATTTAATCATTATCTCTCTCCCGGTCCGATTCTTCAGAAATCATGTATGCCCATGAGATTTTGTGTTTTTCATTATTTCCCCAATTTAAATTTAGCTTTGCCTTGCCCTTTTCTTTTGTAGGAAGAATTCTTAAATTAGGGCACTCATTCTTCATATGTCCAGGTTTCCTACATCGAAAGTAAATAATGTCAGAGGAAATATGGACATCCTTACCACTCTTACCTTTCTTCCACTTATGCTTTGGTGAGCTTTATGATTTGCTTGACAATTCATTGCTATCGTCACCAACTAAGCTTCCTCTTTCCGTATCTTCAGCTTCTAGAACGATCGTTTCACCTGCATCCAAAAGTCTTTGACTCAAATCTTGCTCGTAGGCAATGAGTGAGCCAATCAAATTATCAATAGAATATACATTCAAATCTTTATATTCACAAATAGTAACAACTTTAGAATCAAATTTATCCAGTAGACATCGAAGAATTTTGTTAATTTTTTTCAAAATTTGAAAAATCGTTTCCTAAAGCATGCAATAAGTTTACAATTTGAATGAATCTGGTATACATGTCAAAGATCGTTTCAAAAGGTTTCATGGAAAATAATTCAAAATCATATATTAACAAATTCAACTTGGATTGCTTGATTTCATTCGTGCCTTCGTATATGGTATGTAGTTTATCCCAAACTTCCTTACCAGTAGTACAAGTAGAAACTACCATAAAATTATCAGAAGTTAAAGCACAAAAAAAACAATTTAATAATTTTTCATTCAATTGAGCATTGAGTTGTTCTTCTCTATTCCACTGATTAAAAGGAATATCAGTTTTAATTCCATTAACAATACGTGACGGTGATGAATAACCAGTTAAAATCATATGCCACATACGAAAATCAATCGATTGCAAGAAAATAGACATGCGAGTTTTCAAAAATCAAATGACATATTTTCAAATAAAAGAGGTCTGGTGATTGAATAACCTTCCGTAACATTACGATTAGCCATGGATCAAAAATTCAAAAGCTTTTAAAAACTTATTTTATAAAAACCGCTCTGATACCACTTGAAAGTTCGTTAGGGATGTTAGGCCCTATATGAACTAGTCCCAAAGCTAATCAAGAGAGGTGAATTAAAAAAACCTTTAAAATCAAAGTTAAAACTCAAACCAAAATCATCACAATCAATAACCAAATACGGAAATTAAAGTGCGGAAATAATAAGGAAAGAACACACCAATTTTATAGTGGTTCAGTCAAACCTTGACCTACGTCCACTCCTTGGAGGCACCCCCCAAGTATTGCACTAAACTAGTGTCTCTCCTTTAGCCCCCATAACTAGGCGAAGAAGCCCTTACAAAATCACTTCCACCTTCCCCGGTGCGGCAGAGTTGCCGGGTCCTTTGACACCAAAGAGATCTCCTTCTTTGATGAGCTTCCCTCGAGACGAGCCTTGAATCTAACGGTATTAAGGTGCAAGCCTGCCAGAGCAACCGTGTGGAATCCCCCTCCACACTCCCTTGAGCCCCACTCACAGGATCTTCTCCCTCTCAAACTTCACCCGTTCCTCACTCCCTTACAAGCTCTCTCTTCTAGTCTTCCACATAAGAACGAAGCTCCAATGGCTGACAAAGACACTTACAAAAGTTGTCATGCCATAGCTTAAATAGAAGCTCTCAAAACGAGCTCATTAATGCAAGTTGCCGACATTATCGCCCAGGACGATAGGTATATCGTCCTGTACGATTAGTACAAATTAAGCTCATTAGCCCAGGACGATATGGGACGATCAGAAGGAAAATTGGTTGCATCGTCCAGGCCGATCTCACAATCATCCTGGCCGATTAGTTTAAAATCGATTCTATCGTCCTGATCATCGCCCTGGATAGATGCTGGCCGATGTAAATTGTCCAGGCTATCGTCCCGGCCGATCTCACGATCGTCCTGGACGATCTGATCTCATCAATCAGCCATTAATTCTTTCCAAAGATACCAGATCATTTTAGGCATAATTGAGTTAGATCGGCCTGGACGATGGGTATATCGTCCTGGCCGATTTCCTAAAAGAGAGAATGCCTAATCTGATCATGACGGCTGATTCTTTCTTAATTGAACATATCGTCCTGGCCAATACACGTATCGTCCAGGCCGATCAGTTTATGACGGTTGCCTTAATGAGGATGCCTTAATTAGGGTTTCTGATTTTGGACAGATCGTCCAGGCCGATATTACTATCGTCCCGGACGATGTTACCAAAAACAGAAATCATATAGAAAAAAAGAGAATTTCTACCAAGTTACAAAACATCAGGAGCCACACCAAATACAATAGACTCAAGAAAGAAAAAAAGGTACAAACTGACTCAATCCTAGTCTACCCAATCTTGAGCTGGTTCCAAGTTGTAGTCTGATTGTGTGGACCTGAAATGTTAGTACAAAAAGACAATCGTAGAGAAATAAGAAATGTTTGCTATCATCAAAATCATAAACCATAGATCCGTTACACATATTCTTTTATTAAGGTGTATTGGGACATTATTGAAGAACATGTTTGGAATGCTATTCATGACTTTTTAAAGTATGGGAAGATGAATGATGATTGGAAGGAGACATTAATTGTACTTATTCCTAAATCAATAATCTTATTATTCCAGCAAATTTCAAGCCTATTAGTCTTTGTAAGGCAATTTATAAGATTGTAGCTAGTCTTCTTCTTAATAGATTTAAAGTTGTTATTCCTAAGTTGATTTCAAAGGAGCAGGTGGCTTTTTTGAAAGGATGTTTCTTATCAAATCATGTTTTAATAACTTAGGAGGTATTTCATAAGTTCATATTTTCCGAGTCAAGTAAAGGGCTTGTGACTTTTAAAATTGATATGGAACATGCTTATGATAGATGGGGTGGATGACTTTAAATCAAGTCTTGAGCTATTTTGTTTTTCCTTCTAAATTCTCAAGGGTTATTATGGAATGTGTTGAAGATTCTAGTTTTTCTATCTTGGTGAATGGTATTTCTTCTAATTAGATTAAAGCAAGAAGTATTTTTAGGCAAGGGTGTCCCTTGTCAACGTTTTTATTTATTCTATGTTCTCAATTGCTATATTATGAGTTTTTTCATAAAGGAAGTACTATGGACATTCAGATTTCTCCAATGGGACAGAGGATTTTATATCTTTTATACGTTGATGACATTCTTATTTTCTAGAAGGACAATGTAAAGATGGTGAAGGAAATAAAGAGCATTGTTGGAAAATTTTGTAAGTGGTCTAGACAATGTATTAATTCTCAAAAGTCTTCTATGGTGTTTGGGAAATATGTCAAAAGAAGGAAGAAGAAAATAATTTTTCGTAATATGGGCTTTAAAACAATGAGGGAAATGGATAATATAGGAGTTAAAATTTCTTTGAGAAGATTGGTGACTGCAAACTTTCGAAGTATCATTGTTAAAACATTGGGTAAAATCAATACTTGGTGTAATTCATATCACTTGTGGGAAGAATTGTTCTTATTAAATCAATAGTGCTCTCTTTTCCAATGTTTTTATCTACACATATTCTAGTTCCTAAGGGGTTTTTGAAGGAAATAGATAAGTTGTGCAGGAAGTATATTTGGCATAAGAAGGATAGTTATAATGGGCTTCATTATGTATCTTGGAAGGTTTTATGCTTGCCTAAGAGGTGTGGTGGACGTGGCTTATATTCTTCTGTGAGCAATGTGGGTCCGTTACGTGCTAAATAGGCGTGGAAGAATTTTACTAATCTTGAGTTATTTTTTTCAAAAAAAAATCTAGCCAAATATGGGTCGACCAGCTGGGATGGTGAGTTCAAGAAGGGATGTTCTAATTCCTGGAAGATTATCTCAGATGGAGCTAAAGTGTTATCTCCTATTATAAGTTGGAGAAATGCTAATGAAAAATCTGTAGGATGTTCAAAGACACTTGGTTGCTGGACAAGAGGCTGAATGAATGGCCTACTTATGTATCAGGATTTGAGGATAATGAGATCTACTTAAATAAAGTAATTCTAAATGGTGTCTGGAATGATTCTAAGCTGGAAAGGTTTTTTGGAGATCAGTTGGTGTAACTGATTCAACAAACCACAATTTAAGATCTAGTAAGTGATCAGCTAGATGGGTTCATGATTACCCGATGAAGGGAAGAAATAATTCATCATCATCCAACAAAAAAGGAAGCACACGATGAAGGCACAAGCAAGAAATGTATATGGGCAATACCAGAATGAGATCCACCCAATTCAATCAAAAAATAGCTTATCCTCTTCATATTTTTTCCAACCCTTTAACTTGGCTAAAATAGCTTTTTTAATCTATAATTGTAGAGAAAGATGGGCATGCATCTCATTTCCAAGCCTTCTGGCGTTGTGTTTTACCCTTAGTAAAGTTAGTAGGCATTTTTTAGCTAAAAAATGCACTTCACGAATCATCAATGAAATCCATCACTTAAGATAAATATGAGTCTGACATGAAGGTAGAGAATATAGGAAGAAATGATGTTAATAAAAGATTAAAAGAAAAACTAAATTAAAAAAATAAATAGTTTATGCTTTCAAAAGAGCCATTATATAGGCTGCAAGAAGGTTTAACATGAATATTTCTGCTAATGAAGGCATCATCGGATTTAAGCCCACCAAAAATTACAAGCCAGGAGTAACCAGAGAAGCTTAAGGAATAATGTTTATGCCAGATTTGCTTGCTCCACCAAACATGAGGCCAGCTTTCTATTTGAATTTTGGCTTGGAATTATTCATCCAATAGATGTTGTCAGTCCTAGTAGATAGAATAGGGATTTTTAGTATAATAGTTTGCACATGAACAGGGAGTTTAGCTGGTAGGTTCCAGTTACCATTCAAAAGGACCTCAAAAAATTTTTTGGTCTTAGGAATGTTAACTGAATCGTTAAGGATATTGAAGTGTTCTTTAAATTTTTTTTTTCCCACGAAGCCAGGAGTCCCCAAGGAACAAAAGGTTGCATTCAGGCGTTATCTTAAATGTGAAATGTCTAGTAATGGGGGAGCAGCTAAAGCCTGAAGTCTTTTCTAGTGCTGAGTTGGTTTATGGTATTTATTATACCAAAAGGAAAGGAATTTTTCTCTCCACTACTAGCCCAACAAATAATTAGGAGTGAGAAATCTGCAAATCAAAGAGCAACAAAATGCATCAAATAAATCATTAATAGCCGGAATACGAAGGCCATCACACTTGGTAGTTCTGTAAGTGTTTTTTCCAAGTCATTAGGTGGATTTTTTTCAGCATTTATTTCACTATGGTATACAAATTTGGCACATAATTTTTTTAATATATTTAAGGTAAATTTTTTGTTAAAATTGAGTCTAGATCTAATAAGCAATGCAGTTCAACATAAAGAACTTGATGAATTGCATTATACCATTAAGAGAGAGCTCTTTGGCCTCCCAAACATTTAGGAGAAGGGTCACTTTTTTTCTTGAGAGGCTAGATATCGAAACAAACAACCTTCAAGAAACAATAGGAATCCTTAGGTAAGAGAATGCATCTTTATCTTTAACAATATGTAGGACATCACAACTAGTTTGTTGGTTCAGGGTGTGTTTAGAGAAGTTAAGTGATGTTGCTCTTTGCAGGGTTGATAGAGGTAACAATAGTCTTCGAATTTTTTAATGATGTAGTTGAGGCTTTGTAAAATTGAGAAGAGATTCTTTGCCAAACACTAAGGTATCATTAGTATAACGAAGATGAGAGAAATGTTCTCTACTAACTCTAATGCCTTCACATGCCTTGGTGAGAGGTTTACATGTAGAGCTGGGTTTGACTGAGAGGTCAAATGAATGGAGAAAGGAAGGGGTTGTTGTCTACTAGAGCATGTGAGGAAGGAGAAATTATTACATGTAGAGACCGGGCGTAGAGCTATTTCAGACTTCAATGAAAATATGAAGTAAACTACTGTATTACTAGGTATTATCATGTATAGATGTATATTAGTTGTGTATTGATATGTATTAGTTATGTATTGGTGTGTATTAGCTGCATATTGGCATGTATTACTGTGTACTAGCTAATACATACCAATACATAGCTAATACACACACCAATACACAGTAATACATAGTAATATGTCAGTCCACACATCATTTTTTTATTGGAATCCCAACGTAGCTCTATATCCAATGTCCGCGCATAAAAATTTCTAGTGAGGAAGAGAGTAGTTGCCTGTGAGATATTGAATGGAGAATTGATTTGACAAATTTTATAAATAAAAATGTTCAGAAACTTTATTTGTTAAATAAAAATTAAAAATAATAATAATTTGATTCTAATCATGCGCTTAAGTAATAATTCGCCAGCTAATGTGGCCCGCCCTATTGATGTAACGCCAATCATTTGAGTAGTGAAAGACTGGCCTTCAGATTTTCTTTAAAAAAAATTAAATACTAAACGACTAGCCTTCGAATTAAAAAAAAAAAGAAAGGGGGATGTTGTCTGAAGAAGCTAGTCATTTGATATTGTGTTCTAAATTTTCATAAATTTTTAGGACAAAATTTGTGTTATAATATTTTGATAATTTTTATACTAGAATAAAATGGGGATTTACATACATATCATTTTATTTCATGCTATTTAAATATCTAATATCCAAAACTTTAATATTACATTTCTATCTCTTATATAAAATTTTAATATCAAATATATCACTCACATATTTCATTCTTACCACCCATGTCACCCTATAAACTTTAATATTTCATTCCATACACACATATTTGCTCTATGGGATGTAGGCATGTATTATTAAAGCTTTAGGTGTTAGATATGCAAATAGCATGAAATAAAGTGGTATGTATATAAATCCCAATTTTAAATTTTATTAATTCTATTTAAGATTACTAAATACGCTATTGTGTGAACGTTATAATAAAGCATTTATTCAAATTTTATTTTTAAAAGTTAATTACTCATGATAATTTTAAAAAATCAATATTTTAAATTATTTTATAGAGTAAATATTTGAGTTAGGATATTTGTTAAATTTTTAATCAAATTAATATCCAATTTTTAAATTTATTGTCAAAGGAATGTAATTTTAACTCTAAGCAACCCAAGCAAGCATATGGAGAAGAATTAACAGTAGATGGGATACAATAAGATTTTATTTTATATTATTTAAAAATTATATATATATATATATATATATATATATATATATATATATATATATATATATATATATATATAGAGAGAGAGAGAGAGAGAGAGTTAATTAAATAGCATAAAGAAATCAGAATCAGCCCTAAAAGATCTTTCATTATTCATGCTCGTACATCTCTTTGCAAGGTAAATACACCGGCGTAATATCCGTCGGTTAGTACGTCGGAAATTACTGGCAGAAAATATGTTGCATTATAATATAGGTTTATAGATTTCGACGACTTTAACAACGGATAATGCGTCGGAAACTTACCGGCGTAATATATGCCAGTAAATGTTGTCGTTATTTAACCGTCAAATAAAACGCCGGTTCGAACACCGTAATTTCTGACATATAGACTTCTGCCGGAAGCTCCGACGGTAATCACGGGTTTTCCTATATTGTTGAAACTATTGCTAGTTTTGTACTTTCCCTTGCATGCAACCTAGGCAATACTACATCCTTTATATGTATTATTGACGATTCAGACGCAACGACGAAGTCGAATTTATGGTTAACATCATGCAATATTAGGTTTGTAGTTCAATGATTTTGGTCTCCTTCACTCAAATCGATCATGAGAGGTTTCTCCCTGGGTAATTTTGATGTTTAGAGCTCAACGACAAAGTTCGTTTTATAATCGGACATTGCTTAGGCATTTTTTTGTGTAGCATAGCTTCGCAAACAATCATGCTCATCATCATTTTCAAACGATTTGAGCATGAGTGATTCCCCTTTAGTAAATTGGATGCCCTTAATTCATTGATGCAATCCATTTTACGTTTGGACCAATTTTGAGTGATTTTAAACAAGGTCAAGGCATTTCAATGCTCGCGACATATGACCTCGTATCTATTAGTCGTCATTCATGTCGCTTTCGCTCGTACCAATTTTGGCATAAATATGGAGGTCAACACACCTCACCCCCTTCCCCCATTTCAGTGCCCCATAACACTTTTAGATCCAACCAATGAAAGGAGTGAGAAAACCATTGAGTTGTAATCTACATAGGATATGTTCTCAAGAAATAGTGTCAAACTCTTTAAACACATCAATTTTGCATAGAATAGATGATCATTTGACATTTCCTACAAAATTGAATTTAGAATGCATTGTTTTAGTCAAAATGGTGTTGTCATATGAAATTCTACCTTTAATAAATACATATTGACTTTGGTGAATAATGGAAGGCATGATAGATTTAATTCTAGAAGAAAAATCTTTTGTAATAATTTTGAAAATTGTATTGCAAAGGAATATGTTTGTAGTTTGTGATGTTACCAGCATGAGTAGATTTAATAATGAGAGCAATGCACATTGATTTGACTTTTTTTGAGATAGCTTTTTTTTTTAAATGTCTAATAGCAGCACAAACCTAAGGCCTAAGTATATGCCAAGTCGGGAAGTAGAATGCAAAGGTGTAACCGTTTAGGGCTAGGTGAAGAATCTTTTGGTGTAGAGAAGATTGCATTCTTAATCTCTCACAATCACATATAGGAGCAATAAGGAGGGATAGGTTGTGAGGTAGGATTATATTGTTGGTTGTAATGAAATTATCAATACTGATGTTGAAGGATTAAACTGGTGTTTGAAATGGGAGATAGCAGCATAAGCAATATCAAATGAGTGAAAGGCTCCTTGATCCATAGAAATTTCTCAACTAACATTATAGTTTTTTCCTCCTTGATTTTCTCAAATATAAATAAGAAAAGTATGTGTTATTAGTGGCCTCACCCATATCTTTAGCCATGCCAATAAGAGAATGATTTAAAGGGTCAATGTTTAAGAGCTCAAAGCATCTAACTTGATAAGCTTTTAAATCTTTCAACTTCAAAGAGAGGAATATGGGGAAATTCTAATATTTTCCTTTAATGTGGCCTTTTAGCAACTTCACTTTAGAATATATAGAATTGATGGGGTCATTGTTGTTATTTTTGCTATAGAAATATGTGTAAAGAGCTTGGACTAATAATTCTTAAATTGAGATCTCTTATTGGTTTTGGGAATTTGTTGGGTGTGAATGATCAAAGGAGAGTGATCAGAGCATATTGGGCTTTCACCATATGGAATCATTAACAAGCACCGTGTCTAATTTTATGTGAATTGGAGAGTTATTTACGTTGTTAAACCATGTGAAATATTACAAAAGATATTTTATGTGAATTGGAGAGTTATTTACGTTGTCAAACCAAGTGAAATATTACAAAAAAATATTAACAAACACCAGTAGAAGCCAAGTATTCTAACGATGTATCAAAAATCATACTATTAAAGTCTTATATCTTATAGTTAGAGATCATGTATGCCCCTCATTTTTCTCTTTATGGTGACTATAACAATTGAAGTCACCTATAATAGACCAAGGTTTGAATGTAGAGGCAACATCAAGCCTAATGTCTTTAAGAGCATTCTAAAGTTTTGCTCTTTCAGTGTGTAGGTTTGAAGCTTAGACAATAGAGAGGAAAAAAGAAGTAGAGTCAACCAAGAGAACTTCACCATGTTTTATTTGACAATTCGTATATTTTGCTTGAAAGTGAATGATGGAAGCATTCCACTTCAACCAGATTCTTCTTGAATTAGAAAAAGAAAAATTGTTACAACTTTCTTCATTTTAGAAGAGTTTGTGATTATGGAGAAACCACATATCAAAAAGATGATAATCATTAGTTTTTTCCTCTAAAATGTATATAAAGCTAAGCTTAAAGGACTAGATAAGACTTTTGTTATTGAGGACTCTGTCAAGCCTATTAAAATCTCTTACATTCCAAGAGGCAAATGATGGAGAGTTCATTGGAATTTTGGTTTATTGTTGGCCTTGGGGATGTTGGGAGGTTTCAAAGAACTAATTGGGTTTCTTGAGTTGATTTGAAAAGCTTTTGGTTAAGATCAGGGATGTGTTCTTATAAGAGTGAATAGTTATCAAGTACATATGAGAGTGAAAAAAAGGGTTGTGATTTATAGTAGGTTGTTAATGGGTGGCTAATGTTGGCAAGTTTTTTATAGAGGGTTTGAGTGGAAGGAAAGCTATATCATGAGGGGATTGGCAGCTAGCTTTAGTAGAAGGATGTGTGCTATGAGAGGTGCCAGTGTGATTTGGTATGCTGCTTGGAGATTTCATAGTTTGGTTCATAATTACGGAGGCCAAAAAAAATGGTTAAAGAGTCATCTTGTATTTAGAGGGAGGGTGGATAACTCTTCTCTCTTATGTCTAAATTTTGGGGGACCTTTTTTTAAGAAGAAAGGTTTGAAAAAGAAAAACAAATATCCCTTGCACCAAACCATTTCATAATCTTCAAGGGATGAGGAATTGAAAAGAAAAAGCATATCATTCAAATAGAAGAGAGGTAAAATACCATTCATATTCCGCATTTTTTTTGCGGCGACGAGCAATGCGTCATGATAGGGCCACATGCCAATAACATATCCAACCAACGAAAAAACCCATTGATTGGACATCCCCCCCCCCCCCCCCCCCCGCCCTATTTGAAATGAGAGAATGATGTTATGTTGTGATAAGATCTAGCTCACCAAAATGTTGCAACAAGCGAGCTTCTCAAAAAGATACGAGTTTTTTTAGTTGAGAAATGAGATTTAGGGCTTTGAATGAAGGGTAGGTTAAATGATTTGATTTGGTGGTTTTCAATTTGCTGACAATTGTACTGAGGGAATTCTAATGTTATGAGCAAGCCAGATTTAAGCACTTTTATAGAGGGTACTGGGAAGCTGCTTTAAGAGGGCTTTCAAGGGATCATAAGAGGCGGAGTCCCTCCAACAAAGCCAGAGGAAGGGGCAGCTCAGGTGCAAGGGTGAGGGCAGCTCAGGTGCAAGGGTGAGGGCAGCTAGGGTTTTTAGAAGGCAACCTCAACAAAAGCTTTAATAATACAAGTTATTGAAGTTATTAGGTACAAAATAAAATGTATAGAAAATTTTATTAATATGAATACATTACATCTTATATTATTCATGCTAACATTCATAATTGAGTCTAAACACATTCAACTTATGAGACATGATTGTAACGGAGATGACAACCATTTTTTTTTCTTAATATTTTTTTAATATATAATAAACAAATCATGTTAATTAAAATACAGCCTAGCAAATAAGTTGACAGTTATGCTATGTTATTGAAGTAACCATATATGGGTTTATTGGTGATTTCAAATGGTTGATTGATTAATCATATTTTCTTGAAATTTAAGATTTGTGTTTGCGTGTTCTAGGAGGATGGTAAGGTAAATTTTGCAAGGAACTGATTGATTATATCATTTAAGGTTAATAGTATTTATTATCTCAAAGACCTTATAACAAGCTTTAATTTATGGAGTTTTGTGTTGTAACTGAAAAAAGCTGCAAACTATCACCGCAGGCATATTATTACATAATAAAGTTCAATAAAATAAAGATAAATCAGGAAAGAAGGCTGTTTTCCAGACAGTTCAGAAATAGCCATGTTCTTTGAAGATAAAGGTTTCAAAAGCTTAAGTTCGTAAGCTAAACCTTCCGGATCTGGATATTATGCGTGGACTGTGATCTCCATATGGGTTTTCTACCGCTCTGAACAAGAGCAACCTGCTCACCCTCCTTGACCATTCCTTGTTTCTGTATATTCAGAAGAAAACATGAAAGTTGGTGCAGTATAGCAAGTCTAATGTACGCAGCAATGTCATCAAAGTAGGATGGAGATTGATGAAATAGAGAAGGTGCTTTTTTGTAAGCTTTTATAGAGCTTAATGGAGCACTATACTGCATTTCAGCTTACATTTACACTAAGAGAAGCTAGTATAATTTTATTTGCATCCATCTTAAGTAGTGGTATTTCAAGTGATGGATAAATAGTTGCTATTTCGCATGCTCTGCAGCTGAACAACAATCAAGCAATAAGACTTGAGCTTTATCCTAGAAGGTATTAAAGAAGCTCTAGCTTGAACAGAATATGCTCTGATTCTCAACGTAGGCTACATGTAGGCTCTAAGGCCTCACTTGGGAAGGTTTTTTAATTGCTTCTTAAAGCAGATTTTTAGTACAAAAATTAAAAAATTTGTACTAAAAAGCTACTTTAAGAAGCAATAAGAAGTCGTCCCAAACAAAACCTAAATCTAGAAGAAAGGCATGAGATCTTCAACTAAATATTACTAGCTTCACGAGTGAAATTATGTTTGTAATTGTTGTGTGCTCTCCTTATTTATAGCTGCCATCAAGCATATTTATTTGTAACTAACTTTATGCCTTGCTTTCAAATAATTAAATATTTATGATTAATTTTAATCCTTAAAAAAAATTATCTTAGAAGATAATGAATCAAACATATTGAGCACCTAGTGTAAAAGACTATGACACATCAATATATAGATTGAAAAAAGAATTTAATAAAGCATTACTTGCAAACTCCATGGTACCTACAACAGTAAATCATAGATTAAGCTATCAAAGGATAAATATCCAACTTTTACCAGCTTTATGTAAGCTAAGGGAATAAGTGAAGTTTACATGATTCAAGAAACCAAACTCTTAGCATGACTAGTAGGTTGTTGCTGTCTTTTAGCATTGTGCTTTGAATAGAGGTTCCCATGGCTCGACAAACCAAACTATTAACAAGACTGGTAGGTTTTAGCAGTCTTTCACCATTTTATTTTTAATTTTATAATTTCAATTAGCCAGAATAGACATTGCTTCAGCATCATTCGCTATTTTGCCTGACCATATAGTGTCAGTCTTATTAAACATCCCCCATTCATTATTGTTAAGAAATTCAGAGTGTTAACAATACTTCTAGTCATGATAACGTGGGCCGACCCCTTGTGCTTACTAGTCCTTATATAATAATTCTATATATCTAACTTATTGGTATATAT
The DNA here is from genome assembly GCA_022539455.1 of Dendrobium nobile. NCBI lineage: Eukaryota > Viridiplantae > Streptophyta > Magnoliopsida > Asparagales > Orchidaceae > Dendrobium > Dendrobium nobile. The sequence continues at coordinate 25,260,160 of CM039727.1, forward strand.
TTTTAGCAACTTCTTCATTGCCCATCAACCCCCATATAACATAATTATCTAATTACAACATAAAATTTACTGTCAAGTATCCATAATATCTTTATCGCCTTCTTCGAATATTTCTCTATTATAATCATGCAAATTAAGTCTAAGTTTTAAGTCAACATCTATATACTTATTATTTTGTTATAGTAGATTCAATGTACTAAACCAATACCCCAATATATTCGTTTAGTATGCAAAATAGATAATATTTAATTAGCAAAATCAATCAAAAATATTCCTTTTCTTCATAAAAATAGAACTGTATTGGGTGAAAATGAGATTAAATGGCTTGAGCAGAATCCCAAAGGTCCTGCCTGTTAGCAACTATGATAAAGCTGTTGTAGATAAGCAAGCCAGCTTATCACTCTGTTAGCTCCACTACCTACAGCAGGAATCATTTCAGCAGGATACCGCATTCCATAATAGACACTTAGCCAATACCCTTCATCCTTCTGTAACTAACTTATATTCCTAAACATACTATGTAAATGATCATGGTATCAGAGTTAAAGTCTTAAGTTCTCCCGTATTGCATTTTCCCTCTGTTCTTCTGTGTTTTCTCCTTTTCACAGATTACTTCATGGTATCAGAGTTATAGTCTTAAGAGCCACGTTACTGCTCACATCAATGGCAGACAGCCATATTTCTTCATCTCCGCAAGCATCAACAAATATTGCAACTACAAATGATTTAAGTATTCCAGCTCCATTAAAATTTCTTTTCTCAAACATCAAGCACATTGTCAATATTCAACTTACCAATGACAATCATGCCATATGGAAGCTTCAAGTTGTCAAAATTTTTGCTGCGAATGGTTTTGATGGCTTTCTTTCAGACTCTTAGACATGTCCTCCAAAACATCTCTCTTCCTCCACCGGTGACATTACACTCAATCCACATTATCAAGTGGGGCAGCTCACCAATCAAAATCTAGTTGTTGCAATATTTACTACCATCTCACCTTGAATTCTCTCATATGTTCTAACCCTACAAACCACTCATAAAATCTGGGTCACACTTGAGAAACGGCTACAACCCACCAATCGTTCAAGAGTAATTCAACTCAATAATGAACTTCATCACATTACCATGAAAGATATCACTGTCACTCAATACTTGGCGCAGATTAAGTCATTGGTGGACAACATAGCTGCAGTTGGATTTCATATAGACACTGAGGACATTATCTTATACATTTTAAACGGATTGCCTTTAACCTACAATGCATTCAAGACTGCTATTCGCACATCCCTCGCTCTTATTAGCTTGGATGATCTTTATTCTCTTCTATGCAGCGAAGAAATAAATATCCAGAACGATCACACTAAAGAAGTCATTATTCCTGCAGACTCAACAATCCTTCATGCATTCAAAGGCTCCTATCGGGTTCATTCAGCTGATTCCTTCAGGCCAGGTCGTGGTCGTTCCTTGGCAGCAAAATCCTCCTCACTAAGATACTTCAACTCTACCAATCGTGCAGCTCGCTTTTCCGCAACTCCCATAATTATTTGCCAAATTTATGGCAATACTGGACACTTTGCCATCAATTGTTGGCACCGGAGCAATCTACAGTACACTCCAAGCAACTTCAACCCACCATGTGGCCTCTTCACACCACAACACTCTCCTCCTCCAACTGATTGGTACTTGGATTTGGGTGCTTCTTCCCACCTTACCTCTGATGCTACCCACTTACAGCAACCTAAACAATATCATGGCACTGATAGTATCTCCATAGCCAATGGTGCATCACTCCCAATTCAATCAAGTGGTCAAGGTCTTCTTCCATTACCTCATACACCACATAAGCTCTACCTCCAAAATCTACTTCATGTACCATCTCTCACCCACAACCTTCTCTCCATTCACAAGCTTACAACTAATAACAATTATTCTATTTTCTTTGATGCTTTTGGCTTCATCATAAAGGACAACTTGACCAACTAACCAATACTTAGTGGTTGAAGCCATGACAACCTCTACTCCATTCCATCTCCGACAACTTCAGCACTTCGCACTTATCATCCTTCCACATCTCTCTGGCATGCACGGTTGGGGGCATCCACATCATCAGCTTCTTCAGACTTTAGCTAGACGAAACTCTGCTATCTGTATTGCAAGTTATTCTTTTTTATGTAACTCTTGTAATGTGGCTAAAAGCCATAAAATATCACCTCCTCTCATCACTTATTTTTATGTTACTCTTGTAATGTGGCTAAAAGTCCATGTTGTTAGAAGTCTACTGCAACTTGCTGGTGTGCGACACATGCAAAGTAGGTGGTTCATTGAACCTTAATCTCTAGCTTGCCTCTCCTGTATAAAACAGTTGCAGGTGACTATCTGTGCAAGTAAATAGTTTGAGACGACCATCGAAGAGAGTAACCTATATAACAGCCTAGAAAAAACTTGTAAACCTAAGGAGCTTCTTAAAAAAAAACAGAAAAGAGATTTCCCAGTTTCCTCTTTGCACGACCAATTTTGTATGATTAGTAAACACAGGGAAACAAATGTTTATAACACAACACCCAAATTTCAAGTATTTATTTACCAAAGAAATTGTGCTAAACATTTACTAAAAAAGAACTAATCCTATTCATTTTTTCAATAATTAAAAAAGGACCAAGGTTCCAGAATCGAGGTCCACAAAAGTGATGGTTTACACTGCTATTTAAGCGACCTTGAAATAAAATCAACCCAGAGGAGATAAAGAAGTATGTAGCTTAAATCACCTGCAAGTACGAAAGGGCCTCTGTGAATGTCTTCTCAGCATCTTCTGAAAATTGCAAATATATAGGGCAAATCCCTTGGTACAAGGCCAATCTCTGTCTCACTCTCTCCCTAAATGGCCAATGCATACCATTATCAGTACTTGTAATTTCAGAACTAGTTATGACAATGAAAAGCATGAGAGAATGTACTAAAATAAAATATCTTTGACGAATATTATCACACATTTAAAACCTAAAAAAGTTGGATACGCACTGATCAGTGAAAGCAAATATGGTGCCGCAAGGCCGATAATGGCTCAATAGGATTGCCATAAATCCACTTCTTGTGAAAACAACAATTGATGTTCCAAGAGTATTTGACATTATAGTTGCATGGTAAGCAAACATTTCACTTGTGTGATTCTACATAATAAAAAACAAAGTTTAGGTACACTAGCATATGATGAGGAAAAACAAAGAAAGAAATCATTATAATGATGAAAAATAATAAAACAATTATGCTTCCAACCTTGAAAGCCTGCCCAAGATTAGTTGGTTTTTCACCTCCAACTATAGTTGCTTCAGTCCTTAAAGCTACTGTATGCATGACCTTCACTGCTTTCAGTGGGTATCTACATGACAACAAAACCAGGTGTCATTGTTTTGACAATCCCAATGACCAAAACTAAATTGATTTGAGAGTAGTTATTTTTTTATAGTTGTCGTATCTCCATTCTTGAGCTATTAGATTCAGATAGAATGTCAAATATAACAGGATATTTAGGAGGATAAACACTCAGACAATGCTTCCTGGCGTTGAGATATTCAATCATAAAATTATCAGTTTAAGGGTGGTCATATAAATACGCATTATGAACAGATTGACTGAAACTACGTAAAAATAGAGATACATAGGCACAATTTCTTCTATGAAGATAGAAGGAAAAGCTTTAACCATCATAAAAGAAGGCAGAAAATTAGATCACAGGAGAGTTTTCTACACTAAAATAGCATTAAGAAAGCAAGAACAGAAATCTCTATATGATTTAAGAAGAAGAAAAGTACGACACCTAAAATTAATTACTGAATGAAGCTTAAGATTCAAAGGCTGTCTTTGAAATTTGTTATCTAAAAATGAAAGCATGCTGGAAATAGAATCAAGATTGCTATATGATATTCTCTCCATCAGGCATCACAAAAAATAAAATAAAAAAGTTGAAGATGTCAGCGTTTGTCTAAACGTTTCAATCTGACACAGGAAAAAGGCAGCAGAGTATATTATTAAGCAATGCAGACTATCCAGACAATTATAATATTGAAGTGGATGGGGTAATAGATGATAACTATCTACTGATGAAAACAAAGCAGTACGAAGAATAAATAATCTCCTATTTGATGGTATATAATAGCGGAATTCTCTGACGAAGCTGAAATTGAAATTGCCATACTTTCCATGAGCAGTTTCTCCAGAGAGCATCACAGCATCAGAACCTTCACGAACTGCAATGGCAATGTCTGATACTTCAGCCCGTGTAGGCGTTGGATGAACAATCATACTCTCCAGCATGTTCGTTGCCACAATAACAGCTTTTCCCATACTTCGGCAAATTCTAATAATCTCTTCCTGCAATTCAAGAATTTTAGAATTAAAATCTCATTGCGGGCATTTCTTCAAAAAAAAATCTGGGTAAAATAGAATTCTAATCTACCAAAATTGACATGTTTCAGCCTTAATTTTTGGGTAAATGCAGAAATACAGCTTTCAAAAACAATAATGGTCCAGAAACCAAGGTAAAATTTAAATCCACGGAATAATAGGTTTCAAAACAATGGCACGACAAGCTTAAGTTTATAAGCAACTCCCCGTTTCATGCCCTCTTAGAACTCAAGCCACCATAGTATGTAAAAGGGTTCAATCACTAAATTTTCAAGTCAAGACAATCCAAACTCAAATAAAAACCAGCATCCCAATAGTAAAACTTCCTCTATTCAACACTCAAAATTCAAATTTTCTCTAATTTTTTATTTTATAAATTTGCTAAACATTTCAAAATTCTTATGAGAGCTTCCCCTCACAAAAAAATAAAAATTAAAAATTAAAAAAAAAAACTATGCCAAAGTTGACTGCAAAAAAATTAATTAAGGGTTGTGGAGCTTCTAACGACTTGGAGAGAAGTCTCCTCCCACCTATACCCACCTCTAATAAAATTTTCAAACAAAAATTCCATCTACTCAAAATCTAGGTTTTTATAAAATCATCAAAAAATCCATACACCTAATCTTTTACCCAAATTTATGAAAATCTCAAGCCCAAATTTCATCAGGTCAAAATCCAAACTTTCTAAAATTAGCAAAACAGCACTACCTCTATTCTTCACCCAAACAACATGAAGATCCATCATCCTTTCAGGATGAGGCTAAATATAATATCAGTCTATCACTCTATATTGAATACCATATTTTCCATTGCAACAAGATCCACATAATTGACTACCCAATGTTATATAAAATACTTATAATTTTACTGGCCCACTACTCATCAAAGATGAGGTCAAAATATAACTTCAAGACAAGCCAAAACTAACAGCTCCAAAATGAATGGAAACTATAACCCAACTCCCAATCTCCACCATATCAAATCTGTCTCACTATATTAAATGCTTCTAAATCAAATGTTCCCCCTTCAATCATCCATGACAAGGTTAAGCTACTCATTCGAGATGAGATTATACTAAAATTTCAATCAAATAACTCATCATCAATCTTAGTTAGATCTAATATCAACAACAAAAGGTGATTTTTGCCCTTGATTGGATAATATAAGATCAATGGCATGACTTAGGGCCGTGTGTGAATCAAACTAAGCCAAGTATTAAGTTGTTCAAGCTCATTTATTTATCTTTTTATTGAGCTCAAGCCGAGCAGCTCAAACTTATTTATTTAATTTATTGTCGATTTTGAGCCATAATCTAGCATAACACTTAATAGGATGCTAATAATATAAACAATTAAAGTTGAAAGACCGTGAAACTTATAAGTCAACCAATCTTGCTAAAGATTCTTGGGCATAGAGACTAATGATTCTAACCATTAGATTGATCGTCTTATAACCTTTAGATTGCAATTTTGTGCCTCACATTTACCAGCTAACCTGTTGTAGGGACTTTTTTCTTTTTTTTTATAAATAGCTTTAATTTATTTTCATTATAATATATATATATATATAAATATATATATACTTTCACGCTTTGTACAAAATCAAGTAAAAAAAATTCAAATTAATTTTTTCATATTTCTACTTTCCTACAATTAGACTTACTAGTAAAAATAAATTTATTGATACTTTTTTTATCAAAATTGACAATAAATAACTAAACATTATTTATAATGTATTATGAATTAAAAAAATAGATATTTAATCTATCCATCTACACATTTGTTCAGTATTCTCATTCTCAATTGTTCTATAAAAATAAAATTAGCTTTCTGATAGATCCATCAAGTTATTTATTTAATATTTTTATACCAAACATTAATAAAAAAAAATTTTGATTTTTAAAATATCCATCTAGTTGTTTACTCAACATTGTTCAGTATTCTCATTATCAATTGTTCTATAAAAACAAAATTAGATTTCTGATAGATCCATCAAGTTATTTATTTAATATTTTTATACCAAACATTAATAAAAAAAAATAATTTTTTGATTTTTAAAATATCCATCTAGTTGTTTACTCAACATTTTCATCATATGTATACTTCTACTCATATAAATAACATTTGAAGTTCATAAAATATATGAAATTTGATTTAATAGTATAAAATAAATTATGAAAAAATAGCTAAATCATCATCAAATGAATATTTAATCGAGCTCATAGTGAGCAATTCGTTAACAAATGAGTATGTTCATAAATGTAAAAGAACAAGCGAGCCGCTATCCAAGCTTATTCATTTATATGTAGAGATTTAAAATGTGTTTGAGCTTAATCAGTTATCTAAATAAATAGGCATAAAAGAGATTTGCCTTAGAAAATATCGGTCTATTCATCAAATGCACCTTTCTTATAGTCCTGGGCATTAAGTGATCTTCAACCCTAATTGAATCTAAAATCAATGGCATGAGGCAATCTTCAACCAAAATAAAAATAAAAATAAAATTAAAAATTAAATAAAAAATAAAAAAATGAGGCAATCTTCAACCACAGCCAAATACAAGATCAGTGGTACGAGAGGGCGTAAACCCATATCAGATCAATGATATGAGAATGCTCTTCAACATGACCAAGATCAAAGATCAACAACATAAGGTTATTTTCTATCAATTAGCAAAGTACTAGATAATGAAAGAAACAAAATGAAGAAAACAATTTTTTTCATTAGATTTTTTTTCTTTAATCTTCCCTTTCATTCTCATTCTTCTCTACTGGAACCAACAGAATTAACAACTTCCCATCTTACAGAGGACAAGCAGCAGCAACAACAACAACAACAACAACAAGCCTTTATCCTACTACAGAAGACAAGCACAGATAAAAAATAAACATTTTCACCATCACTCCCTAATCCATCCAGAGCAAAGACAGCATAATCCTCTCTGATGATCAAATAATTATGTAAATTAATTTCTTAATTAGTTAGCATAAACTTACTGATGCATGCAAAAATTAGGAGAAATCCTAATTTTTGCAAGCAAAAACAAAGACTTCCTGGATAAGTAGAAAATTACATAAAATACTCAAAAAAGACAAAACACGACAATTAAACCAAAAACAACTTCACTTTTATAATAGAAAGACAGTTACAACTTTTGACACAAACACAAACACAAACATAAACATACACCTAAACTTGCATTCTTTGATTGATTGAGAAGAAAGATACAATGGGAGTGGTCACTTGCGGAGAGAAGAATGAGATAAGAAGCCAAGACGAAAGGGAGGAGAAGCTCGCAAGCTTTCCTAGACGAAGAGGAAGCACGGAACAAGCTCGCAAGCATTTCAAAGAAGTAAGAAAAAACCCTCAGGTTTTTAGTCTCCAAAAATACCACATTATAACATCTTTTTTATCCATACAAAACACCTTTTATTTATAGGGAAAAGAGGGCATCCAAACAGCCACCATAACCCCCATTTAAACCAATTAAAAGCATGAAATAGAAGGCCAAACATTCAGTTCAGCATAGCACCCAAACAATCACATAGAAACCCAAAAAGGCAGTCAAGGAGGAACCAAAACAACAGCTAAAGGGAGCTAGAACAGCACCCGAAAAAGCCACAGAAAACCGGGTAAAAGCAGCCCACGGGACAGCAACCAAGGAGGAAACCGAAGGGGCTGCACAGGAACTAGACCAGCATCCAGGCAGGGAACCGAAGGGGCACAAAGGGGACTGGAACCAGCAGCCGGCAAGGGAGAAAGAGCAGCCACGGGAGACAGCACAGGAAGAAATCGAGGAGACACAAAGAAGGGGAAAAGGAAAAGGCAGCCAAGGGGAGAAGAGCCAAGGAGGGGAAAACCAAAGAGCTAAAGCAAGAGGGATTGAATCAAATAATGACACTTTATGAGCTGAATAAGTAGAAGAAGCTCATTAATAAGCTGACTTTAGTAGAAACTTACAAAAATTAAAACCCAACTTGTTTTGAACCCCCCCCCTAGCCTACATCAATTCTCCTCTGGTTGAAAATACTCAACTCCCGATGAGGTTGCTTTAGATTTATCCCATGGAGAAGGAGGCGTATCTAGCTCTTGAATCTTCGCCTCATACTTTTGTTCAATCAATTTCATTTCTTGATTAAATTCAGCGCGATGTACCTAAGTTCTTTTTTTTTTTAATTTCTTATCACATAAGTACATCCATCTTCGTATCTTGTAAAGTTCATTTTGAATAGGGTATGTTGAATCTCCATCTGTCGGAACCCATCTATCCATTGGAGTTTCGAATGTAGGATCGACTGGTTGATTTTCTTCCACGAATAACTCAATTTTTTTGTGATTTTCCATTTTTTCTAAACACTTAAGAAAAGTCATGAAACAACCTAGGAAGACTCACAAACCTAAGCTCTGATACCAAATTGATGCATGCAAAAATTAGGAGAAAGCCTAATTTTTGCAAGAAAAATCAAAGACTTCCTAGATAAGTAGAAAATTACATAAAATACTCAAAAAAGATAAAATACAACAATTAAACAAAAAACAACTTCACTTTTATAATAGAAAGACACTTACAACTTTTGACACAAACACAAACATAAACATACACCTAAACTTGCATTCTTTGATTGATTGAGAAGAAATATATAATTGGAGTGGTCACTTGCAGAGAGAAGAAGGAGATAAGAAGCCAAGATGAAAGGGAGGAGAAGCTCGCAAGCTTTCTACTAGACGAAGAGGAAGCACGAAACAAGCTCGCAAGCTTTTCCAAATAAGGAAGAAAAAACCCTCAGGTTTTTAGTCTCCAAAAATACCACATTATAACATCCTTTTTATTCATATAAAATACCTTTTATTTACAGGGGAAAGAGGGCAGCCAAACAACCACCAAAACCCCCATTTAAACCAATTAAAAGCATGAAATAGAAGGCCAAACATTCAGTCCAGCACAGCATCCAAACAGTCACATAGAAACCCAAAAAGGCAGCCAAGGAGGAACAGAACAATAGCCAAAGGGAGCTAGCACAACACCCGAAAAGGCCACAAAAAATCGGGTAAAAGCAGCCCACGGGACAGCAACCAGGGAGGAAACCGAAGGGGCTGCACAGGAACCGAACCAGCAGCCAAGCAGGGAACCAAAGGGGCACAAAGGGGACTGGAACCAACAGCCAGCAAGGAAGAAAGAGCAGCCACGGGAAACAGCACAGTAAGAAACCGAGGAGACACAAAGAAGGGGAAAAGGAAAAGGCAGCCAAGGGGAGAAGAGCGAAGGAGGGGAAAACCAAAGAGCCAAAGCAAGAGGGATTGAACCAAATAATGACACTTTATGAGCTGACTTTAGTAGAAACTTACAAAAATTAAAACCCAACTTGTTTTGCGCCCCCCCCCCCCGCCCCCCCCCCCCCCCAAGCCTACATCACTTACCTTTAATAGTTAACTCGTTTAAGTGATTGGATTAACTAGCTAATGCAATATTAATATAATTGACCCAGTAATTAAATTTACGTATTCAATTAATCATAGAATATTTTTTAGTGGTTAACACTGAATAAAGTTGCATAACATTAAAGTAGCATATATGCCTGAAAACTCTGGGAATTATATAAGAGAGTTTTAAATATAAAATAACAATACCATAAAAATTAAACTGTATTAGAAAACCAGCATGTATGCATTAATGTTAAATAAACAAGAATCTAGAAATAACAAATCTTGTACATATGAGACTTTTTTTCTGAATTTTATCCTAGCTAAAGGCAGTTATAGTATTTGAACATGGGTTTCCTTCCTCACAACCCGTCAAGCCTGTGAAGTTTTCTTCCAGCAGCCATCTTCTAACCTGCAACAGAGAGAAATACAAGGCGGAAAACAGAAACAAGAGAATGAACAATGAAAACTCTTTTCCATTGCCCGCCTGTGTTGCTCTTACAGGAGTATTTAATCAAGTGCCAGCGGAACTTGAACGGCAGAGATTGGTTAGTTATACACTAACGGTGAGGATTTTAGAGTCAGAAAAAGTTCTTTGTTACAGCAGAGTAGTGGAAGCATGAGTTGATATGTGACCTTGCTTATCATCTTGCTTATCACCTCCCCTCAAGCTAGCATTCGGCTCCATAATGGTTAGCTTGTGTCGTAGAAACTGAAAGCGTTGTAAAGATAGTGCTTTCGTAAAGAGATCAACCAACTGGTCGGTGGTATGGATATGAGTGACTTGCAGCAAATTGTTGTTAATGCATTCGAGAACAAAAAGAAAATCAATTTCAATATGTTTGTTCGCGCGTGGAATACCGGATTGTTGGCAAGTGCAATAGAAGATATATTGTCACAAAATAAAGTCGTAGGAGAGGAACAAGTTATACCAAATTCTGTCAATAATCGTTGAAGCCAAATAATATCCATGGCAGCCGTTGCAAGTGCTCGATACTCAGCTTCTGTAGAAGATCTTGAAACAGTTTTTTGTTTCTTAACTTGCCAAGAAATAAGATTGCCGCCTACGAAAGCACAATAACCGGTTGTGGACTTTCTATCAATAGATCACCCGCCTTATCTGAATCAGAATAAGCATATAGGCTAAGTGTAGTGGCCACCAATGGTAGACACCGAAAGAGAGAGTTCCTCTAAGGTAGCGTAAGAGATGCTTAAGAAGTTGAAAATGAACTTCTTGAGGTTGATGCATATCTTGGCATAATCTATTTACTGTATAGGCAATGTCTGGTCTAGTTAATGTCAAATACTGTAGAGATCCTACGAGTTGTTTGAATGAATCGGCTTGAGCAGGTGGAAGAAGAGGTGAGCCTCTGAATTTAGTTTTCAAAGCTATGGGAGTAGAGATTGATTTGCAATCAGCCATACCAACTTTCTGAAGAATGTTTGCAGCATATTTTGATTGGGATAAATGAAAACCAGTTGCAGTATGTAAAACTTGCATACTAAGGAAATAAGAGATGCTGCCAAGATTTTTCATATTAAACCAGTTATGTAGAGCCGACAGAAGATGGGTAATCTTTGAACCATCATTACCAGCTAGTAATATGTCATCGACATATACTAAAATATAAATAACAATCGAGTCCTTGTTGTAAATTAACAGAGAAGGGTCGGCTGTACTGTAGTGAAATCCATAGGTAACAAGATATGTAGAAAAAGTCTCAAACCATTTTCTTGGATATTGTTTAAGATCATACAAAGAATTTTTAAAGAGGCAAACATAATCCAGATGCAATGAATCTTTAAAACCGGTTGGTTGAGACATAAATATTGTGTCGGTGAGTGTCCCGTGAAGAAATGCATTCGAAATATCAAGTTGAAGCACATTTCATTTAAAGGTGGCAGCGACTATAAGAAAAACACGGATAGTTGGAAGTTTAGCTACAGGACTAAACGTTTGAGAGTAATCCAAACTGTATTGTTGGTTGCATCCCAGAGCAACCAATCGAGCCTTATGCCTTGCAATAGAACCATCGGAATGATACTTAGTTCTGAAAATCCATTTACATCCCAACAAATTTTAAGTTGGATGAGGTGGAACTAACGTCCACATCCCCTGTTGTTGTAGAGCAGCAAACTCAGTGGGCATGGCTTGACGCCAAGCTAGCTGTTTGACAACTTCAGTGTAACAGGTTGGATCAGAAGAAACAACATTAGTATTCATATTGATAATGTGTTTTGGTTTCAGATTCCCAGTCCGTAGCCTAGTGATCATAGGATGAGTGGAAGATTTGATGGTGGAGCTGAAACAGGAAGTATTGGTATCCGAAACTGAATGAGATATATTTGTGGTAGAGGATGGTGAATTGTTTGGTAGAGAAGAGATATCGGGAGACGAATGGAAGTTGGGTATTGAAGGAGTGATATCTCGTTGAAATTGTTGCTGAGGAGATTGTTGAATGGAAGCAGGGACGGCAGCTCTCGGAGATGGAAGAGACACATTTGTAGGAGAATATTGTTGAATAAAACATGGTACAAGAAGATCAGGAGGTGTATAAGTCGACAATGCAGAGGAAGGTGGATGATGTGTAGTGGACATTTGAGTAAAAGGAAAAATTGTTTCAATAAACTTCACATGACAAGATGTGAAGATCTTTGCTGATTCTATGTTGAAACAGTAATAGCCTTTTGCATTGGGTGCATAGCCAATAAACACACAAGGTAAGGATTTGGGATGAAATTTGGTTGAAGCAATTGAGGGAAGAAACGGATAACAAAGGCAACCAAATACCTTGAGCATAGTGTAATATGGATTTTTTGAATGGAGAAGAAGGTATGGAGACTTGTGTTGCTTGGAAAGAGGTGGCGATTAAGTAAACTGCAGCAATAACAGCATGTACCCAAAACTGATTGGGTAATTTGGAATCAAGAAGTAAGGTACGTGTGGTTTCAAGAATGTGACGATGTTTGTGCTCCGCAACATCGTTTTGTTCGGGAGTATAAGGGCAGGTAATTTGGTGAAGAATGCCACATTGAGATAAAAAGGATTGAAAATATTTAGACGAATATTCTCCTCATCCATCTGACCATAAGCATTTGATACGTTTATTGAATTGATTTTAAACTAAATGTTTAAATTGAATAAAAACAGTAGAAACATCAGATTTTGCTTTTAATGAATATAGCCAAGTGAAGCGAGAGAAGTCATCAATAAACAACACATAATATTTAAAACCGTGTAATGATAGAAAGGGGGAAGGACCCCATACATCACTATGTATTAATTCTAACACTTGAGTAGACCTAGATAAAGAAGAAGCAAAGGATAATTTGTGACTTTTAGAAAGATCACGTGTTACCTTGACTGTTAGACGACAAAGACAAATACAACAAACGACAATATTTAGGTAGCTGCAGAAGAACAGGATGAGAGGGATGACCAAGACGTCGATGTCATAGTTGAGTATTTGAGTTGATTGCTAAAAAAGCAAACTCAACCCGAGGATGACCTTGCTTAGTTTGAAGTGGATAGAGTCCTCGAACAGTAGGACCGTGCAGGAGAGTTTGGTTGTTCGTCGGGTCCTGAATACGATAACCATGAGAATCAAACGTAACAGTACAGGAATTATCCGTAGTAAGACGTTTGATAGAAATGAGATTTTTGGTTAAGTGAGGAACAAGATGAAGAGGGGAGAGATGAAGCTTACGGCTAGGAGTAGGTAATAAACCTTTACCAGTATGAGTTATCGGGAGAAGATCTCCATTGCCAACCATGACCTGTTGAGCACCTTTGTATGGTCGGACATTGTATATCTGATTGGAATCAGCCGTGAGATGTGTTGTTGCCCCTGTATCGAGTAACCAATCGGAAGACGATGGTGGAAGCTCAGCAGAATATGCGGAAGCAGGAGACTGATAGTTGAAATCACCATGGTATCAGCAATTGACGGCCGAATGGCCATACTTTCCACAAATTTGACATTCTACTGATGGAGCAGTGGAAGGAGTGCTACGAGAAGCATTGGTTCATCCACGAGGAGGCCGAGATGAATAACGACCATGGTAACCACGACCGCGAGCTCTGCCACGTTGAGCTGTTAAAGCCTGTAGAGGTTCCGACGAAAGAGACAGTTCTCTTATAGATTCAGCTGCTAAGTTGAGTTCTTCGCTGCGGAGAAGAGCGTAGAAATCATCCAACTTTATTGGATTCAAATTAGTTCTAATTGCAGTTTTAAAACCCTGATAAGAACTGGGTAACCCATTGAGGGTATACATTATAATGTCATCATAAGATAATGGTGAACCAGAGGAACCTATTGCATCTACCTTGTCTTTAATTTCAGATAAATACTGCATCGTGATTTTATCTTTCATAGAAACATGATGTAATTCATTCTTCAATTGAAGAATTCTAGAGCGATTAGTGGACTGTAAACAGCGCTCAATTGTTTGTCAAATTTGACAGCAGGAATCCAGTGAGAGGACGTAAGGGAGAAAGGTGGTAGAGATAGTAGAATATAAGACAGCTGCTAAGTTCTGATCAATGAGTAACCTAGAGTAATATTCAGGATTTGGTCTAAGATCAGTAGCAGAAGTAATAAGTTTAGTTGGTCTTGAAACAGAACCATCCAAAAAACCCTCAAATCCGTTAGCAGTGAACAACTTCAAGATCTGCGACTTCCACAGCGGATAATTTTCAACTGTGAGCTAAATATTGAGGACGGATTTCACATTTGTCATGAGAATTTTCAACTGAGGCGGAATGGGAACATCGCCCATCTTGATTGTAGAGGATGTTTGAGAGGATGTGGAAGATTGAGAAGGGTTTTCCATTAAAGAGAAGAGAAAATAGGATTTCGAAATAAAGCCGTGAGGCACTAAACCTGCTCTGATACCATGTGAAGTTTCCTTCCAGCAACCATCTTCTAACCTGCAACAGAGAAGAAATACAAGGCGGAAAACAGAGAAGGAAAACAAGAGAATGAACAATGAAAACTCTTTTCCATTGCCCGCCTATGTTGCTCTTACAGGAGTATTTAATCAAGTGCCAGCGGAACTTGAACAGCAGAGATTGGTTAGTTATACACTAACGGTGAGGATTTTAGTCAGAAAAAGTTCTCTGTCACAGCAGAGTAGTGAAAGCATGAGTTGATATGTGACCTTGCTTATCAAAGCCAAAAGTCAACACACTACGCGAAGCATAAAACAAGCAATTTAATTATCCTTTGAAAAGTGATTTTTTTCGTTACAAATATTATTAATATTACACAAAGCCAAATGATGGTATATCAAAATGATAATGATGGGGATTAAAGAGATTGAGCATAAAAAATTACTATAAATTTCAATGTTCTCAAATAATCCAATTATTAAGCATTCAGTTCATCGAAACTTTAATCATCATGAATATATATAATTCCCAAACCTAAATTTCTCTATTTCAGATTTTTTAAATTTTTTTTAATTTAAACTTGATAAAAATATATATTATATTTTGAATTTACTTTTAATTTTTTAAAGTAAACCAAAATTAAAAAAGAAATGAAAACCACAAATAGATTTTAAAAACCATGGTTCCTATATTTAATATAAGTATAACTAGGAGCGTTGAGGAAAATATCATCGTGAAAAGGAGTTGAGGTAAACATCATCGTGAAAAGTGAAAAACAAATGCAGAATTATCTCCTCCTCAATTTTCCATTAGACATGAATATGTGGCGATGTGGACTAGTTAAGGAAACGAAAGAAATCAAAACAATGGCAACGCATGGCCGATCATGCCTTTCTTATGCCCAAACAATCTGACTGGAATGAGTGTGATAAACTAGGTGGCGGAGCTGGTTTTTTTTTTTTTTAAATGCGGAGCTGGTTTTTGTGGCAATAGAAAGAAAAGAATAACAACCAGCACTTGTCTTCTTTTCAGCTTTTCCTAAATTTCAAAAGCCTCCCTTCCTTCTTTTGTTGCTCAATTCTTATGCTATTTGTCACCATAACCACAAAAACTTCATATTCTTGGCCATCATCTCCAACACTTTCCTTCTCTTCCCGGCAGCCAAAAAGATAATTCCATTAGAAGCATGCCCCAGTACCTTCTAAATGGTTATAACTAATGCAAAATGTTCAAAACAACTAACCTTTTAACTTGACAGCAAAAACAAGAACCAATATTGTGTTTTTATTAAAATGGTGGTTAAATTTGCACTAAAACCTAGTGCCAGTTAACCTATGCATCATATTAAGGGTGAACTACCTTGTCAATGCTACGAAATTTTCATGATTATCTACCAAAATACAAAAGTATTATCTCAAGCAATCCATAAAAAAACTATAAGATATCAAGCTACAAATTTCTAATGAGCTTTGATGACCGACTAGAAAGACAATGCACCTTTTTCAGTTCAAAGATTCCATGGCTTAGAATTATTCACAAACTTTAATTTTAGTACAATTGAGTTTTGACGTTCAACACATGGTTTCGAGAAGGAAAAGCCTTTTGCCTTCTGAAAATCCCTTTGAAGTAAAAATGATTTTTCATTAAAGTTCCTACAAACATTTTCTCTCCTCTTTTAGCAACATGTATAGCGGGCAGGTTTCCTGCTTTAAAGGGATAGAAACTAGCCAAAACTCAAGCAGAATTAATAAGAATTGATGGACTCTGTATATGTCATGAATTTGTTGAGGACTAGCAATGAAACCAGAAACTTTATATTTTTTCTAGCAAATACGACTACCACTGCCATTTTTGTTTAGAAATTACAATGCACATAAAGCTAGGCATTCTCTAGCTAATCGCAAGAGTTGGTACCTGCAAAAGAGGAACTTCTTCGATAGGAAGTTCAGCTCCAAGATCTCCCCTTGCAACCATAGCCTGAAAAAAGTGAATTTTGAAACATGACAAGGTGAATAATAACTTGTCATTCATGTGAAAACTGAAAGTAACTTTGACAAAACAAAAGATCAGTTGAATAAGGCATACCCCATCAGATGCAGAGAGTATAGAATAAAGATTTGGGATTGAATCAGCACTTTCAATTTTTACAATTACATGAATATCAGCACCACTTTCTGTCAGAATAAAAAAACGCAAAAACAAAGAAATAAAAATCCAAAGTTCTGTTGGAAACAGCACTATTCAACGGCACAAAAATTAAAAATACAAAACATGTCATGCATTGACTGGTGCCCTGGATGAACTATTACTTTGCAGATAATCCTTCAACTCATGCACAACTTTTGCATCTTTGACAAAGGACACCGCATAGTAATCTATTTTGTTGTCAACTCCAAACTTGATGTCATCCCAGTCCTTATCTACAAAGAAAAATGCATGCTATACGAGACAGTAATAATAGGAACTATGCAATTAAAGAAGTGAAAAAGCATGTCAGCATATATCCACATGCTTATATCTATCAATGATATATGTACGTATGTACCAACATACACATCAGCCTGTGTGAAAACCAGTGTTTTCAATTCACGTTGTATTCATTTAAAAACTTACCTGTGATAGATGGTAGAGTTGCACTTTTACCCCGAACATTAAGATGTCGCCTAGACTTTAGTTCACCTCCATCAACAACTTCACATTTGACAGAATCTTCAGTTTTAGATTTAACCAGCAATGACATCATTCCTCCTGAAGAAAACACGTACTTCAGACAGGGTAATAGCTTAACATATAATAGTAAAAGCTAAAGTTGGACACAAATTCATAATACATCTATAATTTTGACCCGTTCTGCTATTTAGTTAATCAAAAATTGAGAGATCATAAGAACTTTAACAAGGCCACAAATTTCTTAGTTTCTACACAAAATCTTTTGAGAATTTGTCCCTATCCATCAAGGTTTTTTCCCTTTGTACTCTCCAAACTTCAAAGAAAATTCAAAATCTATCCATCAAAAGAGTAAACTTGCTCTGTAGCAATCTAAAGCAAAGGGAAATACAGCAGATGAAAAAAGAAATATATTGTTCATAAGTTTACAATTTTAGTAAGGGGAGATCCTGGAGCTGGTTGAATGAGCGGAGTGGTTGATTGATGAAATCTTAGTCAAATACCATGAAGACGAGTGTCCATATATGGGCTACCTTTGAATGCCCAGACATGCTAAAGGGGAGAATTAAAAAGGTGGCAAACTTTGACATTGCTTCTAGGCTAACTAATACTAAGTTAGACACTAGAGGACCCCCCAGAGTGGAACTTGTTAAAGTTGGGCTTGAGACTAGCTCCCAGGGCATTTGCTCCTGGAGTGGAGGAAGGTTTGTATTTTGCAACTTTATGGCTAGCTAAAACTTGCATTCTCTCAGATATATACAATGTTGCTCTCTATCCTACACAAATTAAAAACATAAGAGTTATCGTAGTTGGTAGGTTGTTTCATTCAACCTACACTAATACAAACTCCCTCCACATTGAGTCACACCCATACCTGTTAACGGCGAATGGCGCACCATGGCGCAAAGGTCCATTTGGAGCCATGGCGCATAGCGCACGGCGCGGCGCGCGCTATTTTGAACATGGCGCAAGCTATATAAAAAATATAAAATAACAAGCATGAATATGAAATATTATTAAAAATGAAAGACAAGCTATCATAATAATAAAAGACAACCAAAACATATATAAATTCGACTAAGTAACATCCAAATATCTCATCATTCAAATATTACAATCTTTTTTTAAAATATCAAATATGAATTTAATCTACTCTTCTTGGGAATCATCATCATCAGCAAATGTTAAAAAAGCTTCATTATCTTCTTTAACATTGTCTCCTACTTCATAATCCTCTTCATCACCCTCCTCATCATCATTCTCACATCAAAATCCTTTGTCCGCAACATTTTGGATGGTTTAGCAACTAAAATATCATCTGTCATCACATCAAAATCTTCTCCTTTTTCTTCAGCAAGGTTGACATTTGATATGTCATTAAACTGTTCCTTTAAATCTTTTTTTTCAACATGGATGCCTTAATTTCAGACTTCACGTGCTCGGGACAGTTAGAGCAAGGCCTTGCATTCCTAAAACCCCCAACGAGGTGTTGTTTGTGGCGTGTAATTCCTCCTTTTGTTATTTTACCACAAAAAATGCATGTCACACTGTTGTTGTCGGATTCATTTGTTAGTATAGCATATTTCCATGCTGGATCTTTTTTTAAAGATTGAACTGAATCTGACATTTTATGATCACCTAAAAGCAAA
This sequence comes from Dendrobium nobile, assembly GCA_022539455.1. Taxonomy (NCBI): domain Eukaryota; kingdom Viridiplantae; phylum Streptophyta; class Magnoliopsida; order Asparagales; family Orchidaceae; genus Dendrobium; species Dendrobium nobile. The sequence continues at coordinate 25,279,188 of CM039727.1, forward strand.
CAAATTTAGATAAAAGAAACATAATATTGTCCAAAAAACATAATATGGGGGCTGCCGGGGGTCCAAGGGGGCGCTGCCCACTGGCGGGGTTCGCGGGGTCAAGGGGCAGCGCCCCCGAAACAAAATTTATTTGTAAGAGGAATTTTGAAGTTCGTTTGTATGGAAATTAGGGAGCGGTACCGAGCGTGTACCTAGCTATACCGAGCGGTACCGAGCATTTACATAGCAGTACCGAGCGGTATCATGCATGTACTTAGCAATACCGAGCATGTACCAAGCGTGTACCTAGTTGTACCGAGCTGTACCGAGTGGTACAAAGCATGTAACTAGCGGTACCGAGCATGTACCGAGCGGTACCGAGCATTTACATAGCGGTACCGAGCGGTATCATGCATGTACTTAGCAATACCGAGTGTGTACCGAGCGTGTACCTAGTTGTAACGAGCTGGTACCTAGTTGTACCGAGCTGGTACCTAATTGTACCGAGCTATACCGAGCGGTTCAGAGCAAGTAACAAGCAGTACCGAGCCGTATCCAGCATATACATAGCGGTACCGAGCATTTACTTAGCGGTACCGAGCATGTACCTAACGGTACCGAGCATACCTATTAAGTTGTAAATTCTTGTAAGAAATAGCCGTGCAAAACAACAGAGCTGTGCGGAACAGACGGAGGTTGCAAATCAGAATCAGAGTCAGCTCGTAAGATTTTTTATTGGAACAGACGAAGGAGGGGGCGGATTTGGCAGAAGCACTGCTCTGCGGGACGATTCGGCGGAAACAACGACTTCAACTTCGGGACAGATTCGGCTGGATTCGGCGGAAGTAGCGAATGCAGCAAATAGAAAACATAAAACCTTTGACTTCGGGATAGATTCAGCGACCTCGACTTAGGGATTGCGGGATGTGTTCGGCGGATGCAGCAAACCGAAAATCTTTCGTGAAATTAGGGCAATGAATAGTCGTTTATCTTAAAATATAGATATATTTTTAAATATAAAAAATATTCATAAGTATACGAAAATTTAAAAACAATTTGGCGGGCTATTTTGCGCCGTGCGCAATGCGCCATGGCTCACATGTGGCACAAATAGCGCGCGCTATTTTAAACACATGCGCCTCGCCATGACCATGGCGCCGTAGGTGCGCCGCGCCACGCCATGCGCCATGGCGCGCGCTATTTTGCGCCATTGACAGCTATGGTCACACCCACTAATGAATCAAGAGAGCATCAAGATTGAGCTCATGCAAGTGTTGATAATTATGATTCTAGGACTTGCACAGAGAATTATTAACATTCATAGTTTTTTCGGCTTAATCTTAAGCATAGCTAATAATTCCTTCGACTATTCATCGAAATACAATTTTGAATTGAACCGAATTAAGTCACATTGCCTCATGTCTCTATTTGATTCGACGTTTTTCAAATTTTAAAAGATATATCACTTCAATTTGGAATCAAAATGCCACACATGAGAAGACCATGTGATTTTGCCATTTCACTTGTCCTCGTCCTCTATTAATGTGATTGTGGAATAGATTTAGGCTATATATATCACCTTCTTCCTTTGATTTTAGAGTTGTGTTGTTCTTAGACTTAAAGCACAATAAAGGAGGGAGATGTTGCAAATGTCGCTTCACATTTTGTGTAAACAAATATAAAGTCAAATGTTATCACAAAGAAAGAACATTATATTGCCATAAAACTTGGAGAAATTCCATAGAAGTTTGCTCTCTGAGTTTTGTCCTCTAAGGAGCCCTGCCCAAACTCTTTTCCTAAAGATAAGATTTGTTTCTCTGTCGATTATTTCAAGAATGATATGGCACTCCCCCTTCCATCATTGGAATAACAAGTCATCTCTCCATCATTGCAGCCTAGATTTTGCAAAACTCAATTTCTCTAATAAAAATCAACCTAATTCCTGGATTTCAATAAAATTGTTAGGCTCACGAACCTATCCTTAATCATTTCCAAGTGCAGAAGGACCCTAACATCTTCTTCGGCTCAAAATGTGGATCATTTACCTTGCTCAAGAGTTGATTGGTTGGTATCTATGTCATCAAACCATGCCCAAATATAATCTACCATGTTTTCAAAGCTAAACACCCTTATGTAAAAAAATCTAAAGTAAATCAACCAAGTCTACCTAAATGTTCATGCCTAATCATCATTTGGTTAGGTTAACTATGATGATTTTTTTATTTGTTAATAATTTTATCTTAATCTTTGTATTTAATAATAAACTCAACCTCCATTGTATGATGGAGTGGTAAATGAAATCTTATCCAACCATTATGCCAAAGAAAGGTAGTTCAAAATGAACTTAATATTTATTTTCCTTATGTATTCCCATATAGCATTTATTACAAGCATAATTGAGAAATACATGTTAAGTTGAGCAACCATTTAGATGTACTGAGATGAATCATCAGTTAAATCATCCTAAGTAATTCTCATATAATATTTCATTGTTAAGTCTTGAGTTGACCGACAGACCATGAATATCCCCATTTCAACATTCAAATGATGCTATTCGTATGGCAAATTTCGTGTCTATAGATACAAACAATCTATGTAAAATGATTAAATAACCAAAAAAAATTAAACAAAAAAACCAAGTTATCTAGTTTGGAAAAATTTTAATAGCTTATGAAGCTAGCTTAAGGAAGCAAAGGGGTCAATGAAAGCAATCTCATCAATAAGAGAAATATAAATAAATAAGTGTGTGTGTGTATATATATCATCAAAAGAAATAAGAACTAAAGGTCGTTCTTTACCATCTACTAAAAGCATGTCACCAGCATCTACATCATTAACAAAGTCATCATAGTTGACACTAACGCAGCTTTCATTGCCAACTCCTCTTTTTATCGTAAAAGTGAACTCTTGGCCACTTTGCAGGTATATTGGTTGTGGCAAGTCACCACTTCTAACTTCTGGGCCCTGGGATATCCAAAACAAAGTAAATGATGATAACTTATGAAGATAAGTTACAATGAGGAGGAGAAACAAATATATAACTGTCCATGCACAAAGTCAAGTTCATCCCAATTGAATGAGAATCCTATTTATCTAACACTATCCCTAAACTAGAATAAAAGTGTTTCATCAGCATGAAATATTTTAAAAACGACGAAGTCAAGGTGGGAAAATATGTTTATACGTGCTTTTAAACACTCAACACTACGTCCTTTGTAGGGCGTATGAGGGAAAATAAGGCAAGCTGAATTGTTTTCTGTGTTTTTTAGAAAAAAGTAAAACTAATTATATTGTAACATAAATATGCAGGCTGCTGGGGCTTCAAATAAGATTGCTTCCACCCAGCCCAATCGAGAAGACAAAGGCAAGTATTTCCATAAGCAAAAGGCCAATGGATTGGAAATAGGTAGCCTATTGCACAGACTGCATTCCACTTCTGAAAAAATACATTGGACCGTAGATATTCGTTGGTAAAAGTGTTATAAAATAAAACAAGTCGCAATCAGAAAAACACCTATTTTCTGCGAAATAAAATAAGTGGTATAAAACAAGCTAATTTATTATTTTATGGAAGCAGTTTATAAGAAGGAATAAGAAACTGCGAAATGTTAGGATGGCAATAAACCTTAAAACATATTTTCCTTGACACCTAATTTCTGCTTCCATAAAATAATAAAAAATTAGCTTATGTTGGAATTGTCGACTCAGAAAATCAAGATGAGTTCGTTGTATGAGTCAAGCCTTCTAGGGGTAACCTCAATTTAGGAAAATTGGAAAAAGACAAATAAAAAGAAAATTTCACCTTTGTATCGAGCATTATGGCAATCACATTTTCACTGTTCTGTGCATTGTACTCCTTCACCAGATCAATTACTTTCTGGTGAGAAGCATGGTCTCCATGAGACATATTAAGGCGAGCAACATTCATACCAGTCTCAGCTAGCTTCCATATCATCTCCTTAGTATTTGTTGATGGGCCAATGGTGCAAACGATTTTTGTCTTCCGCCTGACATTTGGCTTAGACCACACTCCTGCTGATACTTCCCCAAGTTTCTGAATGTTTTCAAGTTGTTGAACCATCTCTGCCGCCTAAAACAATATCACCATATAGAACAACAATGAAATTCAACAAAATCTAAGAATCAGTACAAGGATTAAACCAATTAGACCAAAATTTTGCATCTATTGCATTTAATATCAAGGAATTAAACCTTAATCTGACAAATTATCAGCAAAAACACTCCAACTTCCATAGAATGGGTTAAAATAAATGTAAATAGCTGAAATGAGTAACTTTTTTCTGCAAAATTACATCTTTGAAGTAGACGAAATTTGGGTCAGCATAGTCTGACCAAAATTTGAACCAGATGGGTTTTATAATCATTGGATTTCTTTAAGATAGCCGTAATATTTAACTAATCAATCAAGCATTGCATTGTGCTAAGCCTAAAGCAAATACAATTGTTCAAAACTCATGCTGACCCAACTTTTTTCCTTTGAGTTACCACTACAAACATCAAGCTAAACAAACCTAAAAATGTCTAAAATGTGTAGAATCAAAAAGGAAAAATAACTTGGCTTCAAAAACACAAAATCAAATAAAAAATCACCTTCGGCGCATCTTCCGGTGAAACGGGAAGAACACTCGTCTCACTCGGAGATAACCTGTTGGCCACAGTAACAACCGGCGATGCGCGGACTCTCTTGCTCCGATTCTTCTCCTGATATAACTTCACAACTAGCTTAGAAGGTCTGAGCTCATCAAGGGTGCCCATCCGTCCGCCGAATGCAGAACGAGCGCTCAATATGGACGAGCTGCCTACGGATCGAGTCGCCATTACCTGATCCATGCTCAATATGCCACAGAAGTAAGAGAGAGAAAGATAAAGGAAGAGACAAAATGATAGCCTAGGAATCGCCGACAGGAGCCCCGGCCGCTTCGTCTTCTCTCTTGCCTCACTTCTCCTCACTAAGATCGCAGTAGAAGTCTTAAAAAAGAAGCGCCATAACTTCGATTACATCGCCTCCAAGCCGACAGCTAACTCGCAACTGCGTTGAGGAAGCAAGAAAGGTTTTACAATTATGATACGCTGTTTAGTGAATATCTACGAAAATGCCACCACATCAGCCCGAAAATGATGTTTTCCTGCACTGCAAGGTGCCAATTTTTCCTCGCATCAGAGCGTTGCCGTTATCAAAATGGACGGCGGATGCTATCCCCCGGGTTGAAATGTTTATGCGGTCCTATTTGTACAAAAATTTGCCAATGCAGTTATGAATCACGTGTTCTGACTCATGTCTCTCGGATGCGTTGGCTCAAATTAAATTTATATGAACTTTTGTGCCTAAATATAGTTTTAATTTGGAATTTTTATTATTAGGTCTGGTGTCTGGACATAGCACTACCTCCGGATGTCAGTAAAATGGCGCCACGTATCTGCAACATTACCGCGGACCCGACCCGGCAAAAAATGGATATATAACACGTGCATTTTTAAATTAATGACAGTCCGACGACACAACCCGAAAAAAATGCCGTTGTTTTTTAAATAAAAAATAGCAGTGACTGTTGATATTCACATCACTTTAAGAAATTCGAAGACGAAGCGTTCCTTCTTCAATTGTTGATATTCATCACATTCAGAAGCATCTTCCGTCATTCCGATTATAAATTTAGGTGGATTAACTGTAGACAAACAATGCCTCAGGTTAGCATTTCCTTCCGAACCAAATATTTTTCAGATAAATTGTTCGGATATAGTTCTCGTTGCAAATATTTAGGGTTAGGGTTTACTTACAAACGCTTGATGATGCTATTAAAGTTTCAATGCCTGCTGTGAAAAAATCTCTAATTAATAACAGCTTTGTGGTCAGTAAATCGCATTTCTCGTTGTTATAGATAAATATTTCTTCGTATCGATCGGTACTGATCGTTATTTATAGGTATAGCTCGATATGAACACAAGAGAGTATTAAAATAGTGTTTATTATTAGTATAATATACATTTAAAAGTTGTACATTTAATGTATATGTTTTCTACAATGGTCCGTATTATTCGGTATACATGCTCGGTACTGCTCGATACTGCTCGGTACTTCTTGGTATGTAAAATTTTTACTCTGTATAAATTCAAAAAATATTTATTGTTGCTAAAAATATGTTATTTATTTCATATTCAATGAAAAATTTTGTCCAAAAACACATTAATCGGTATCAATGTTCTATAATATTGTTCAATACTGCTCGTTACACGAAGGTAATACTCGGTATATTCTTAAATATATCTTTAAAATATTGTTTGTCGTTGTTATACAATATATTATATAGTTAATATTGAATGAAATGTTCTGCGAAAGATCGATATTAATCGTTATGAATGCTCTGAAATATTGCTCGGTACTGCTTAGTATTGGAATGTAATACTCGGTATAAATATTACTATTTTTTTATTATTTTTTATGCAGGGATATAGTTAGAATATTCATTTCAGATGCCAAATTTCTACTTTTAGCGAAGTTTGTAATCAATTAGTTCTGAAATTCGGAGATGAATTTGTTGAAAGATGCAGCTACAAATCAATCAGTTCCTGATTCTGCCTCCAATCTCTCAGAATGTTTCACTTATGTATATGCTATTATCGAAATGGGATTTGCGGACAAAGTGTTTTCTTATTAATGGACAATTGTTACATTTTACATCTAATGAGGTTGCCCTGATCCTTGGCTTGCTAAATAAAGGTATTAAATTTGAGGCAGGCAGTGCTAGAATAATTGGAAAAATAGCAAATGACATCTGGCATGACATTGAAAAAAATAGATGTATCCTGCTTTAACTCCTCCTGCTACAGAACATTCAAACTTGAAGATTCTCAACCAAGCCATATACAAACTTTTTACTCAGAACAACTTGCTGGTCAAGAAGTTAACCTCGATCGAAGTGTTGAATAGTATACTAGAAAGATGTGTTGCGGCCTTGGAAGAAGCAGTGTTTGACCTAAAAGATGAGAGTAAATTAAAACATGATGTTATGGAGAAGTTCTTGGATGATCACTTTCCTGCTTCTTTTAAATCTTATCGGAGTGAAAGTTTGAGAAAATCTTCTTCAAAAACTATATCTAACAATAAAAATGTCACCCCATCTACCCCATCTGTTACCCCAATACCTGTGGAAATTACAAAGGAAAGAGTATTTGAAGGGCAGGACCAGGTTATTACACCATCAGCCCTATCTACTGCATCATATAAAGTGGAATATTCACAAGCAGATAAATTGGATGCCTAGGAAGAAGAATGACAGGCATTGCTGGACAAGTTCGACAGAGGAATGATAGAAAAAGGAAATTGGTAGCAACTCCTTTTACTACTGGTGACAAAAAGAATAAAAATGAAAAATTGCCACCCAAGGAGAAGAAGATTGAGCCTATTCCAACTCATGCTCCTGCTCCTAAAATAAGTAAGAATAAGGAAAATGCAACAAAAGCATCAAAGGCTGCATCAGAGGCTGCTCCTACTGTTTCTAAAAAAAAAGATAAAGCCAACTGAATCTACAGCAATTTTAACATTGGATAATAATTCAATAGTGCCTGATTTTGAGATTGATGATTCATAATTAATAGAAATGCGGCCTGTATAACAATTATTAGATTATCCTGGCCGAGTATTAATAAATGAAGATAAACGGATTTTCATCGACAACAATCTGAAACAGTTCAAGGATAAGTGAGTATATATATATATACTTCTATTCTACTTAATATTATTTGAATAATCTAGGGGCGATGCTTTGCAATTTATTTATTTTGTTATTGTACCAAACAGTACCGAGCAATATCGACAAATGTAACTCGGTACTACTCTATACAGGCCTTGTACCGAGTAGTAACAACTTATATGGACGAGTACCGAGCAGTAATTTATAATATTGAGTTTTACTAATTATAAGAAACAAACTTGATACTGGTCGATATAATATGCTAATCAGTGCTTGTAAGCCTTTATGTGTATTCTTCTGTTCTAATTAATATTTTTTGAATAATAGGGCGATACTATTTTTGAGTTTAGGAATATAATTATTTATAGAAGCCAATTGGATGAGTTATTACTATAAGATGAGCTTGGTAATAATCACGTTGATGTATTTGCTCATTTATAAGCCCTGAAGAATGAATTTTGCCCACCCTCAATGAAACTTTTCTCTTTATTCCTAGTTTCCATTGGGTCAGTAATCATCACTAAATTTTATTTGTTGTTTTAAACATATTGCAACTTATCACCAATTTTATTTATTCTAGGGTTACTACTCGGTCTCAAATCAGACGGACACAACTGCATTCATCTCGCATATAACCAGAACAGCTGTTATGAGTGTAAATTTGATCCTTGTTCCCATAATAAATGAAAAATATTGAACACTTATAGTTGGAAATCTAAGGAAGAAATTATGTGAATTTTTTTATTCATTGCCCAAAGCCACTCACAAGGTCATACTTTTAAATGTTGTAAGTGCTACTTAGATTTGACTTTTATTTAAGGTGTTACGATATTAAATGTTAACTATAATTATATTTTTTAGATATCTCATTTGTATGAGGAAACGCAAAATGCTTATGACGATGACATACAAAAGTGGCCTATCGAAACAATTTCAAACTTGCAAACACAAGATAACAACGTTGACTGTGGCATGTTTGTTTGTAAATATATGAAAACTGTGATCTAGCATGAACCAATTCAATGGGATGTTCATAAAAACTAGCAATCTAGTATGTCTATATTCAGGGCTGAATTTGCATCTGCCATTTTATGTACTATTATTAAATAAAATTTGGAATATATGGTGAAATGCTTTTTTAGAAAATTTTTGTGTTTCATTTCATGTACCATACAATGATAATCATCCATTAAATTGAACTTTATAGGAAAAGATTTCATGTTAAAGATAATGCCGAGTAGTAATTAAGACTACTGAATAATTTCGAGCAATACAAAGAAGTACAGAGTAGTACCTTATAATACTGAGGTGATTGTATGTCTTTTTACATATTCTTCTATTCTACTTAATATTATTTAAATAATCTTTGCCTTGTACCAAACAATATCGATAAATATAACTTGGTACAGCTCTATACAGGCCTTGTACCGAATAGTAACAACTTATATGGACGAATACCGAGTAGTAACTTATAATATCTAGTTATACCGACTATAAGAAACAAACTCGATACTGGTTGGTATAATACGCTAATCGATGCTTCTAAGCCTAAGAATATCGAACATACACCATTAGACTCGAACATTAAATTGAACTTTATAGGAAAATATTTAAAGTATAAAATAATAAAATCGAATAATACCAAGCAAGTACAGTGCAACACTGAGTTATACTGAGTAATACTTCTCAAAATTGAACCATTCATTTAACATCTGTATAAACCATAAGGACTCCAACATTAAATTGAACTTTATAGGAAAATATTTCATACAAAAGAAAAAACTGAGTAATATCGACCAATATAGTGCAATACCTAGTTATACTGAGTAATACAAAAATCTCAAAATTGAACCATTCATTGTAAATTTTGTATACACCATCACGAATCCAACATTAAATTAAACTTTCTAGGAAAATATTTAATGTTAACGAAAAAAACCGAGTAATACCAAGCAATAAAGTGCAATACCGAGTTATACATACATCTTAAAATTAAACCAATGATTGTAAAATTTGTATACTATTAAGAGAGTTGCTATTTGCATGTTTTACATTCTTGCAACTTGTATTATTTTGATGTCAAATATTATTGTTTTATGTATAGATATCTCCTAACACTTTTTGGAAGATTTGTTTTTGCTCTAGTGTGTACTAACATTTCAGGAAAATCAACTCCAAACTATGAAGACTTCAAATCAAATTCAGCATCGAATCATTTATAAATTAAAAGCTTTAAAAATATTTTTGAATTGAGAGGGAGTGATTGTAATTAAGTGAATATTCACAACACACATATATGGGGAATAACTTTTGTGAACTGATCGTACGAGATGAACATAGTTCGTACGGGACGATCATGTCAATTAACCCCTTGGAAGAGCAATGGATCGAACAGGTATGGAGAAAATTTTTCTAAGTCCTATTCGTCCGGACGAATTTAATATTCATCCCGGGATGAACGCCTCTGGATTCTCACTTTGCACTGTTCGTCCAGACGAAATACATGGTTCATCCCTGGACAAAACTCTCTGTTTAAAATCGTATAGGACGAAATTACTCTTCGTCCCTGGATGAAACTCTCTGTTTAAAATCGTCCAGGACGAACCGAACCGACTTACCTCAGTTGGTTACGTACCGAACGAACCTAGTTCGTATGGGACGATGATCGTCCTGCAGGGATTTGGAAATCGACCTATGGAATAACCGTTTCGTACCGGACGAACCTAGTTAATATGGGACGATGATCGTGTACGAACACAGTTCGTATCAATATATATTATGATTGTTTCCGACACTTTAAGTAAAATCGTCCGGGGAGATCCACGATCGTACAGGACGATCCACATAGTACAGAATTGAAAATTTGCAGTTTTGGGCAGTTTTTCTTGTCTTTCATATATATAGTCCAAATTAGACTGCCACCAAATCTTTTTGGTCATTGATCTTTGTGCTTATTGAAAGAAGACTCAAGGAGAAAGTGAGAGAGAGCATTCAAAGAAGGATTTCTTCCATTGGAGCGTGAAGGCTTTACTTTGTGTTCAAAGGTATGATTTCCTATTTGTGATTTGAGATTACTTCACTCTTTTCTTTCTTCTTTCTAGATTTCTTGTGAGGAGATCTATTAAGGAGATCGGGTTCTCTGCCCACACTAGGAGAGTGTGAAAGGATGAAGGGTTCTCTGCCCACACTAGGAGAGTGTGAAAGGACGAAGGATTCTCTACCCACACTATAAAAGTGTGAAAGGATGAAGAGTTCTCTGCCCACACTAGGAGAGTGTGAAAGGATGAAGGGTTCTCTGCCCACATTAGGAGATTGTGAAAGGACGAACGATTCTCTGCCAATACTGGGGATAGTGTAAAAGGATGACAGTTCTCAACCGCACCGGGTAGTGGTGGAAAGAGTATTTGTAAAGGCTTCTCCGTCTTGTTTTGGGTGCAAAAGGAGAGACACTATTGGTATTAGTGCAATGGATATAGGTCTGGTTTAGACCAAACCACTATAAATCTTGTGTCGTTTATTTTACTGTTTTTTATTTTCCGCATTTTACTGTTTAAAACGTTGTGGTTGAAAAACTTTTTATAAAAATTCATTAAATTTATTTTCAGTTCAACTCATCTAAAAGAGGGATAATTTTTAACATTCAATTCACCCCCCCCCCCTCTTGATAGCCGTGGGACATTAACTTAGGTTTAACAACCTATTCACTAGACTCAACAAGTGGTATCAGAGCTTTATTTCAAAATCATAAGTTTAAACTACTTTTTGATTAACATAGATGGCTACATTTGAAAACTGAAACACACCTAAGGGTTACTCTATTACTAGACCTCCACTATTTGATAATATACCTTTTGATTTTTTGAAAACATGCATGTCTACTTTCTTACAATCACTTGATTATCGTATGTGGATCTTAGTCCAAGAAGATATACAAAATCAACTAGATTAGTTGATGGAGTTAGAGTTGAAACACCTTTTACAGACTGGAGTGTAGAAGAACGTGACTTAGCACAACTAAACGCTAAATGTTTGAATAGTTTTTTTTTTGTGCTTTAAAATCTGAAGACTACATGCGGGTTTTCACTTACAAAAATGAAAAGGACATATCGGATAGACTATGTATAACATATGAGGGGACTAATGAGGTTAAACAATCTAGACTTAATATCTTGTTGCATGATTATGAACTGTTTTGCATAAAACCTAATGAATCCATTTCTGATATGTACATAAGATTTACTCAAATAGTCACCTCTTTGTATGCACTTGGTAGAAACTAATGAATGCTGAAATGGTTAATAAGATTCTTCATTGCTTACCTACTACTTATGATGCTAAAATTATTGTAATTATAGAGTCTAAAGATCTAAATATTTATTCAATTGACAATCTTCTTGATTCACTTATTGTTTACGAGCAAGGAGTTAGCCAAAAAAAGATTGATGTAGGTGAACCACGAAAGGAAAAGAACATAGCATTAAAAGTGGAAGAGTCTGATAGTGAATACTCTCAACTTGAGGATGAAGATGACATTGCATTAATGACTAGACAATTTAGAAGCTTTCTGAAAAGGAAACAAAAAAGACGCCAGCAATGAAATAGAGGTAAATTTAATAGAAAAGATAAGGTTTCTAATGATGTGATTTGCTATGAATGCAGGAAATCTAGTCATATCAAGACTGATTGCCCAAAACTCAAAGCTACTCCTAGCAAGGAGAAGGTAGAGGAGAAACCAACTGTAAAGAAGGGCAACAAGAATTTTCAAAGAGCTTTCTGGGCGGACTCAGCTTCAGATTCATCAGAGACTGAAAAGGAAGAAGAAGTCGTCAATCTTTTCTTGATGGCAGATAGCCTTAATCAGTTAGATCAAGAAGAAGTTAGTGACTTAACTTATGATGAATTATTTGAAGTTTTTGAACACATGCATGATGCATATAATAAAATTAAGAAAATGAAGAAAATGCATGCTAGTCTAAGTTTAAAATTTGAAGAATTTCAAAAGGAACATGAAATCCTTAGGAAAGATCATGCCTTAATAGATGACAACCATATGAAACTACTCGATGAATTTGATAACTTGAATAAAAATCATGAGAATTTAAAATCATCATATGCTGTTCTTGAAAAAGAATTTAAAAAAATTAAGGATGAATCAGAGAGCAAAACATATCGAATCAATTATAAAAATCCAATCTTGGAAGATATGAATTCATTTTATAAGTTGAAAATAAAAGCTCTCGAGGATAATAGGATACCCCCCAGACTTAAAGATTTTACTAATCCTATTTTGTATCCTAAATTTATGCAATCCCTAAAAAGACAGATAAGTAGTAAAAGACTTAGGAATCATTTTCCTAATGTTAAATAAAATAATTGTGGATTGCTTTGACATATAGCTCACACCTGTACCTTGAAGATAAAAACTAATTTGGTGTGGAGACCTAAGATGTATAAACATAGACAAATCATATATGGATCTGATTATAAATTGCTAAAAGAAGAACCCAAACTTGTTTGGGTTCCCAGGTCTAACATTTGATAATTTTGCAGGGTTGCTCTCACACAAGACCTCGTGAGAGCATATGGTACCTGGACGGTAGATGTTCAAAGCATATGACTGGAGATACTGCTCAATTCATAATGCTGGAAGCCAGGAGTGGAGACAATGTTACACTTGGAGATAATACCACAAAGAAGGTGGTTGGATCAGGTATGATTGGAAATCTTAAAAACTTTTTTATAGATAATATTTTATTAGTTGAAGGCTTAAAGCATAATTTGTTAAGTATAAGTCAGTTATGTGATAAGAGTTATTGTGTAAAATTTTTTCCTACTAGCTGCATATTAAGCCTAAATGGTAAAGATATTTTGAATGGAAAAAGGGTAAATAATATTTATATGCTAGATTTAAATTGCATTCAGTCTCCTACTGCTTTTTGTTTGAAAACTATTTCTGATGAGCCATGACTTTGGCATATAAGACTTTGTCATTCTAGCATGAAGAACCTTAGGAGTATTACCCAAAAGAACTTAGTGAGGGGTATATCAAAACTAGATTTTATTAAGGATTACCTTTGTGATGCATGTCAATTAGGAAAATAGGTGAAGTCCTCTTTTTAGTCCAATAAGGATCTTAGAACTAGTAAACCATTGGAAATTTTACACATGGATCTTTTTGTTCAATTGGAACTGTGAGTCTAGGAGGGAAGGTATACGGATTTGTTATTATGGATGATTACTCAATATTCACTTGGGTTAGAATTCTATTTCATAAGAGTGAATCATTTGAGAAATTTAGAAATTTTTTGACTTGGATTCAAAGAAAATTAGGGTGTGAAATTATTTCTATATAAACTGATCATGGAGGAGAATTTGAGAATGAGAGATTTAAAAATTTTTGTAAGGAAAAAGGAATTGATCACAACTTTTTTGCACCTAGAACCCCTCAGCAGAATGGGATAGTCAAAAGGAAAAATAGAATATTAATAGAAGCCGCCTGAGCAATGTTGGCAGAATACTTTCTTCCTAGATATTTTTGGGCTGAGGCGGTTAGTACTGCATGTTATGTTCTGAATAGGGTGAATATAAGATCTAAATTAAATAAAACACCCTATGAGTTGCTAAAAGGTTGAACACCTAATTTGTCATATTTGCATGTTTTTTGTTGCAAGGTGTTCATTCATAATAATGAAAAATCTGCCTTAGGAAAATTTGATCCAAAACCAGATGAAGGAATTTTTGTTGGATACTCAAATATTGAAAAATCTTATAGGGTATTCAATAAAAGAACTTTGATTATTGAGGAGACCACACATGTTGTATTTGATGAATCTAGAAATTTGGAATAGCAAAATGTTATTAAAGATGAGATTGAGGATAACTCTCAAAAAATTGATAAGATAAACTTGGAAGAAAATGTGGAAGAGAATTTGGAGATAAAATACCCTTTGCCTAAAGATTTGAGATTTTCTAAAAACCACACAAGGGAATTAATTATAGGTGAACCTAGTGAGGGTGTTAGAACTAGGCGTGGATTAAACAAGGAAGTCAATCATTCAGCCTTTATTTCAACTATAGAACCCACTAATATTGATCAAGCACTTTCTGATGAATTTTGGATATTGGCCATGCAAGAAGAGTTGAATCAATTTGTAAGAAATAAAGTTTGGGAATTAACTTCAAGGCTAAAAGTTCAAAGTGTTGTTGGAACTAAGTGGATATTCAAAAATAAAATGAATGACTCTGGAGTAGTCATTAGAAATAAAGCTAGATTTGTTGCTAAGGAGTATAATAAGATTGAAGGGGTTGATTTTGAAGAAACGTTTGCCCCTGTAATTAGACTTGAAGCAATTAGGGTTTTGCTAGCCTTTACCTGTTTTAAAGGATTCAAATTATATCAAATGGATATGAAAAGTACCTTCTTAAATGGGGTAATTGAAGAAGATGTTTTTGTAGAACAACCACCAGGTTTTGAAAATTCAAAATACCCAAATCATGTTTTCAAATTGAAAAAGGCATTATATGGATTAAAACAGGCACCTAGGGCTTGGTATATGAGGTTGAGCACCTTCCTACTTGAAAGATCTTTTGAAAAAGGAAGTGTGGATACAACTCTCTTTTTGAATAAATTTGGAAAGGATATACTCATTGTTCAAATATATGTCGATGATATCATTTTTTAATCTTGAAATAAAAATCTTTGTGATGATTTTTCTAAAATAATGAGTATTGAATTTGAGATGAGTCTAATGGATAAACAACTTGAGGAATGAACATTTCTTAGTCAATCTAAATATGTTAAGGACATCATCAAAAAATATGAAATGGACAATGCTAAACCTGTTAGTACAGCAATGAGTTCCTCGGTTCAGTTGGATAAGGACCTTAAGAGAAAATCTGTTGATCAAAAGAAATTTAGAGGGATTATTAGATCTTTACTTTACTTGACTACTAGCCGACCCGATATCATGTTTAGTATTTGCTTGTGTGCTAGATTTCAATCAGATCCAAAAGAATCACATTTGACAGCAGTAAAAAGGATTTTAAGATATCTGTTAGGAACTCTGGACTTAGGAATTTGGTATCCTAAGTTTAGCTCTTCATTTGAAATTATTGGTTATTCAAATTTTGACTTTGCAGGCTGTAGAGTGGATAAAAAAAAGCACTTCTGGAACATGTCAGTTTATTGGAAATTCATTAGTTTCATGGTCTAGTAGAAAACAAAATTCAGTGGCTCTATCTACTACTGAAGCTGAATACATTGCTTTAGGAAGTTGTGTGGCACAAGTACTTTGGTTAAAATAACAGTTGATTGATTTAGGATTGTCTATAGGCACTATTCCTATTTATTGTGATAACACTAGTGCTATTTAAATTTCTAAAAATCATATTTAACATTCAAGAACCAAACATATAGACATAAGTCATCCTTTCATAAGGGATCATGTATCCAATGGAGAAATTGAACTCACTCATGTTTTTACTGAAAATCAACTTGCAGACATTTTTACAAAATCATTAGCCTTTGATACTTTCAGTGCATTAAAAACAAGGCTTGGTGTGATTGATTTGAATGCTTAAATAAAAATGTTTTTCTGCAACATTAATATTTACTTTTCTAGTTAATGTTTTTGTGTTTGTTATTTTTTTGTTGTTGTGTTTGTTAGTTTTGATTTGTGTGAATGATTTCTTTCTGTTTTGTTTTTGAATTTTTTTTATCATCGTTCCGGGATGAAATCATTTTGTACGGGATAATTTGTGTAGTATGACAAACTGTGTGATTTTGAACCGTTTTAAGAGTAGTTTTAATGTAATTCGTCTGTACGATCGTCACGATTGTTCGGGACGAAATATTTTTCAAACGACAGAACGAGTGAATGCAGCAGTTGAATGGATAAGACAGTTTTTAATATGAACTTCGTCCGTACGAACCTTTGGTTCGTCTAGACGAACACATGTCAGTTCATAGCGGGGGACGGTTTTCAACTGCCATTAAAACGAATTGAATTCGGATCGTCCGGACGAACACGTGTTCGTATGTACGATCATTTTTGTCAAAAGCCTGTATAAAAGGACGCTTCGTAAGTTGTGTGTTTACGAAAAGACGTTTCTTGTTTGACTCATTCGTTCGTCCGTACGAAATTTGTTCGTACGGGACGAATCTAATTCATACATGACAAAAGAAATTTCATCTGGTACGAATAGTCGTTCTTCATAAATTGACGGCAATTTTTAACTGAACAGTCACTCTCACACATATCTTTCAAACCTTTCTTCTCTTAAGATCTTTCAATGGCAAGTTCTAGCAAGCGCCAAAAGTCTTTGACTAAGGGTCCACCAAGAAACACTTCTGGAAATTTCCTTTCTAAAGCCAATGAAGAATCCTATGCTAGGTTTGTCTCTGTGAAAATTACCCCATCTAAAGTACTCCTACAGGAAGAATTAACTTTTAAGGTAATATACTTATTTACCTCTACTCAATTTGGTTTAATTCTCACCTTAGTACACTTCTATAACAAAGAAACCTTTCATTATTTTTTGGCGAACATGTCTTTCAACTCCGACCATTCTATCATCAGTTCCTTTGTTCTTAAAAAGAAAATTGAAATCACCGAAGGCTGACCTTGGTATCTTCCTAAACTTAAGGACTGAATGATTAAGAGCACACTCCTTAACCTCCACAAATTTTAAATGGACTGAAGTAAATCGAGTGATTATAGGAGTAAACTTTAAGGATCATTTATCTAAGGTAGTAACTTTAGTTCGTGATGCCCGTATCATCCAGCACGTACTTAGAACTTTCATTATACCTAAAGCTGATGATATAGTCACTATCACACCTCTTCTTTCTATTGTTACCTTCTTGATAACGACCAGACAACCTATAAATGAGGCCCAACTCCTAATTGACTATATTTATGGTATTTTTGAAATTGGTCATGTTGATCATAAAAGAAAGAAGAACATAGCCTTAGGACATCTGATTGCCTATATTTTGGAAAAGAAGTATAATTTGATTCATCCAGAACAAGATTTAAAGTACCACTCTACTACAACGATGCATCCTTTAGAGCAATCTTCAATAAGAAAGAGCCTAGTAAAACTCATGTTATTCTGAGTGAAATAGAAGAAGAAGCTAAACCTACATCTGCTACTGAACCAAATTATCAAAATTTGGTTCAAAGATTTGACAATTTAGAGGCTCATTTTGATCAAAGGTTTGATTAAATTGAAACTCATTTACAGCAGCAGGATATTCAGTACAATCAAGATATGGGATTTATGCATGATCAGATAAATAACATAAATACCAACATGCTTATGATGAGTAGTTACTTCAACTTCTTTAGTGCAACACCACCTCCTCCTCTTCCAGATCACGGTCCATCTGAATGATTGTTGTGTTTGTTCTGTGTTTCTTTGTAGTTCATGTGTAAAGTGATTTCTTTTAGATTTTTGTATTTTCCTTGTTTTAGTTATGTTATTATTGATATCTAGGACTTAAAATTGTAATATCTTCATTTGATATCAATATATGTTCCAATGTTTTGTTGTTTAAATATTTTTGAAATATGTGTTAGACTGTATGACATTCATTATTATTTTTAATCTTAATAGTGCTTTAACCTAAATTGTAAATTAAAATTAATTTCATTAGAAAATCTAATTATTCTAAATTTAAGTGATGCTTAGAACTTGATATTATTAGGATTTTTAATTTCATGTCTCTTATTTAAACTACATTATCTTTAATATTATTATTGCAATTTAGATGTTTTCTTACTTTGTATTTCTCTTTTCAAATAGTATTTATGCACTTAGAAAAATTTGAAATTTTAGATTATTGATTTCGGAAAGAATTCAATTACTCTTGAAAATTGTACAAATATACAAAAATCAAAAGAATTGCACAAAAATTTGCAATAAGAAAAAGAGGCGCAAAATAAATCCAAAGTAAAAAGATGCAAAAAAATGTGCCATAAAATTGAAAAAGATACGCAAAGCGCCACATGTGGTAGTTGCTTCTTTCCGGACTCTTTTAATTTCTTAATTCAAATTGATCTTATGTTCATTTATAATTGACATTGAAATTTGAAATATAAAATTTTTTATTCATCCTTAGTGCAATGATTTTCTTTATCTTAATGTCTAAATTAACTCATGCCTTTGAAAAATTCTTTTTATTATTTATGTTATATCACTTCTTAAATTATATGAAATTATATGATTTCTCTAATGTTTTAATTTTATTTGCATACCTTATTTCAATCACTTTCAAGATTAAATTATCAAATGAATTTCATACTTCTGCTTACATTTCAAGACTTCTTTTCTTCTTTACTTTTTCCTGTTATCAAAAAGGGGGGAAAATTATTTGTTTGTATTGTTTGTTTTTTATAGTCCTTTTTATGTTTGTCATTATTATAGTTGTGTGTTTTGTATGTTTTTTGTTTTGTATAAAATTTTTAAAAAATAAAAATTTTGAATTTATGCCTCCTTATTTTTCATGTATTCATCAATTCAGGTGGAATTTAGGAAATTTTTAGAATTTAAAATCCTACAAATAATAATTATTTTGCCATCATCAAAAAGGGGGAGATTGTTAAGAGAGTTGCTATTTGCATGTTTTACACTCTTGCAACTTGTATTATTTTGATGATTTCAAATATTTTTGTTTTATGTATAGATATCTCCTAACACTTTTTGGAAGATTTATTTTTGCTCTAGTGTGTACTAACATTTCAGGAAAATCAACTCCAAACTATGAAGACTTCAAATCAAATTCAGCATCAAATCTTTTGTAAATTAAAAGCTTTAAAAATGTTTTTGAATTGAGAGGGAGTGATTGTAATTGAGTGAATATTCACAACACACACATATGGGGGAATAACTTTTGTGAACTGATCGTACATGACAAACATAGTTCATATGGGACGATCATGTCAATTAACCCCTCGGAAGAGCAATGGATCGAACAGGCAGGGAGAAATTTTTTCTAAGTCCTATTTGTCCGTACGAATTTAATATTCGTCCCGGGGCGAACGCCTTTGGATTCTCACTTTACACTGTTCATCCAGACGAAATACATTGTTCGCCCCTGGACAAAACTCTCCATTTAAAATCGTACAGAACGAAATTACTCTTCGTCCCTGGATGAAACTCTTTGTTTAAAATCGTCCAGGAAGAAACTTGTTCGTCCTAGGACGAACCGAACCGACTTACCTCAGTTGGTTACGTCCTGCAGGGATTTGGAAACCGACCTATGGAATAACCGTTTCGTACCGGATGAACCTACTTCGTACGGGATGATGATCATGTGCGAACATAGTTTGTACCAATATACATTAGGATCATTTCTGACACTTTAAGTAAAATCATCCGGGACGATCCACGATCGTACGGGATGATCCACTACGTACAGAATTGTAAATTTGCAGTTTTTTGGCAGTTTTTCTTGTCTTTCCTATATAGTCCAAATTAAACTGCCACCAAATTTTTTTGGTCATTGATCTTCGTGTCTATTGAGAGAAGACTCAAGGAGAAAGTGAGAAAGAGCATTCAAAGAAGGATTTCTTCCATTGGAGCGTGAAGGCTTTACTTTGTATTCAAGGGTAAGATTTTCTACTTGTGATTTAAAATCACTTCACTCTTTTCTTTCTTCTTTCTAGATTTCTTATGAGAAGATCTGTCAAGGAGATCGGGTTCTCTGCCCACACTAGGAGAGTGTGAAAGGACGAAGGGTTCTCTGCCCACACTAGGAGAGTGTGAAAGGATGAAGGGTTCTCTGCCCACACTAGGAGAGTGTGAAAGGATAAAGGGTTCTCTGCCCACACTAGGAGAGTGTGAAAGGACGGACAGTTCTCTGCCAACACTGGGGATAGTGTAAAAGGACGACGGTTCTCTGCCACACTGGGTAGTGGTGGAAAGAGTGTTTGTAAAGGCTTCTCCGCCTTGCTGTGGGTGCAAAAGGAGAGACACTATTGGTATTAGTGCAATACTCAGAGGATGCCTCTGGGGAGTGGATTTAGGTTTGGTTTAGACCGAACCATTATAAATCTTGTGTCGTTTATTTTACTGTTTTTTATTTTCCGCATTTTACTATTTTAAAAGTTGTGGCTGAAAAACTTTTTATAAAAATTCATTAAATTTATTTTCGGTTCAACTCATCTAAAAGAGGGATAATTTTTAACTTTCAATTCACCCCCCTCTTGATAGCTGTGGGACATTAACTTAGGTTTAACAACCTATTCACTAGACTCAACACATACACCATGAGCAGTTACATAAATGTTGACTGACTCCCACTTTCTCCGGGTGTAAACTGTATGCTTGTAGGAGGATTCTTCTCTGTGGGTTTCAATTTTTTCCTCTTCCTCTTTTCCTAGAGATCATTCAATCTTGCATTAAAGATGCCCTTTGGCCGGCACTTCGCATGATCTTTAATAGTTTTATAGCCTCCCCTAGATATGCATTTATTTTTTTGTCCTTCCATAATGAATTTGACTTTTCCAGTCATTATACTCATCGCTTCAAACATACATTGTTTTGCCTCCTCATTACCCTGTACTTCTATGCTAATTTGATGTGCAAATCGGCAAATATAATTTCTAAACATCATGTTATTGGACCCGCCAATCGATTGCAATGCATTATTTCCTATACACGGGATATTCCCTCCAAAATATAAATCTTTTTGAGCTCTGGCTGACCATCTTGACAGCATATATTTTACAGGGATATTAACAAAAATGTTTGGCTTAACTCTTTTGATATGACTAAGGTTGATCACTTTAGACATACTCTTTCTGACCACTGTCCTCTTCTTATTTATATAAAGAATGGTAATAGGGTTTTTCCTTCCAAGTTTAGATTTTAAAATATGTGGTTGCTTCATGCTTCTTTCCTTGATATGGTCCTGAATAATTGGGAAGCTCCTCTTTTGTCTGATGATGTTATTTCGGGTATGAATAGGCTCTGGCTTAAATTGAAAAGGCTTTAACTCGTTCTAAAGTGGTGGAATCATAATGTTTTTAAAAATCTATTTTTTAAAATTGTTTCTGCTGAAGATAGAGTGAATTCTACTGAGCATCTTTATCTGTTGGACCCTTCTGATGTTAATTTTAATCTTCTAAAAGAGGCCAAAGTGGAGCTTTGTAATCTCCAATTGCAATAAGAAATTTTTTGGAAACAGAAAGCGGCTGTCAAGCACTTGATTGAAGGTGATAATAATACTAAATATTTTCATGCTTGGTTAAAAATAAGCTTGTTATTAATGGTATTCATAAAATTGCTCGTGAGGATGGCTCTACCTTTGAGGACAGTGAGGATATAGCTTCTCTTGTTGTTTCTTATTTTCAGAATCGTCTTAATAAGTCGTTTAATCCTTCTACTATTGACAACCCCATCTATTATTCCTACTTTGGTTTCCCAAGAGGATAACTTTAGCTTAGTTAAGCCTCCCTCTCTAGAGGAGGTGAAAGATAATTTATTTGGTACTAATGCTGACTCTGTTGCTGGGTCGGATGGTTTTACTACTAAGTTTTTCAGAAAATGTGGCCTATTATTTATAATGATATTTTTGTTATTGTGATTGAGTTTTTTAATGGTACTACTATTCCAAGTTTTTCTTTTCTACTTCGATTGTGCTTATTCCTAAGAATAATACTGTGAATTCCTGGAATGATTTTAGACCTATAAGTTTGTTTACTATTTTTAATAAACTTCTTTCTAAGATTTTGATGAATCATTAACTTTTTTTTACCCAACCTTATATCTCCTTTTCAAATGGTTTTTGTCAAAGGTCGGGCAATTGCTGGCAATATCCTCTTGGCTCAGGAATTTTGTCAAGACTTGGATATTAAGGCTCGTGGTGGTAATATGATCATGAAGTTAGATATTTTGAAGGCTTATGATAATATTAACTGGAATTTTATTTATAATATCTTGAGTTTATTTGACTTTGATCTCTCTTTTATCAATCTCATTAAGTCTTGTATTGAAACCCCTTTTTTCTCCATTATTGTGAATGGTAAAAGCCATTGGGTTCTTTAGGGCTTCTCATGAGCTGAGATAAGGGGATCCCATTTCTCCTGCACTTTTTATTTTAGCGGTGGATTACCTCTCTATGGGACTTAAGGACCTATTCAAGAAATGCCCGAGCCTCTATTTCAAAACTTTATGTGGTACTAAGATTTCTCACTTATGCTTTACGGATGATTTCATTGTCTTCTCGAATGCTTCTAAAAATAGGATTGCTAAAATCATGACTCTTTTTGATCAATTTGAAATTGTTAGTGGTTTGGCTTCTAATAAACATAAATGTTGCTTTATTGTTGCTAAGAATGTTTCTTTTGATCGGGTTATGGATATTAAGAATTGTACTAGTTTTACTCAACGTATTTTGCCTTTAAAATATCTAGGTATCCCTCTTTTTAAGGGCAGAAAGAAGTCTTTCCTTTTCAATGAATTAATTTATACTGTGTAGAACAGATTATTTTCTCGGGACTCTAACTTTTTAAGTTTTGGTGGCTGCAGTAAAAAATCTTGTTAACTTTTTTAGAATTTGAAATTTCTCTACCTATGCATGCAGGATGTCACGATTTGGGTGAACCTAGTATAGATGTCAGAAATTATTTCACTAGGTTTCATATGGACGAGTTTATAATCATGCAATAGAATGTTAAGTCTAGAATGTTTAACTTCACTAGTTACTTTATACGTGATGCACATTCTATCCCAAATCTCCTTACCAGTAGCACAGGTAGACACTCTCATGTAGTCCTCAGAATTTAATGCACAAAAGAAACAGTTTAAGCACTTCGCATTTTATTGAGCCAAATCCCTATCCTCATTGCTCCATTCATTATAAAGTAATTGAGTTTTCACTCCATTCACAAGTTTAAATGGTGCAACATAACCATCATTAACCAGCATCCACATTTAATAGTCATAGACTGTAAAAAAGTAGACATCCTAATTTTCCAGAAATCAAATCGGATATTATCAAAAAGAGGTGGGCGGGTTATTGAATAACCCTCTACGTTATTACAATTACCAAAATGAGACATGATTGATTTTCAAGATTTTCTAAAACGCTATTTTTGAAACCCCGTTCTGATACCAATTGAAATTACGAGATGCGCCAAGGGGGGTGAATTGGAAAATTGTTGCAATAAAAATTCTAAACATGAGTTCTAATAAATTTTTTTGGTGTTTTTAAAATTAAAGTAAGAAAATTAAATAATGTGGAAGTAAGTGCTTGAAACACAATTTACAACAACGAATTTCACAACAATTTCACCAAGCAATTTTAATGAAAATAAAATGCAAACGTAAATAAAAAGCAGTAAACGAAAAATCACACCAGAGATTTTATAGTAGTTCGACCACTTGACCTACGTCCACTCCCCGGAGTCCTCCACTCCCAGAATTTCACTACAAAACAAAAGTTCTCCTTTTGCCCCCACAACAGGGCGGAGAAGCCCTAACAAACCTCACTTTCACCAATCCGACGTGGTGGAGTGCCGAGCGCTTTGTTACCTTCCTGGCGACAAAAACGTACCTTCTCATTTTTCTCTCTCCAGGAGAAGGCAGAGTACCATAGAGGATATGGATGTAGAAGAATCTCCCCCTTAGAGAGCCTCCCACAAGATCTTCTCGGGCCACCTTCTCCTTCCTCTCAGCAATCCTAAAATCTTCTCAAGAGCTCTCTCCCAAGGAATCCCTCGCTAATCACGTTCCACTCTCACAGTCACACACCCAAAAATAGAAGTTTTGATATTTAAAATAGGCTATAAGAAACCCTAAAATTTTTCCAATTAGCCGTTATGATCATACAGTACGATCATAAATCATACAGTATGATTTGTAAAGAATAGCCTTCATCCTGGTATGAAGGTTTACGAACAGGCCAAAATTCTGAATATTATCATACCGTATGATATAAACCTATACAATATGATATGTAAAGTCCTATTCGTACAAGATGATTGCTGGGATGACGAAACTCATCTCTAGACATCGTATGGTACGAACCACTTCATATAATATGATTAGTACAAAATTAAGGGATCGTCCGATATGATATCCGGGACGACCGAAAATACTCTCGGTTGATCATACAGTACGAATATAGTCGTACATTATGATAATCAATTAGAAATTAGTCCTTGATTTATGCACTAATCTCAGGGTTAATTTCAATAAGTATTCAAAATAGATTGTACAGTACACTTAGTTAGTAAACTTACTTAAATTACTCTGGTGGCTAAGGTTTTTTAAATTTGAAACACTTTGTACAGTACGAAGGTAATCGTACAGTACGACTTGTTCATATATAGCCGTTTCAGTCAGATCATATCATACAATATGATTTAAACTTATACAGTAACGATCAACAGAGAATTTTTTTTTTAGTTTTAAAACCCTCTCCCCCTGTGTGTGTGCATGATTGCTCAATCTTGCATACAATTTGTGGTCATACTAATGAAACAAAAAAATAATAATAAAATTACAATGTTATGGACTTCAACTCCTACTCTACCCAATCTTGAGTCTTCTTATTATCATGAGTAACTTGTGATCTCCCTGGAATGTTAGTACTCATAGACAAGAACAGAAATCAAAAGTATTCAATGAATAACAATTCAAACGACATTATTTGTCGTCATCAAAATCTCAGATTATGGGTCATGGATTGCAACAAAAAATGATAGAATCTTTAATAAATTTTTTTGTAGCGGTTCTTGGAATAATTCTAAGATCCATTGGTCTTCCTAGAGTAAATGTTGTGGGACCTTGCAAGAAGGGGCCTTAGGGTGTAAGAATATGATTGATTTAGCCTCTACTTTTTCTTTCAAACTTTGGTTTAATCTTAGAAACAGTGTAAGTCTTTGCGCCAATTTTATGTTGGCCAAGTATTATGGGGGGGAGACATCCTACTTTGTGTTGCTTTGGTAAAGGTCGCTCTAAAGTTTGGTATCGGCTTTGCTTGGTTAAATAGAAGGTTGAGCCTTCTTTGGCTTGGGGGCTTGGTTATGACAACATTTTCTTTTGGCAAGATCGTTGGCTTAATGGCCAGACGATTGATTCTTTATTAAACTCTTCTTCCATTGCTAAGGTTAAGGTTAACTACTTCCTCTCTAATAATGGCTAGGATTTGGATAAATTATCTTCTATTCTTCTTGATTGTATTACTCAGTTTATTTTAAAGATTCCTTTAAACACTACTTCTAAGGATGTTTTGCTTTGTACTTTTACTAAAGATGATAATTTTAGAGTTAAGGATGCTTGACATTCCTTTAGAGCTAGAAATGAGTCTTTCAAGCTTTCTAAAATGATTTGGCATAAAGTATTCTCTCTACGATTTCTATTTTTTAATTGGAGAATTCTTCACAAGCTTATTCCTACGGATGATATTTTGAGAAAAAGATGTTTTATTATCCCTTCTAAATGTCAATGTTGTTTCCATATTGACAATATGCACCATGTTTTCATCTCGGGTCCAGTTGCTGTTAAGGTTTAGATTTATTTTGAAGAGATCTTCCAGTTGAACTTTTTTTTTCTGCTAATGAACCTTTATACAACTTGCTTGATGGTTGGTTTGTTAAGGCCAAAGGCCATGTCAGAAATGTTATCCCGCCTCTCATCCTTTGGTTTCTTTGGTTGGAGAGAAATGATTCCAGGTTTAATGGTGTGGCTATGAATTACAAGAGGATTATTCAAAAAGTCAAGGACAAAGAGTCTACTTTATATTCGGCTAATCTTCTCTCTTTTAAGAACTTCAAGAATTTTGTTTTTTACTTTGCCCATGTTTGTTATTAATTTGGAGCTTAACAATCTCATTATGGTGTCCAGATGCATTACTTGGACTAAACCTGTTCTTAATTTTTTTCAAATTGAATGTGGCTAGTGCTAGAGTGGGTAACACTGTTGCTTGTGGTGGTGTCATTAAAGACCACAATGGCTCCTACTTGTGGGGGTTTGCTAGGATGGTTGCTTATGATGATGTTCATGATACTATTTACTATGCTATGCTTCATGGATTAAGGCTTTGTGCTAGTCTTTATCTGGATAATATTGTTCTGGATGTGGTTTCTGATTTTGACTACAAGGCCTTCCTTTCTAAGGAGGATAACTCTTGCTCTTCATCTTTATTTTACATTCGTAGGGATATTAGAGACTCTTTAAACTCTCTGAATTACTCCTTTTCTTATATTTTGGATGATGGGAATACGTGTGCGAATATTTTGGCCAAGTTAGGTTTTGATTTTAACAGTGTTAATGAGTTGGCTTTTACTCAACTGCCTTTCCTTATTAAAGGTCTTCTTAGACTGGATCAAGTTTAGATTCCCTATATAAAGCATTAGAGCTGGTTGTTCTATTTTTCTCAGGTGGTTGATGGTTTCTTTTTCTCTATAGCTAGTTCCTTTTTCTCTGCAGCTGGTTCTTTTGATGCCTGGGGCTGTTTCTTAACCCTTTTGGCTCGGTTCTGTTGTTTCCTGTCACCTGGGGTTAAAGCTGGTGTGTTTTATTATTTATTGTTGGGTTAGATTTTGATTACTTTAATTGTCTTCTGTGTTATGTCATTCATGGTTTTCATTTGGTGGACTCCTACTGGTCTTGGGTTTGCCTGCTGGTGGCTCGCCCCCTCTTGGCTTGCTACCCAGGTTTTCTGGCTGGTGTTGATTAAGTTGGTGATGGGGGTGGTTTTTATCCACTGCTATTCCTGGGGGCTTGTGGGAGTATTTTCTTTATTGTAGGTTTTCTGTCAGTCTTTGGTTTGCTCGGGTTCAGGCTTCCCTTTGGTACTTCTGGATGGAAGGTTTGAAGGGTTTTCCTTTATGTTCTCTGGATGTGTTGTATACATGGTATGCCATTCTTGTTGGGAGCTTCAGAATTTATCCTTTTTGGGTGATTTTCAATTCTGGCATTTGGTCTTTCTTGGACTTGGGTTGGCTTTCATCCTATCAGTTGTATCGTTTGTTGGGCTATCAGAGATTCATGCTTAAGGTTTTTTTATGCTATAATATTTGTTTCATTTATCTTGCCTATCAGTTGTTTTTGCAAGTTATTTTTTGGGTAGATGATAGCAAGGTTTGCAAGGAGACTAGTTTCTGGGAGTATTTTGGCTGTTTTTTTATTGCTCCTTATTTTTGGGTGCTTTTTCTTAAGCATCGTAGCATGTCCTTAGGGTTTTTTGTATTGTTTTATAGCGAGGAACTCGAGCTCCTAGGGTTTTTTTTCTTTATTTTTGTAGCTCTTCGAGTAGTAATGAGCTTGAGGTCCCCTTAAGGACTTTATAATATTTTATTTAATTAACGCGTAGGCACCTTTGTGGGTTTCCCAAAAAAAAAAAAAAAAAAAGGATAGGAAGATCACCATTGAGTTAGAAAGATTTGAATTTTCATTGTATATATTAGGCTATAAAATAGCATTATAGTGTAGCACATAATAATGATAATCAAAATTGATTTGAAACATTTTGATAGAGATTTCCTCATTCACCTTTCTTTTAACATATGTTTTTAATGTAGGTTAAGCTCACCAAAGAAAGAAAATGGTAGAGGAACCAACAGAAGGAAAACATTGTCAAAACTATTAATACAATAAAATTTATATCATTATTGAAGATAGGTAGAGAAATCAGTCCCACTAGGCGTGCCATTTTTTTGTTTGTTTGAAAAGTTGAGTTTGATAAGGGAATTTTGAAAAGATTAATCTTCCTTGGGAAATTTGATTTTTAGAATTTAAGTCTCAAAGTTGAACACATCATCATGAATGATATGCTACCTCTGGAGGCAAAAATATTATTCGTTAATGGGTTCAAATGGTAAAACTAAAAATTTCATCCTAATCATAGTAGCTAAATTTGGGAAAGAACTACATATGATCCTGAAGGGTCAAGATGATATTCTATCAATATCCAACCACTATAATTTGGAAGAGAGGTCATTAATTTCATATTCAAAATCTTGATAATAAATGATATATCTTCCTAGGGGAAGAAAATATTGCCTATCATCAATCATTTGAGCATGACGATAATAATCATTTTTAATTTTTTTTATTTTTCTCAAAGAAGATTAATTAGAGTTTTGAAAATCAATTTTTCAAAAGATAGACGTGGGTTCTAAATTTCCTACGAGCATAAGTCCTCATAATTAATTACATCATAGGGGGATTGAATTCCTATGAATACTTTCAATTAGAATAACTGCATAAATTTTATTTGAGGGATTTTCAAGGAGTGATATCAAGGAGGTGAATTTGAAATTTCAATAGGGATTATATCAAAATTTGAATAATTACTTTAGAAATAAAAGGAGGGAAGGTTGGGAGCACTTTGGGATTCTAAAACAAATCAAAAGTGTCCAACCCAGTCTATATGTTGGGAAGTAAATTTTGGATTGGAAGAAATTTTAATTATAGTTGATCAATTTATTAGAAGTTTAGGATTATATTCCAGAAAGTTAAGGTCTTAAGGCCTAATCCTGCCACATAACCTAAATCTAAATTAGACAATAAACAACAGTAGCCCAAACCTAACTATTATAAGCCACCTAGACGATTAAAAAAATATTTATCTGGTCTTTTATGAAAAAGTGGTGAGTTATTATCAATTAAAGTTTTTTAGAATTGGGATCGACGTCTAGAGCAAATTCTAATTGGTCCCTAGACTTATATTAGGTAAAAAAAATGCTTGAATCAGATGCAATTAAATTTTTTGGCTCATTCTGTTAATTTCTAATGTGATGTATGCTAACTGACTCGATTAAATGCTTAAAATGATATGTAGCAATTTTTTAAAAATGGAAAAAATATTTTTTGCTAGATATTGCACAATATCCCCTTGATAAATCTACGCCCTCACAAGTCAGGTGGTATGCCAGAACCCATAGGTGAGGTGGTGCCTAATAAGAAGAAGAAGGTAAAAATATGCTTATGCAGACTCCTAGCAGTCCCGGGCTTACATCTTAGATCGTTAGAGTTTCTATGCTAGCCTAAAAATTTTAATTTATTTAAGTAGAAAATATTTTTTATTTGTACCCTCATGTGCCTATAATTGAATTCTAGGCTAAATCAAAATGCGACAAGCAAATTACCAAAAAAACTAAGAAAAGTAGGAAATCCTATACATAATGAAAGTAAATTAATTAAATTAATCAATCAAATTAAATAAATAAATTAAATATCCTTAGGCAAATTACATGTTTATTATAACCCAAAATTTATATAAATTAAAAGTGTCAATACACCACTAATAACAAACTTGTATTCTAATACTAGAAAAGACGTAAGTGACTTTGAGTGGGTTACTTTTTGTCTTCAGCTCTTCATATTTCTCCTCTTTGGACTCCTTGGATTCACCATATTTGGATGCCCAAATGGAATGAAAACTCTCCCTCTATGAGGTATTATTCTTTCCTCTTTGCGTATTAAAGTAATCTAAATTTGGGCTTCCAAATGAAAAAGGACTCTCCCTTAAGGGATGTCCTTTCCTCTTTGGAATCCAACTTTAGGTTTATGTATCCCAACTCAAAGATCAAAATTTACAACTTTATTATAGCTCAATTAAATTATATTAAATTAAAAAAATCTAAGCTCTCCTACAATATTATCCTAAGCAGATAAATAAAATAATCAATATCCCAAACAATATATATTTTAAATAAATAAAATCTCAGCCACACTTAGCCATGTTCTTATTTATTTGGGGGCTAAGCACCTGAAGCACATGTAGCAGTTATGATAATTATTAAATTTAGACCCCTTTTTTATATAGCCCTACACGAGCATAGCCACCTACAGAAGACTCGGTAAGCAACCATACCATTTCTAACCTAAGGGTAATCTACTATCCATAAGATCAATTCAAAAATTGCAGTTAAAGCAAGTAAGCACTCACATCAATCAATTTTTAAGCATAACATGCAATAAAAACTCAAAAAACCTGGCATATAGCAATAATAGAAAAGTAAATATTGGCATAGCTTAGTTCTATAATTGGTCACTCTAGCAAAATATCTAAAGTGTGTGTAAAAGGTTGTGTGTATGGGATATGTCCCAGATAAGATAGTTTGTTAAAGTTGTCTTGTGTTCGGGTTTGTTAAAGGTCAAAGGAGAATTTCTGTTTTAGTTTAAATATTAATGTATTAAATTTTATTTTAGGTATATTTTAATTATTAAATGGTTGCTACCTTTTTTACTCATTGGGGTCGTGAAGTTTAATTCTTTTTTTTTTGTAAGCTAATAGTCTCGTAGGCTAAGATTACAGAGTAGTAATCTGTGTTGATTAAATTAATTTGATTAGTTAAGGATTAATAGTTGATATATTTAAATTAATTGATTAATTATTGGCTTGAATGATTAAATAATTTTTTTTAAGTGAATTAATGAATTTTGGAGTTATTGGAATTATTTAAATATATTGAAAGAAGAGTCAAAAGTTAACTTTTTAAATTAAGATGATTTATAAAATTTTAATATTTTTTTTCTAAACATTAGACTTTAAGATAAGTAATTGGACAATAAGTTTATTGTAATAGGATTTTTCTACATTCAGTTATGAATTTTTTTAAGTTTAAGTTAAAATTTAACTAGAATTGACTAAAAATTTGACTTTTTAATTTTGACTAATTTTTTATGGTTTGAAATTTTTAATAAATATTAAACCTCAAATGGAATTCAATGCCTTTGAGTTTGCTTAATTTGAAATTTATTACATTAAGTTATAATTTTTTGAAGCTTTGACCTAATTTTGAACTATGAATGACAAGAGAGTTGACTTTTTTTAACTTTAGCTTATTTCTGTTGGTTTGTCATTTTTAGAAAATACTAGACCTTAAATAGAGTTGAATGACACTAAGTTTGGACATTTTGAAATTTTTTGGAATTACTTATAATTTTTTAAAGTTTTGTTAATTAATGCTTTTTTTAATAATTTAATTAGGAAAGTTTTGATTATGTTAATCCAAACTCATCCTAAACTATATGGAATCACTCCCAAAGGTTGGGGATGACCCAAGAAAGTGTTTCCAAGTGTTTGAAATTTCTTTGGAATATTTAATTATTTTTAATTAATTAAACTAATTAATTATTAATTTTTAGTAAAAATCAAATTAAAGTTAAGTTAAATTAGAGATCCAGTTAAGGAGCTTTTATATTTCGTAGATAGAGAATTAAATTTTATTCAATTTAAAATCTTATTTGTATTTTTTAAAATTAAATTAGATTTATTATAATTTTAAAAAAAAATTTGGTCCTAAAAAAGGTCGAAATTTAACTTATTTAATTTTATGACCAACTCAAAATCCAATGAATTTTAAACTTTGGTGAAAAATGTCAATAAGTTTACTGTGGTCGAGTTTTATTCCTATTGGCTGTGTAGATTTTTTTATGAATTTTCTAAATTATCTAGACATGATCCTTAATTATTTTTTCTAGGTGTCACTAGTGTTTAATTGGGTTTGAACTTATGTCAATCTAACCTTGGGACATATGCAAACATGCCATAGTAATTAGAAAGACTAACTCTACCAATTTGGAAAGTTATGACTTTTCAAAGTTTTGGGTTCAAAATAGACACATTACTTTGTAAATTCACATCACATCAATCCCTTGAGTATCTGAACCTAAGAAAAATGCAGGAGATGTCTAAGATGCTAAAAAACATTTCACCAAAATTTATATCTAATTTGATAATTGGATTGTGAGGAAATCACTAAAAATGGTTTTTAAACAAACACATAATTTAGTGATTAAAATATCTTGAATTTAATTAAAAAAAAAAAAAAAACTAGACATCAATAGCTTTCAAATGACATCAAAAACACTTAATTTGATGAAAAATTAGATTTTATATGAATTTTTAAAGTTCTGGGTATTTAGATTAATTTTTAAATTAATTTTTTACTCAATTCTGTTAGTGTTGCATTGGCAATGTTGTGGATGCAGCGTGCTGTCGTCGGATCAAACTAGGGCTACATGGATGGCCAAGAATTGGCCGTATGGGCCCGTGTGGTTTTGATCAGGGCAAGATTGAAACCCAATGACTGTGCTCTTTTATAGAGAGGTAACATGGCGACGTCTAAGCAATCCAATCTCACATAAGAAAGGATTATACGGCTCTGATTGACTTAGAGAAAAATAGTTGAAAATGAACTTAAAATTCAAGTACCAATAACTTTTAAAATACTCATCCAAATTTTATAACATTTAAAAAATAGACTCATGGTAGACTAATCTTCTAATACTTAGAGTTTGAAAGCTACATGTATTATAGATTTTTTGTATTTTAAAATTAAAGTTTAAACTAAAATTTAAGATATCTTACAAAATGTGGGTGAATTTTGATGTTTTTGGATGTGTTGGAAAGCTGGAGAGGTCCTATACAACTTTACTAAAGAGCTCAGAAGCTTTTAATGGTTGGAATTGAAGCTGCTAATGAAAATCCTCTTTCTCTCACTATCTCTCTCTTTCTCTCTTCACTAAATTATGTTTTTGAGCTTGGAAAAAGGTGGGCGAAAGCTTGGTAAGGCTTTTTCATAGCTGGAGAGGTTAAATCCTTAGTTAGATGGGTTAGAGGTTACTAGATAAGAAGGAATGGGTAAGCTAAGAGAGCATGATAGGTTTTGCTTTTCCCAACATTATCCCTAATGATTATTAGGATTAATTGAGGGAGAAAGGCCTTGAATTGATGCCAAGTGTATCCCAAAGTTATTCAAAGTTATAAAGAGGGCAGTGTTGCAAATCTGAGTTTATGGATTAGACTTTTGATGATAGCAAACATTCATGATTTCCTACGACTGCCTTGCCTACTAACTTTTCAGGTCCACAAGATCGAATGCAACTCAAACCAGCTCAAGATCGGGTAGATTTAGGTTGATTTGAGTATGTATTTTTTCCTTTCTTGAGTCAATTATAAAAGTGGTTCCTAATGCTAAGTAACCTTGCAAACACACACTTAAGAGGTTTTCTGAGTTTTTCTGTTTTGAGTACATCGGCCTGACGATGTTCATATTAGCCAGGCCGATCTAACTAAAAATAGGCCCTAATTAGGGCATCCTAGTTAAGCAGCCATCATTAAGCAAACTGTCCTGGATGATCCTTGTATCAGCCAGGATGATAGGCTCAGTTGAGAAAGAATTAGCCGCCATGATCAATTTAGGTATTCTTTATTTTAGGGAATCATCTAGGACGATCTCAACATCGGCCTGGATGATATAGCACAATTATGCCTAAATTAATCTGGTAATTATGAAAAGTAATTAAGGCTGATTGATACGATCACATCGGCCAGGACGATGTACCGGACGATTGACATCGATCAAAACCTATTCAGGGCAATGTTCAGGACGTTTTTCCTCTGATTTGAACTAATCGTCCATGACGATATGGTATGGGCCTAGACGATGTAACTAATTTTCTTTTGATCGTCCCAAATCGTCCTGGCTGGTTGAGCTTAATCTGTACTGATCGGCCAAGACAATATAAATATTGTCCTGGATGATAATGTCGATTCTTAAAATTCTATTTAAAGGGCCTAAATTTTATCATGCTTAAGACCTTGAGTGCTGCTGTCTTGACCTGAGAGAGCCTTGCGAGAGGAAGAGAGAGAAAGAGAGAGAGAGAGAGAGAGAGAGAGAGAGAGAGAGAGAGAGAGGAACTTATGAGGGGGAGTTTATGAGAGGCTTCACAAAGGTTGCTCCAAGCAAGGTTCCAAGTCGTCATCTCCATTCTTTGTCCTTCGTCCTTGGGAGGTTCTTGGGAGGTTTACTTCAGCAAAAGGCTCGGGTTCTCTGCTGCACCAGGTTTGGTGAAAAGGAGTCTGTTGTAAAGGCTTCTCCGCTTAGCTGTGGGAGCTAAATGAGAGACACTTAGCTAGTGCAATACTTGGAGGGTGCCTCCGAGGAGTGGACGTAGGTCAAAGATTGACCGAACCACTATAAATTCGGTGTGATCTTTCTTTGTTTTGCTTCCGCATTTATTTACCTTTCGCACTCTGATTTATGTTGTGATTTTGATTTATGATTGTTGTGCTTTGCTAAGAAATAATTTTAAAATACCAATTCACCCCCCCCCCTCCTGGTTAGCCTCTAGCTAGTTCTTAAGGGCTTAACATCCCTAACGAACTTTCAGGCCGGTGGTGATTGAGCCCATGTTAGCTTATGATGAGGGAGGGGTGTTTAGTCATTTAATGCTCTTTTAACCAGTTGCTGATTAGTTTGACCAGTCAACATGTCAAACTAAGTGACATGGCATTTAATTGATGTTTAGGTATCATTTGAGTGGATTTTAAGGTTTAAAAATTTCAATTTTATTAAGTGCGTTAGATTGACCCTTTTAAACCCTTAAAGGCTATTGGGTCAACATTGGCAAGCAGGTTGACCCAAGGGTTCAGTTTGTCCTAAACAGATTTGAAATTTTAAATAGAGTATGGTAAAGGTGGTTTTAGGGGTTAGAATGGTTATTTAGGTCAAACAGAACATTTAGGCGTTTAAAGGGCCATTTGGTCAACCAGGTTGACCCAAGACTTAGGTTTGAGTCCTATACATTCCTATGTATATTTAGTCAAGTAGGTTGACCCAAGACTTGGGTTTTATTCCTATACATTCCTATTGATATTTAGGATGCATTGGAAGAGATTTCATAGATTTATTTGATTAGGTCATATTGAAGTTTGGAGGAAACTTCAAATTTACCCTTCAGGGGCCTTTTGGTCATTATGACCCCTTATTAAATAGGTGTTAAATTGGGACCACCAAAATACATTTTAATATTTAATATATCATAATCAAGGGTCTGGATATGATCAAAGGTCTTAGGGAAGGTCCTATGGTTAGCATCCATAGGGTAGAGCGTCTAGTGGAATAGGATGTAAATATTTGAAGGTTTTATAGCCTTTAGAAATAGATTTAGTTATGGGACTAAAGGTCACATAATGAGCTCAAGTTTGGATATTAGACTCTAGGGACATGCCTAATCAATATGCAATTAATAGATCATGATTTAGAGGTCATTTGACTGAGGTTTAAAATATTTGAAAAATCACTATAAATGGTTTTCAGGACTTAGCCCTTTAACCTTGGATTTTGTTTTAGATTTTTGGGTTTGATTTGAATTCTAGATTTAAGTGCTTAAATTTGAATTATCCAAATCATACAATAACATTTAAAATATTATTAATGATTGGATAGGATTGAAGATGGGTTAGAAGCTGGATTGAGACTTGAACAATTAAGGTTACTTTTGAATTTAAATTGATTTGAAGTCTGGATGGATTTGAATTTGGATTGATCTCCAGATGATTGACATCTGGCTGAATCTCATTCATCAGATTAATATGTGGATATCTAGATAGATCCTTCTGACCTCATATAAAAAAGAGGTTAACCCATCTCCTTCTGTAATATACTCAGATTAACATGCATAATCAAATAAATTATTAAAATTAGTTAAAATCATTACTAATCTTTGCATGTGCTCAATGTGTTTAACTGAGCTCCTAGTATGGATGGAGCTACCTAGGACCCCGATATTAGAAGTAGTATGAGCAAAATTGAGTAGTCTCATACTTCAAGTATGCTTCACATATTAATCGTTCAGGATGTAATTTATTCTTCATAGTCTTCTTAAGTTTATTTAAATACTTGAATGGTGTATGATTATAAAATAATAATTTGTTAATATTAAATATTTATCAGCTTTTTGCTTCAATTGTGGAATAATCGGCCATATTGATTATGTGTGTCCAAATTCAACTCATAATCAAAATCCTTTTGTTAAAGAGGCTCCTTCCAGTTCTTTGCAACCTGGGAATTATAATTTTGGGCCATGAATGCATGTGAAGTTCAATAACAAAAGAAGGTTTAATCATGAGAAAAAGCTGTTTAAAGTTGTCTCAACCAAGGATAAATCAAAGCATGTTTGTGTTAATATCAAAAATGCTGCCTTAGAAGATGTTGAAGGAGACGGAATTGCTGGTGTAGATTTTGTTGAAGATCATTTGATAGCTATGGATGTTGCTGAAAATAAGGAAGAAGAAGATAAGATAGTTAGACGTAGAGCTGAAATTCCCAACGTTCTTCCTATAATTGTTGAATTTGTTGAACCAAAGCAGGGAATTCAAAATTTAAATTCAGCAATCCGTTCGATAGATCCCGTGGATGTGGAAGGCAATTTGTTGTATCTCAACAACAATTTGAATTCAAATTCTGAATTCAAAATTCCTAAAATTGAGGAAGCTACTAAGGAAGGAGTTAATGCTGCCAATTCAACTCAAGGTGCTATAATTCAGGGAGCAAAAAAACCTTTGTTTGAACTCAAAAGTGTATATTTTCAGGAGGTAAGTACAACTCCTTTAACAGAATTGGCGGCTAACATTAATGTTGATTCAATTCTTAAATCAGCTAATGATCCTAAATTCAAAACCGGTCTTTGCTTATTAAGAGATACCTCTCCTCCTTCGGATATCTCTTTAAATTTTAAAAAAGCTGCTCTTAAAAAAGACAATAGTCTTTTTAAGAAGAGTAAGTCCCCCAGTTCTAAACACTCTTTGTTCAAAGAACTTCAAGCATTAGGGCCGATGAAAGATCTTCCTAGAAGAAGGATGGCTGAAATCAAAGTGAAGAACGGCATGAGAGGTTCTTCTACTCTTTTATCTCAATAAAATGCAAGATGGTATTCCCATTAACATCAACATAGTGGGAAGATACTTGAAGATGGAGCTAATTATTAAAAATTTTGGATTAATGATATCATTTGATGCCGACTTTGGAGATTGGTTAAAGCTTATGGAATATCATTCAATGATATTCTTAAGTGATTTTTGGAATCTTTTGTTAATGTACTTTCCTTTTTAGCTTCATTTTTTTCTTATTTGTTATTTTAAACTTTTTTTAAGTGATTATGGAATCATTACTAAGTCATATTCTCAAACTGGATGGGAACTCTGGGATACTAATCAACCTTCGGGTTGTTTATTACTTTGGTATCCCCTGCATCTCAACAGTTTTAAAATATGAAATAGTGGATTTCATATCATTTATGATAAGTTTAAACTAACAAATTTTTTTTCCAATGAGGTCCCTTTTTCTTGTGAAAGAGGAATCATTAGTTTCCTTTTCCTAGTTTGTAATAGGTTGTCTTTTCTTTTATAATTAATGCAATTCTGCATTTCTTCAAAAAAATAATAATATTAAATATATTTTGAAATTATAACTTATTTACGTGAAATTAGCTCTTAAAAGGAGACATCCACTAATATTGTATAGGTCCACCAACTCTAGCCTAATATGGTAAATGCACGAGTAGATGCTTTATGGAATAAAAAATCATAGAGAAAATATATTCTTAAGCTTACATAGAATGAAAGGAATGTTATGCTCAATATAGACCAAAGCTTCTTCATTCAGTCTTAACGAGCATGAGTCCTTAAAGATGATACTTAATCCACTTAATGGATTTAAAATTAAATGTGGAAGAGAACTGAAAGTAGTGAACAATAAACTTTCCATGAAGAAGTGACAATCAAAACTTTTAAATCCAAATAATCTTTTCGATCTCATGTCAACACATCAATAGAGGTCGGACGCATATCTAGCAGGTAACTTTAAGCTCTACACCATGTACAAACCGCATGACTCTACTCTAAAGTGAAGGTGAATGGGGCTTTTGGCTTTAAAAGTTTACTATTTCTATATTCCTTCAACTCAAGTCTTTACCTCCAAATATTTTTCAAGTTTATCCTAGCCTTTACATTATATTTGGATTTACCCTTGATGTTCATCATTATATTGAACCTATTATTGAAAACATTATTCTCTATATGTATCACATCTAAATATATCTAATCAATTTTGTTCTCCAATATGGCAAAGACTAAAAAATGCTTTTCTTTATCTAATTGTGAGTAACTCCATACCTAGGAACTTTGTGAATTGCTAATATTAGAGAATCAATTATGAATGAAATTTATTTTTTATAAATATTTATTACTAGTTAACCTTGGTGGAGGATGTGTCATCTCTATTTTATATTTAGAGAAATTATCTTTATTTCTCTTGAATGGATGGTTTGCATGTAACAACATGTGGTAACAGTTAAATAAAGTATTCTTGTTCCTATGCTTCAAAGTGAATAATTTAGTATTTTTCATGCAATATGGGCAAGCTAGCTTGCCTGCAATGGTCCAACCATAAAGTATATCGTATTCTGGGAAGTCAATAAATGTATAAACTAATATTTCCGTTAAAGTAAAATTTTATTTATTGAAGATATCATATGTAGTAACTCGTAATTCCATAATAATTTTAAGTTGTTGATTAAAGGTTATAAGAACACATCTATTTTTGCTTATGGATTATGTGGGTTTGGAATGATAAGTGTTAAAAACATGTTAGGTATAGTCAAACACAACTCTTGAGGAAGATTGTAGGGGTGATTATCACGAGTCAACATGAATAAATCGTGGTAGATTGGATAAATGGAGTAAAACTATCTACATATAAATATAATCTTACATTTTTTTTGTTCTACGGTGAAGGAGGGATGTATACGGTTCAATTATTTCCAGGCTTCTACATCTAATAGATGTGTCAGAACAACTACTAGTAAGATATGTTTGTTATGCTATCCCATATCTGTAGCAGAGCTCATAGATGCATACAAACATTACAATTTGGGAATGATGGATACGTAAAATAATTGACTGACTGGAACATTCTTATTTTTTTCCAAAATTTTGTTTAAACCTTAGCGCATTACCTTGGTGATATATAATCACTGACAAATTATCTTCGTAGTACAATATGCATCCAATTACATGATAACATATTTTTATAGTTGCCAAACCAAGCTTAGAAACTAATTTTTAGTCTATTATACATATATTAGGATTATATTATCTGTCGGGTTTGTGTTCTTAAGTTGGCCAATTAATTGATTAAAATATTTTTTTGATACATGGTATTCTGTCTTTATGCTCAACATGTTCACAATAATAAATAACTATAAGTGAGTAGTGCACCCATTCCAAATTATTAGTTATGTAGCGTGTAACAAATCATAGAAGTTTTGTGCTTTCTTATTCAAGAACTACTCTATATATTATTGAAATTGTGGCCGAGTTGTATCATAAACTAAATCCTCGAACATCCTTATTTGATCTTCCTCAACTATGTTAAAACGTGTAGACTGGCACATTGAGAGTCAAAATAAGGTTCGTACTCACCATATAAAGTCCAATACCAATATTCTGGTATGAATCCACTGCGATATAAATCAACAATAATCTCATCTGGGGTGAGGTAGGCTTTTTATTTGAAGCATAGACAACAAAACCTTCCCTCTAATATAAAGGAAGGTAATTGATAGCCTGTCTAGATAAAAAAATTCACTCCAATCAAGAATTTATATGTTAATGCCTTGCATCCAGGCAATAGCCGATTATACATCCAACATCCATGTTTTTGAATATTCATAACACAATAGAGTTATAAATTCATACAACCAAATAATGAAAATTGTATCAATTTAATGTTATTTATATATAATTATTTTATTGATCTTATCATTGGATGGATGCTCAAAATAAAATCTTAAGATTACATATGAAACTAATGATCACAAATGAGGTTACACTAGTAAAATATTACACATCTATAGATAACAAAAGGTATGAGCATCATATAAAAGATTTGAGAAATTTTACTTTAAAAAATACTTGAAGGGAAAAATCATGGAATTTGGAAAACTTAACATGGTTCCACTAATTAATGACATATATTATAAATGATGCACTTTCTAATAATTTTAAAATACATTAATAAAATATAGTAGATAGGAATGATCGAAGATGTTACAACCTAACCTTATACAATCTGTTATGCTGAAGCATGCCATTTCATGTTGAGGCCATGACAATTAACATGATTTCTGAAGATCTAATTGAAAGAATTTTTCTTATTTAATTTTCTTCAATATGCATAATACAGAGCTTATCTAATCAGCCAATTATAAATAATAGCAAAGCATCAACATTAATTTATTTCACTTCATTAATATACTATATGATCAAAAGAATAAAAAATAAAACATGATACTCTTTATCTTCTGCCAAAACACAAAACATTCATGACTAACAAAAAAAGAACCAATGCAATGAACATACCAAGAATCATGAACTCAACCCAAATAAATAACTTATATCAACCACTCCTACTCAATTACGACCTTAACCTTTCGTAAAATATATAAACAAGCAATGTAGGGAGAGCAACACTTGCTTAATAGGATACTCGTAACCTACTCAAAAATCAATATTCATATTAGAATAATTTTCATTACAATTGAACATATGATTTGTAATAAAAAAACAAAGAAAATCATATGATTTGTTTTTACAAAAAAATTACAAAAAAAAAATGATTTGTAATAAAAAAACAAAGAAAAACATACAAATCAAATACTAACAACAAATTCGTATTATAAAAGGAAAATAAAAAAATCTAGAAGAACACCAAATAAAGGACTTTTATTTGGTCCGATCACTTAACGTAGCTCTATGTTCGGATGTTAGTAAATTAATGACACATGTTCTCACTATTACCGCGCGGCCCGACAACCCTGACCCGGAACGGAGCCGAGATTGCCATGTTCGCATATTGCTAGGTATTGCACGGTATTGGTTGATTTTGCTCGGCAATAACGAGAAATACCATTATGTGAAGACCAATACCGAGCAATACCGAGTTTTTCTCGGTATTGCTCGGCATTGCTCGGTATTTCTCGGTACTGCTCGGTATTGGTCTTCACAGAGTGATATTTTTTATTATTGCCAAGCAATACCTAGCAATAACAAGCAATACCGAGTAATACCGAGCAATACCGAGCAAAACGCGAACATAACAATCTCGGGTCAAGTCGTCGGGCCGTGCGGTAAAAAGTAATAGCACGTGGCGACATGTTATTGGTGTCCGAATGTAGAGCTACGTCAGGTCACCTGACCTAATAATTGTCCCAAATAAATAGTTTAAAATAACCAACAAGAGCTTAAGGGAAGACCCCTCGAAACAGTAAACAACACTCAAGTCAAACTTCAATAACATGAGATTTCCCACGAAGATGCATCAGGAGAAAGAACCCATACCAACATAACAACTGAGAAATAACATCAGCCAAATGATATCTAGACTTCCAACCGCATCCAAAAAAGAGCACATAAACGTGAGTCAACCAAAACCAACCATCCATCATCCTGAAAATGCCAAGATGCTACAGGCAAAATAACACCCATGCCAACAAAAATCAAATGTAAGTATATCATCAGCTGAAGGAGAGATTATTAGGAGCGGAGTGCGGACGGGGAGAACCGTCCGCACAAGCATTGGGTACCTAGCAGTACCCACACTTGGTACCGGCGTACCGCTGGGTACCGCTAAGTACCCAGTACTTGTGCGGACGGTGCATACTCCACACATAATAATTTTTCCAGCTTAAGCTATCCAAAAATCACCTTGGACCCAACCAAATACCAACCCAACTAAGAGTCTGAAATCCATGAACAACTTTAAACATCAATCTAACAACCGACCAACTCCTAGAAAAAATCTTCAAAAAAAACCCTCCAACAGAACCAAGGATAGAAATGAAATTACTAGATGAACAAGAGGTGGGGGGGGTGAATTGTGAAAACTTTTTGACAATAGTTAAAACCTAAGCAGGAGTTCTAATATTTTTGATATTTTTAAAATTTTAACATGAAAATTTAAACAACATTTTTTCACAAATTTTCTCAAGCAAATATTGAAAGAAAAAAAATAAAAAGCACGCAGTAATGAAAGACAATAAGAAAAAGCACACCGAGATTTTTATACTGGTTCGGTCAAACCATGACCTACGTCCACTCCTCGGAGTCCTCCGCTCCAGATATTTCACTACAAGCAGTAGCCTTCCTTTTGCACCCCTTGGCAAGGCGGAGAAGCCCTTACAATACTCCCTTTCACCAACCCGACGTGGCGGAGTGCCAAACTCTGTTTTCACCCTCCTGGCGACGGCAGAGAACCTTCTCATTTTTCTCCCTCCTGGAGAAGGCAGAGTACCTCGAGGTCACGGATGTAGAAAAGCCTTTCCCCTTGGAGATCCTCCCATAAATTCTTCTAGGGCCATAGGAAGAGCAAGATGCAACAAGTTCGGAGCAACCGTGTGATCTCTCTCATACCTCTCCTCCCTCACAACGCTCACCTTCTCCTTCCTCTCTCAAACCCTAAAGAACTTCTCAACAGCTCTCTCCCTCGGAATCCCTCTCTAACCACGTTCTCCTCTCTCTGATTCACACACCAAAATATGACAAGTTTTACACATAAAATGGACACCAAAATCCCTGAGAATTCAAAAGTAGCCGTTAATATCATACAATACGGTTTATAATCATACAGTACGACATGTATAAACAGACTTCATCCTGGTACGAAGTGGTACGAACAGTTCAAAAATATTCATACAGTACGAAACTAAATCGTACGGTACGATCCACAACAATTCTATTCGTACAGGACGATCAATCATCGTCTCTGTTCATCGTATGGTACGATGTACTTCGTATAGTACGATGAGACAAAATCCAAGAGATCGTCCAGGACAATCTTTGGGACGATTATAATTCATCTCTATTCATTGTATTGTACGATGTTCAAATTATAATTAAGCTCGGATTTATTGCACTAATCACAGGTTAAATTAAGTAAGTATTTAAAATAAATCATATAGTACGAATGTGTTCGTACAGTACGAGCGGCACAAAATAACTTATTTAAGTTAAAATGACAACTAGGGTTTTGGATTTGAATATATCATACAGTATGATTACATTCATACGGTACGATCTATTCACAGAATCGTCATTCAAAGCTCTGATCGTACGGTACAAAATAACATCGTACAGTACGATCTACAGAGAAAGATAAACTCTAAATTTTTCATTTAAAAACACTTTCTCCCTGTTTGTGTGCATGGTTGCTCAGACTTTTATGCATTTTGTGGTCAAACTCAAGAAAATAAAAATAAAATAAACAATAAAATACATTGCAGACTTATACTCCTAATCTACCCATTTTTTAGTCTTCCTGTCGTCCTGAGTTGTTGTTGATCTTCCTGAAATGTTAGTACTCACGGACAATAGCAAATAATATTCAATGAATCTCAAGATAATTCAAACGACATTATTTATCATCATCAAAATCTCAAACTCGGGGTCATGGGTTGCAACAATCTCCCCCTTTTTGATGATGTCAAATAATATTTATTGTAAGCAAGTGTTAAAGGCATTTTTTTTAAAAAAAAATTTAATTTAAACATAAGAACAAGAAACAATGAAATAAAAGAAAATGCAGTACGAAAGAAAAAAACATGCATTTAACCATAGAAACAAAATATAACAACATTCTTCCCCTTTTG
Organism: Dendrobium nobile; assembly: GCA_022539455.1. Lineage (NCBI taxonomy): Eukaryota > Viridiplantae > Streptophyta > Magnoliopsida > Asparagales > Orchidaceae > Dendrobium > Dendrobium nobile. The sequence continues at coordinate 25,323,332 of CM039727.1, forward strand.
ACAACACCAAAAAGAGGAGCAAACACTATGATAAAAAGAAGCTACAATACAAAGACAATCTAAAGTAGAGGATCCTTATCAGACGGTGGTGGAGGTGGGTTTGGTTGGAAGTACTGAAAGAGAGCGTCAAAGCGGTGATCAATAGAAGTAAAGCATTCTCCAAACCATTGCATATATATCTCATGTTGCTGATGTTGTTCTTGAATGTGAGTATCGAGACGAGTATGAAGTTGGTCGAAGTGTTCGACCAAATCATCATGTGCTGGTGCAGGTGCTCGAGGTGATGCATGTCGTCGTGGATGTGCTGGAGTTGCGGCTGGGGCATCTTCTCCTTCTTCTTCATATAAAATAGGTTCTTCTGACTCGTGTCCCCGATGGAAAGTTTTACGGAAAGAGGCATCCGTATAAAAAATAGGAAGATTGTCGGGTTCACCAGGATAAGTCAATTGATATTTATTTTGGAGAATATATCCTATAAGGTGACCAAGAGCTATATTTTATTTTTGGCGAGTGGTAGGGAGATGAATGAAGGTCATATGATGAATGTAATCAACAATTAAATCGACCTCGTCGAATTTGGTGTTGGACATGATGAGATAGGTAGCGACAGATAAAATAGGGGCCATGTTGATCCGGTCGTCAGCTTTGGGTATTATAGAGGTTCTAAGGACATGTTGAATAATTCTGTCATTCCGATTTAGTGATTGGATGCGGGCTGGTGTTGATAGAAAGCGGCGTTCCTAAGGACTCGATTAATATCGCTTCAATCAAATTCATTTGTGAGGAAGGAACGAACCCTAGGACCTTTAGTGGATAGCCCAATATATTGGGCGATGTCGGCTCTGGTGATTTCTATGTTTTGATGACAAACAAAGGAGTGGAAAGTCGTGTTGTCGAAAGTGTAGGTGAGATTTGCTAAAAATTCTAATAAGAGTTTGGAGTTGTAGGGAAAGGCCAAGGTGAGGAGGAACTGAAAGGTGGTGGAAGCAAAGAGGTTCAGTACCTCGAAATTCAATGCAGCCTGATTGAGCATTTTGGAAGGAGTAATTTTGCAGGCCGTATACTTATGGTATGCTTCCTCATTTTCAGCACTCAGGAACCGAGCACTGTGACTGCTAGAAGAAGACAAACTTCCAGTTGCCAAACGACCTCTCTTGCTGGAGCTAAACATCGTGTAGAGTGAAGTGAGGAAGGTGTGAAATGTGAGATGGACAAGGTGTGAGTGAAGTGAGGAAAGTGTGAGTGAAAACAGCTGCCTAGCCGGGCAAGTTATAGAATTTTCCCAACATCATACAGTACGATATGGTATTAATTGTTCTGATGGGTCATTTCGTGAAAAAGTGGTCAAAGCGTACCGTACGATATAGATCGTAAAGTACAATCAAAGGAATATCTTTCGTCCCCAGGGTCGTCAGTATGATTTTTTTTTGACCAAAAGTATCGTACAGTACGAACATGTGTATCGTACCATACGAATGATATTAATATCATACCGAACCCCTTTATTTCATTCTCATCCGTTCGCTGATGTGGATCGTACATTATGATGTGTGTATCTCGTACAGTATGATCGGCAATAATAAGGTACCAGCACTCTTAAATTCATCCCAATCCGGTCGCTGACGTGGCGCGTACAATACGAAGAGGAGATATTGTACCGCACGATGACCAATAATTTATCGTACAATACGATGTAAGTCCCGTACGATCAACAGAGATGAAATTTACCGGTTGGTGTGTTTTGTGTAGATTATAGTATACCGTACAGTACGATATGTGTATCGTACAATATGATATTATAGAGCCAAGGTTAGTGGTTTATGTGTAGTGAGTGTGTGATGATGTGGAGCTGCCCTATGTGTTTTTTTTTAATGCAGTTATATCTATGACACATAATCTAGTCCTCAAGGTGCTAAAGGTGTCGAAAGCTAGAGGTTTTGTGAATATGTCAGTTAATTGATCTCCTGTAGCGATGTGATGCAATTCTATATCTCCCTTGGCAACGTGATCTCTAATGAAATGGTGTCTAATGTCTATGTGTTTTGTTCGAGAGTGCTGAATTGGATTCTTAGAGATGCAAATTGCGCTTGTGTTGTCACACATGATTGAAATGGTTCCTACAGGTAGGCCAAGATCAAGAATTTGTTGTTTTAGCCATAGTACTTGTGCAACACAACTTTCTATTGCAATATATTCTGCCTCGGCTGTGGAAAGTGCTACTGAGTTTTGCTTCCTACTAGACCAAGAAACTAATGATTGTCCTATGAATTGGCAGGTACCAGAGGTGCTTTTTCTATCTATCATACATCTTGCAAAGTCAGAATCTGAGTACCCTAAGATTTCAAAGGAAGTGTTATGCCTAGGATACCAAATTCCTAAGTTTGGGGTACCTAGTAGATATCTAGGAATTCTGTTGACAGCAGTTAAGTGAGACTCTTTAGGATCAGCTTGAAAACGGGCATAGAGGCACACACTAAACATTATGTTAAGTCTACTGGCAGTCAGGTAAAGAAGGGACCCAATCATTCCTCTATATTTCTTCTGAACTACTATTTTTCCATTAGGATCTTTGTCTAATTAAATTGTTAAGTTCATTGGAGTGTTCATGGGTTTAGCACTATCCATTTCATATTTTTTCAAGATATCCTTAATGTACTTTGTTTGGCTAAGAAAAGTTCCATTATCCATTTGTTTTACACTAAACCAAGAAAGTAATTAAGTTCTCCCATCATGCTCATTTCAAACTCATTACTCATTATTTTTGAAAATTCATCACATAATATTTTATCTGAAGATCCAAATAGAATGTCATCCATGTATATCTGAACAATGAGAATTTCTTCTTTGGCCTTTTGTAAAAAGAGTGTAGTATCTATACTACCCTTTTTAAATCCTCTATTCAATAGAAATGAGCTAAGTCTTTCGTACCATGCTCTATGTGCTTGCTTTAATCCATAAAGTGCCTTGTTTAATTTGAATACATGGTTTGGAAATTGTGAACTTTCAAATCTAGGGGGTTGTTCAACATAGACATCTTCCTTAATTACTCCGTTCAGAAATGCACTCTTTACATCCATTTGATATAAGTTAAAGTTCTTAAAGCAAGCAAAAGCTAAGAGCACTCTTATGGCTTCTAGTCTAGCAATAGGGTCAAAGGTTTCTTCAAAGTCTATTCCCTCAATTTAGTTGTACCCCTTAGCTACTAGTCTGGCTTTATTCCTTATTATTGTTCCTGAATTATTCACCTTATTCTTGAAGAGCCATTTTGTTCCAACAACACTTTGTTCTTTAGGTCTCTTGACTAACTCCCAAACATCATTCCTAGTGAATTGATTCAGCTCTTCTTGCATTGCTAGAATCCAAAATTCATCTCCTAAAGTTTGATCTATACTTGTAGGTTCTATCATAGAGATGAATGCTGAATGACTAACCTCCTTCCTAAGTCCATGCCTAGTTCTTACACCTTCTGAAGGGTCTCCTAAAATTAACTCTTTAGGATGACTGGAAGAATATCTCCATTCTCTAGGCAAATTTTCCTGAGATTCGACCCTTTCTCCTAAGGTCATAGTCTCTACTCCTTGAATTGCCTCTATTTCATCATCTTCAATTTTAGATTCAGAGGGCTTATCTGATTCATCAAATTCCAAATGGGTGGACTCTTCTACTACTAGGGTTCTCTTATTAAAGATTCTATAGGCTTTACCTACAAATGAATAACCTAAGAAGACACCCTCATCAGACTTGGGATCAAATTTTCCTAAGGGATGTTTACCATTATTCAAGATGAAGCACTTGCACCCAAAGACATGTAAGTGTGAAAGGTTTGGTGTCCTACCCTTAAGGAGTTCATAAGGAATTTTGTTCAGCTTAGATCTAATGTTCACCCTATTTAAAACATAACATGCTGTGTTGACTGCTTCTGCCCAAAAGTATCTAGGAAAGGTGTACTCCGCTAACATTGCCCTAACGGTTTCTACCAAAGTTCTATTCTTCTTTTCTGCTATACCATTTTGTTGTGGTGTTCTAGGGGCTGAGAAATTGTGTTCTATTCCTAGCTCTTGACATAATGATTCAAATCTATCATTTTGAAATTCTCCACCATGATCGCTATGAATTGTTGAGATTTCACAACCTAATTTACGTTGAATCCATGTGGAGAAAACCTTAAATTCTTCAAAAGACTCATTTTTATGTGCTAAGAATCTTATCCAAGTGAATCTAGTGAAGTCATCTGCAATCACAAATCCATAATTTTTCCCACCTAGGCTGGTTGTACTAACAGGTCTAAATAAGTCCATGTGTAGGATTTCTAGTGGCCTAGCGGTGTTCACATCTCTAATTGAATGAAAAGATGATTTGACTTGTTTTCCTAGTTGACAAGCATCACATAAATGATCCTTTGTGAAATCTAACTTAGGTACGCCTCTAACTAGGTTTTTCTGAGTGATGTTTCTAAGAGCTTTCATACTTGCATGTCATAGTCTCCTATGCCATAGCCACGAGTCATCAACTATTGTTTTCAAACAAAATGAATTTGAACTATCAATGCAATCAAGGTCTAACATGTAAACATTGTTCATTTGTTTTCCTTCTAAAACTAGTTTATCAAATAAACTAATCAAGCATTTATTAGATAGAAATTTAATATCAAAACCTTTGTCACACAGTTGACTAATGCTAAGTAAATTATGCTTCAAACCATCAACTAGTAAGACATTTTCAATTAAAAATTTTTTAGCATTACCAACAATACCTAAGTCTATCACCTTCCTGGTAGTGTTGTCTCCCAACGTTACTTTGCCTCCAGTTTTGGTCTTCAGTAGGATGAACTTCTTCATATCTCCAATCATGTGTCGCGAGCAACCACTATCCAAGTACCACATGCTCTCATTAGGTCTTTTATGAGAGCATCCCTACAATTTCATTCAAAGATTAGATTTGGGAACCCAAGTGAGTTTGGGTTCCACCTTATGCTTGCATGAATGAGATGTATGCATGCTATGCTGTGATGGATGCAGTTTGGATCTCCATACTAAGTGTGTCCTACGGTGAATTGTGCATGTGCGGGCTATGTGACCTAGCATGCCACAAGAGAAGCACCTAACACCAGGAAATGGGTTTACTAATCTATGTGGGTGGTGGTGCCTCTTCCTAAAGTTATGTGATGCATGCTGTGTTGGTGGTTTTCTAGGTTGGCCTGTGAGTGATGCAATTTCATTTTCTAGTTCTTTGATTCTTTCACTAAACGTGTTGTTTTGATATGTCAATCCATGAACTTCTATTTTTAACAAATGCTCATTGTGATATACTTCTAATACAAGTTTGTCTAATCTATGAAAAGCTTCTTCTAGTTCAACATGAGTGGTTTTTAAGGTTTCATGTGTTTCAGTTAGTTCAATATGCTTCTTATTTAATGCATCATACTCATCAAGAAGTAGCATATGATTACAATCTAAAATCAGAATTTTCCTTAAACAACTTAGCATGCTCGTATAAAGAACTAAACTCAATATTAAGCTTGGCATGCATCTTTTTCAACTTCCTATACGAGTCATGGATATTTTCAGAAATAAGTAATAACTCTTCATATGAAAGTTGACATACCTCATCTTGATCCGATTGATCAAGGTTATCATTAGCCATAAGACATAGATTTGTTACCTCCTCCTTTGCTTCTTCTTCTAATGATTCTGAGGCAGAGTCGGCCCAAAAAGCTTTTTGTGTCTTCATCTTTCCTTTCTTGTATTTGGCTTTGTCATCTCCTTTCTCCTCAGCTGGTTGACTTTTCAGATTGGGGCAATCGGCTCGAAGGTGACCTGGCTTCCTGCATTCAAAACAGATTGTATCAGATGAAACCTTATTGGACCTTGAGCTCTTACCTTTATTCCAGCTGTTCTGATGATGCTTCTGTTTTCTCTTCAGGAAATTTTTGAACTGTCGGGTCATCAGTGCTATCTCATCCTCTTCCTCCCCTGCAGAGCTTTCACTTTCTGAGTTGCTTGCTTTTAATGCTACCGTTCGTTCCTTATTCTTTTCACCTGCATCACTTTGTCTCTGACTCACTTCTTGCTCGTATGCAATGAGTGACCCAAGGAGATTATCAATAGAGTAAACGTCAAAGTCTTTAGATTCAGTTATAACAGTTATCTTTGCATCATAGGAACTAAGTAAGCATCTAAGAATTTTATTTACTTTCTCAAAATTTGAAATCTGTCTACCTAATGCATGCAAGGATGTCACGATTTGGGTGAACCTAGTGTACATGTTAGATATTATTTCGTTGGGTTTCATGCGAAAGAGTTCATAATCGTATAGTAAAATATTAAGTCTAGATTGTTTTACTTCACTTGTTCCTTCGTATGTAATGCACAGTCTATCACAAATTTTCTTACCAGTGGCACATGTATATACTTTCATAAAATCCTCAGACTTCAATGAACAGAAAAAATAATTTAAACATTTAGCATTCAATTGGGCTAATTTCCTATCCTCATTGCTCCATTCATTAAAAGGTACAGGAGTTTTCAATCCATTAACATTTTTAAACGGTGCAACATATCCATCGTTCACTAACATCCACATGCGGCAATCAATAGATTGAAAAAAATTAGACATTCTAATTTTTCAGAAATCAAATGGAATGTTATCAAAAAGAGGTGGACGGGTTATTGAATAACCCTCCACAGTATTGCGGTTACCAAAATGTGATATGATCATTTTTTCAAGGTTTTCTAAATCACTGTTTTTGAAAACTAGCATTGATACCAATTGAAATTACTAGATGGACAAGAGGGGGGGGGTGTGAATTGTGAAAACTTTTTGACAATAGTTAAAACCTAAGCAGGAGTTCTAATATTTTTGATGTTTTTAAAATTTTAATATGAAAATTTAAACAACATTTTTCCACAATTTTTTTCAAGCAAATATTGAAAGAAAATAAAAAATAAAAAGCACACAGTAATGAAATACAATAAGAAAAAGCACATCGAGATTTTTATAGTGGTTCGGTCAAACCATGACCTACGTCCACTCCCCGGAGTCCTCCGCTCTGGGTATTTCACTACAAGCAATAGCTCTCCTTTTTCCCTCCTTGGCAAGGCGGAGAAGCCCTTACAATACTCTCTTTCACCAACCCGGCGTGGCGGAGTGCCAAACTCTGTTTTCACCCTCCTAGCAACGGCAGAGAACCTTTTCGTTTTTCTCCCTCCTAGAGAAGGCAGATTACCTCGAGGTCATGGATGTAGAAGAGCCTTTCCCCTTGGAGATCCTCCCAGAATTCTTCTAGGGCCATAGGAGGAGCAAGATGCAGCAAGTTCGGAGCAACCATGTGATCTCCCTCACACCTCTTCTCCCTCACAACGCTCACCTTCTCCTTCCTCTCTCAAACCCTAAAGAACTTCTTAAGAGCTCTCTCCCTCGGAATCCCTCTCTAACCATGTTCTCCTCTCTCTGATTCACACACCAAAATATGACAAGTTTTACACATAAAACGGGCTCCAAAATCACTGAGATTTCAAAAGTAGCCATTACGTACAGTACGATTTATAATCGTACAGTACGACATGTATAAACAGACTTCGTCCTGGTATGAAGTGGTACGAACAGTTCAAAAACATTCGTACAGTACGATACTAAATCGTGCGGTACGATCCACAACAATTCTGTTCGTACAGGATGATAGTCGGGACGATCAATCATCGTCTCTGTTCATCGTATGGTACGATGTACTTCGTACAGTACGATGAGACGAAATCTAAGAGATCGTCCAGGACGATCTTTGGGACGATTATAATTCGTTTCTATTCATCGTATTATACGAACTGGTTCGTACAGTACGATGTTCAAATTATAATTAAGCCCGAATTTCTTGCACTAATCACGTGTTAAATTATGTAAGTATTTAAAATAAATCGTACAGTACGAATGTGTTCGTACAGTACGAGCGGCGCAAAATAACCTACTTAAGTTAAAACGACGGCTAGGGTTTTGGATTTGAACATATCGTACAGTACGATTACATTCGTACGGTACGATCTATTCACAGAATCGTCCTACAAAGCTCTGATCGTACGGTACGAAATAACATTGTACATTATGATCTACAGAGAAAGATAAACTCTAAATTTTTTATTTAAAAAGACTCTCCCCCTGTGTGTGTGCATGGTTGCTCAGACTTTTATGCATTTTGTGGCCATACTCAAGAAAATAAAATAAAATAAACAATAAAATACATTGCAGACTAATACTCATAATCTACCCATTTTTGAGTCTTCCTGTCGTCCTGAGTTGCTGTTGATTTTCCTGAAATGTTAGTACTCACGGACAATAGCAAATAATATTCAATGAATCTCAAGATAATTCAAACGACATTATTTGTCATCATCAAAATCTCAAACTCGGAGTCATGGGTTGCAACAAGAAAGATAAAATGAAACCAACAGAAGCATTTTAGGCGCAAAGAAACCCTCAAACCAACTCCAACCTCCAGGACTCAATAAAAAGGGAAAACATTCAAACAATCCCCAAATAAACACACCTTTGGTTGCCGAATCAGCCCACCCAAAAAGATCAGGTTGCCAATCCAACCATCCAAAAAGAGCAAAAGGAAGATGCCCATACATCATAGTCCAACCAAAAAAATAAAAACGAACAAGAAGAAAAACTCCATTAATCAATTAGATGATGAATACGGGAAAAGACAACCCAATTAAAGATTTTTTTATTGGGTTTAGCACGAACATCAAATCTTGTTTTCTTACAAATATAATCCATGCTCTCGAATTTATTCTCCTTTCCTCTTTTTTTTTTTATAAGAAAATGAGGAATAAAAACATGAATACTTTTTGATTAAAAGTTTTATGAAAGAAAAAACAAGATATAAGTAGATCTTCGATTGAAGAGAAAGATCCGACTCTCTCAAATTTCTAGCCCGGCCTGCTAGAGCCCAAAACACTCTAAAAATAATCTAATTTCAATAAATAATATTGATTTCTAACTAAAAAAAATCACATATTTAAAACAAATAATAAACAGTAAATATTCAAACAACCCTAAAAAAATATCAAAACATAAAAGGTCACGCCATCACAGAAACCACGCGCTGATAAGTGATAAGCACAAATGCGCGGGAAAACAAGTAAATAGCTTATGCCGGCGGGAAAATAATGTCGCCCATACCGACTATTTTCTCTCCCATCGACTCTCTCTCTCTCTCTCTCTCGCGATTCTCTGTTTCCCCTCTATCCAGCGATCCGTCCGCAGACCCAAATTTTAACTTTCGATGGGAAGGGGCATGAATACGGAGGGTCTATGCATCATCTGCTCCGGCCTCGGAATCGCAGACGAGGACGATAATGGGAACGTGAGGGGTTACACGAAGACCGAATACTGCTTAGGTATGACTTGATAATGGTCTGATGAAGTTTATTTGAATTGTGTTAACGATCTTAATCCTGGAGAATCTTATTGTTCTTGGCAATTTCCTCAGATAATTTGAAGGATCTCCAGAGATTTCTGAGGAGGGATGATCCGCAGAGGAGGGATGTTTTCAAGCAGATCTGCAGATGGAATACGGTGTCCCGTGATATAGTACCAATCATCGAACATTACCAGGGTGATAGGAATTTGGTAATGAACTCAGGTACATATCTTTCTTTTTTAGTTTTCCTTGATGCTACTGAATTCAATTTATTTATGATTTTTCTTTGTAAAGGATTTATTTTCGCAACTGAAAAAAAAAAAAAAACACTTACTTTGTGTTACTTTCACGGGCAGTGAAAATTTTGGTGTTCCTTACAATGCCACTAGACCCTGCTTCCGAGGAAGTGGCATTACAGATTGAGTATCTCTGGGAATTGAAAGCTGCGCTGACTCGCGAAGTCACGATGGCTGTAATAGTATCCCTCCTTGAAGAACCATTGTGTCACTTGGAAAGGTAAGCTACAAGCCTAATTTTTCTCCTATTTCTGTTTAACTAATGTTTAGGCATGGATTAAAGTTCTAATTCATCCAACATAATATAAATTTTCTTTGTGTCCTGATTGATCAGATAGTTCAACTTTGTTAATCCACTTATTTTCCACCTTTATGTTGGCGTGGGAAGAATTTTATTATGAATTCTTTAGGATTTACTAGAACCATTTCCTGTACCTAGCATGTACAAGTAGGATTTAGTAAATCATATAAATGAAAGCAGAGCAAATCGTGTGGGCATTAACACCTAAAAATTATTTGAGACAAATCAAATCTTGTTAAAGCAAGAATAATTGTTTGACTTTTTGTTCCAAGATTTAAGATTTATGAGAGTAAATAATTCTTAGATATGTTAAATTCTTTGAATGATGGAATTTAACAAATATTGGAATTAACCAATAACATATTTTAAATGAAATTTGTCAAGTTATTATGATCAAGCTAAATCTTGCTTGAATTCTAATATACCGAACAATTCCTTAAGGTTTATCCATACTAAGTAGTGATGAACATAATTCTAACCTGATCCTGGAGATCACTGATATTTATTGAGTCATTGGTATTGAACCAAACAACCCTTGGTTTCTTTAATCTAATAAACAGCTGCTCTTATGTCTTTATTTTTTTTGAATAAATGATTTATAAGCTGTGGCCAAAGATGAATGTTATATGATTTAGAGCATTATTTCTTCTACTTTTTCTTGTCTTTAATAAATTTAACCCTTAATAAACTTGTATTTTTGTTCAACATTTGAATGGAAAACAGCGGCACATTTACAGAGGATGACTGGAAGTTAGTTCAGCTTGTGCTTACATTGTTTCGCAACATCCTTGCCATTCAAGACATTACAGTTCAGCAGAAGGCATCTGGATATGCTACTCAGTATTTTCATTTGACAGAGAGGATTTTGGAACTCATGTTCCAGGAGAATATCATGGACCTGATTTTAGTTTTGGCACAGCATGTTGATGATCCCAATGGTTATCTTCGTCAAGACAATATACTTTTATTGGAGATTTTTTACTATATTCTGCTTGGACAAGAACCAGAATTGGTTGCAAAAACTTTCACCAACAACTCCAAGGTGCGTTCTTTTGTTGTTTCTCTGTAGGTGATTGCTTTTTTGTCACTTTGTCCGTTTGGAGTATGTTAATTGTCTAGAACCGTGAATTGATACCGCTGAGCGGCCAATAAATCAACCTTGACAAATGTAACTCACTGCTTTAGTTCCAAATAAAGGGGGAGTACCATTTTCTTCCACTTTCTTATGTAGATAACTATCTCAGAACATTCACTGTTCGGTTAGAGATTTAATAACTTAGAAATAAATTGTTGGTACTTGTCCATTGAACCAAAATATTAAGATTTTTAGTCATGATTCAATGATAAAAGTTCATTTACAAATTGTAGCTAGAAAATTATATGTTTTACCTAATTTTAACTAATGAAAAGATAGTCTAGGTTGCAAGATTTCTTGAGCTTTTTTAGGATCAAACACATGGTCGAAAATTATCCATTCAGCCATAGTAGGGCTGATTAACCAAAATTGAGTAACATATTCATATTGGGTTAGCATGATATTTTTGATATTTTTCTAGGAAGTAACGCTATCAATAGAAGTTCATTTTACCAAGTGACACATGTTTTATATCTTTGTTCGGTCTTTTGCTACGAGGATGGAAAACATTTTGTCAAAATTTTTAATATAGTTAGCGAATTATGCTTGAATACTAAATGAGATTTATCATTGATTGTGAAAGGAAAATTTTTGAGGGAAAATGTATATTATAATATATACATGAAGCTATGAGAGCTTTATTTTGTAATAGACGGGAAATTCTTGTAATGAAGTTCCATTTGATTATTTGGAAAATGCTTCTCCTCATATGCCACTTTACCCCAACCAACAAACCATAAATTATACATTATAAGGTAATTATAAATCATGCTTGTCAATAGCAAACAATATACTGTGGTGCTGGGGATCTTTGAAGCTATAAAACATGCATAAGGTGGTACATGCTATTTAAAGTAACAAAAATATTATAAGACATGCATTATTTAATTATGCATAAAAATGTTAATGCCACATGTTGAACATAACATTATTTCTTTAATAGGAAAATTATTGAAAGATGACAAAATTGAAATAAATTATCATGGAAAAAGCAGTTTAATTGGAAAATAATCATAGATGCAATTAAAAAAATTCCATTACAACAAAATGCAAAGCATTGAAATGTAAGCTTTCATGGCTAATAGATCTTGAATTCTAAGTAAATAATTAATATCATTTGAAATTGTAATAATCATAAATCAAAATAGTCTTATATTCTTTATTATTATCATATTCTATATCATAATCTTCTTCATCATCTTTTCCTTCAACCAAATAACTTCCTCATCCTTTTTACGTCTCCTATATTGAACAAAATAAGATACTATATTTTCATTTTGTATTATGGTCTTCACCTATAAAGCAATAAGTCATAGGGTGCATCTTTTTTTTTATAGAGGTTTGAACCTTGGACCTTTACTTAGGAATTAAAGATGATGTCACTTAACCAAGTGGTGATATATGTTATTTTTTACTATTGATTGGTGTGGGTGAATCAAGTGTACGGAATTCCTCTGAATGCATGATTTGTGAAGGGGTTGATGTGTGCACTCATACCTAGGATGCACGGACACGGACACAGCAACACGGACACGACACGGACACGGGACACGGCATTTTTTATAAATATAGGACACGGGTGCGGCGTGGACACGGCATAATAATTTTAAATATAATATATATAAATTAAGGTAATATTATATTAAAAATGGCAAGCAATATTAAATCAAAGTCATGATAACTTGTTTAGCTCATAACATAAAGATGTTTAGTACAAAATGTCTAGTACAACCACAAAAATATAACCAAAAAACCATTTAGTACAACATGATAATCAAACCAAAATTGTAAGCCTCCACCAACATGGAAAGGATAACAATAACTAGGATTCACAATCATGCATCTTACTCCTAGCATACGGAACAGATGCTAATCAAACCAAAATTAACAAAATTGTAATGAAGACCAAAGAAAATAGAAAACATAGTATCTCACATACCTTCTTCTCCTTCCAAATGAAGAAGACAATGCCCAAATGTAAAACCAGCTGGTTTCCCCTCTTCGGTGGAATTGTAGAAAAAATCAAGTTTCCTGTTACAAATCAGGTCAGAGCGTCGATTTAGGGGTTCTTTGGCGATAGGATTTGAACAGGATTTACGGGATTTGGCCGAAGAAGCGCGCGAAAGGGAGAAAGTTACCTTAGCAGCGTGCGAGCTCCTGTCTTTGCTTCCGATCAAAATGTTGTAAACTCCGGTAACGTCGTCGAACTTAAAGATCGACTGCGCGAACTCCTGCTCGGGAAAGCCGGAACCTGAAGGCGACGGTGCGGGCTGGAGACTCGATCGACTGCGCGACTCCTCTGCTCGGGACGGCCGGAACCTCGCCTGGTCGGGACGGTCGTAAGCTGAAGGCGACTCCTCTCGAGGGTGCGGGCTAGAGCCTCGGCTGCGGCTGCGACTCTCTCGCTCGAATGAATGAAACGCGGGCGGCATTAGGGCTATTTGCGTGCTCTTATTAGTTTTTTTTTTAAATTTAAAATATGAAATAACCTGACACGCGACACGCGTGTCCAGCTTAATTTTTATTTTTTTAAGCCCGGACACACCCAGAACGTGTCGGACACGTGTCCGTGCCGTGTCGGACGCGTGTCCGTGTCCGACACGTGTCCGTCACTGCATTGCCACTTAAAACGGAGTGTCGGTGCATCATAGACTCATACCCTTGCATTGGATTTGATGTTATAATTGTATTGATAAGTATGCCTTAAACTTAGTGGCCTTTTTGACCAGCAACATATAAATATAAAATATCAATGAGTTAGTGCCCATCCATTATTGAATTTGGGGAGAAATTTAACATTTTTTAAAAACATTTCAAATTATTACACATTGTTTATAGCTATATTACTAATCTTTTATTGCACTTCAACAATATTTATATGTAATAATATTTTTTTGATCATTAAAATGACATTTTTAAAATTTGGTGAAAATTTATAAATAAAACACTAATATGTGCAGACTATTGTCAACACAACAACATCAAGTTTTTATCTCACTATGTGGGGTTGGCTATATGAATCATTTTCTCCATTTGTGTAATGTTAATATTATTTAAATATAATAAAGAAATATCATTTCTAATATTTTGTAATCAATTCTTTTTAGTTATACCTCTAACTTTCTCAACATAAGCTAAATTCAATACATCTACTTTCCTAATCGGGTCATCGGAAAGCTGCCATTTTATATGACCAAACCATCCAAGGCCACTTTCTTTATTTTATCTTCCACAAGAGCTACTCCAATCTTTTCATGTATTTGCTCATTTCGTATACTGTCTCCAAGAGTAAAGTTACTCTTCCACCTGAGCATCCTCATCTCTATAATACTTAATATTATGCTTCTCTTTTAATGGCAAACATTTTGCACTCTATAGCATTGCAGATCTCACCATCAACTTATAGAATTTTCCCTTAAGTTTGAGGTGGAATTTTCTATCACACAACAAGCTTGATGCATTCCTCCATTTCAACCATCCAACTTGAATTATACTAATAATATCTCTATGTATTTCACCATCACTCTGAACAATAGACCCAAGATATCTAAAATGTGAACTATTATGAATGACTTGATTGCCCAAAGGCACAATCCCTCAACTAGATCTATTACTACTAAAATTATACTTCATATATTCGATTTTAGATCTACCTAAACAAAATAGACTCTAAGGTTGACCTCCATAATTCAAGTTTAGCTTCAACTCCCTCTCTAGTCCTATCAACAAGAAACATATCATCAACAAAAATCATACACTAAGGTACAACCTCTTGCAAATGTTTAGTGAGAAAATCCATGATTAAAGCAAAAATATATGGGCTTAAGATTGATCCTTGATGTAATACAACAGAAGTAGGAAAACACTTGGTCAAACCACCTTGTGTTTGGACACAAATAACAGCTATTGCATACATTATTCTTAAAGCCAAGGTTCTGAAAATCGGATCGGACAATGAACCGGAAAAAGGTGAGGTTCACAGTTCAACCGATCTATCCGGGGTTGAACAGGATGACATAATAAATAATAAATATTATTGAAATTTAATAAAATTAACATAATTATAATCTTATCATTCAAAGTATGAGATACAAAATTAAACTAAAAAAAAAAATATGAAACATAAAACTTATATAATTAAGTAAATGAATTATTTTAAAATCTCACATAAAAGCAAAAAAAATCTAAATATCATAATTATAAGAATTTACACTCATATAAATATGATAATTTTAAATTTAAATATTTTTCACATTTCAAATTTGATTTTTAGTTTAAATTTAATTTATATATAACCATATAATTTAATATAAATAATTATTAATTTATGCTGCATATTTAAAATAAATTTAATTCTAACATAAGTTTATAAATTTAATATAAATTATTCTTATTTTATATTAAATGATTAAATATATTTTACATGTTTATATCAAATTATCAATTACCAAATTTATTTTATAAATTTATATCTAAAATCATTAATAAATAGATAAAATTATTAATGATAAATAATTTTTTATAGTGTATAAATAAATAACATTTTATTATTAACTAATAAATAATTATCATTCACATAAAAAATAATTAATTAAAAAATTTGTTTAAAAATAGGTTTTATAAACATTATATATGTTATGAATTTATACACACCTCAATTCTTTTCTTTAGTCCCACATCACTTGGAAATAATTTATTGCTATTGTTTATATAGCCTTTTGAGTTTTCTTGTATTAAGAGCTCACGTGTAGTGGTGGGCCCATGTGAGGATGTTTCATGATGGTTTGAGCAATGGTTTAAAAACCGGACCGGACCGGCCGGTCCGACCGGTTCAACCGTGAACCGGTCTGAAAGCCGGTTCGGTTCAACCTGAGAACCGGCTTAGCATCGAACCGGCCGGTTTTGGCATGAACCACCGGTTCAACCGGGGAACCGGCGAACCGGTCCGGGTTTCTTAAAACCGGCCGGTTCAATTTTTTTTAATATAAATAATATTAAATAAATATTAATCTTAATCAATTATTATAAAACTTTTAATTTCATATTAAGTACATTATTTTAAATATTAATTGAACAACCTCATGTCATCTTTTCCTCACATGACCTCTTGGTATGAGAGAAAGTGAAAAGGTATATAAAATATACAAAGTAAAACTTCCCAAGCAATGTGGGACTAAACCATACAAAGCAAAGACCCATTTTTTGTTTCATAGTTTTAGCCTTTGTATAGTTTTGTATTATTTTTTTTAAATAATTTTTTTAATTAGTTTTTTATAATTTGAATAATATTAATTTTTTTAGTTGATAAAATTTATTTTCTTAGTTCATAATATTTAATTTTTTTATATTTATTTTTTTTAATATTTTTCATTATATATATTATAAAGTTAATGTGGATTCATTTTTGTTTGTCAAATCACTCAAGTAAAGCAAAGACCCATTTTGGTAGTTATAGAAAATTTAGAAGGGAATTATTTAGGTTACAATTGCAGTAGGGTAAGAGGTGGAGGATTTGAGGTGTCAGCTTGTCAGGGAAATAAGTTATGTAAATTGATTCCAATAATGAATATGAGCATATATTCAAGTATTCATGTACAAACAATTGCATATCCATATGAATAATTGAAATTTGAAGTAATATCAAGTATGAATGCTTACAACTTTTCTTCTTTGGTAATATCATGAAAAGAAGTTCAATTCCTCATCTATTGTAGACACATTCTCTTCATGCAAACAATATAATATTTATATTGTTATGAAAGTATGCAACCATATAATATAAATAAGAACTATGAATATGTGAAATTTACTGAATATCAAATTAGTAAAGATTGACTATAAAATAATATGATACTAATAATTGCAGGTGGGGCAAAAGGGATCCTATGTATCATACTTGCAATTATAGGTGGGGTAAAAGGGATCTCAAATATGATATCTGAATAGCAAGTGGGGCAAAAGAGACCTCTAAAGAGGCAAAATTGATATCTGTATAGTTTAATGTCTATAATGCCAGGTTTGCTTGAGTTCCATCAAACATTTTTTATGAAGTTTAGCTTATTGATATTCTGTATAGACTTCAAATGAATGCAAGAATGATTTTTAAAAGATAATTTATATTATTTTGCAATTATTTTTAAGTTAATTCAATTATGTTATTTTTTATAATATGACATTTAAGTTTTATGTAAATTGCATAATTTATTGAGCCTTATAGTTTACCAGTTGCTTTCATATTGGTTGTTGTTATAGAAAAAGGAAAGGAAAAGGTCAAAGTAGAATATGTTCAAGTTATTTCATTTTATATTATGTTATTTAGCTTTGTTTGTGGGTCTACAACTGTGGTACATAGACGGTTCAGTGGTATATTTTTTTGGATTTTATTTGTGGCTATGTAAGTATTTGTTTGATCTAATTGGAATTATTAGATGCTTCCGTTTATATAGTAAATATAAATGTTAGTGGATATTTCATATAAATATTCAAATGATGAAACATATCATATGTTAATAATGAAAATATTATGTTTATTTTTATGGTATTTTACAATACTGGTAAGATTTATAATGGGGTGTTACAGGACATGCTCTAGAATAGAAATTATGCATTTACAAGCATATAGAGGCATTCACCGACATGCACATAACAGAATGCAAAAATTTCATAGCTCATCGAGTTTATACCAGTTTAAAATATCATAATACTAGGTGTTATATTTTCGGCTTATAACTTCGCTCACTCGCGTCAAGCCGATAGTGATTTATGCAAAAAATTGAGTTCATTTTTTGAGCGATCTTCAAGCTAAACTTTAGCTGTATAGGGTTACTAAGTGTTGCCAATCATCATTTAAAAGCCATGGAATTCATTAATCATGAGGATTTATAATATAAGATTGTCTCTAAATATAAAATAAAAAGTTTTTAGATATTTTAAATTCTTTGTAAATTTAATTTTATTTATTTTCTTACTTTAAATTTAGTTAAAAAAGAATGGTTTTTACGACCAACCCTTGAAGCCCACCTCGCTGAGCTAAAAGGCTTTCTCCAAGCAGAATTTGGATCTCCTTCCTCATGATGAAGCTGAAAGCAAATTTAAATAAAGGAAGTGTTTGAGGTGGAGTTTTGGTTAAGCCCGATCACTATCAAAAGTATTATGACCCCCAAGCATAGAGCAGTAGAGTTTGAAGTGAGTGACTTTGTATTCTTGAAGGTTAAGCCCGTGAAAGGTACATCTAGATTTGGACAGGGAGGCAAATTGAATCCTAGGTATATAGGCAAATAAAGTTGTTGGTGGAGTTTTCAGAAATCATAAAGGAAGATTCTTGTTTGCATTTGGTTTCAACTGCTTACATTGGGATATATCTCAATTGGAGTTATTATCCACTCATTCTTTGAAGAAAGTTTTGTAAGATTGGATGCTTGAAGCTAAAGGTATTATCATTGAAGGAGATAATTACAATATTATTAAGTTTCTTCAAAGCTTTTTGGATAAACTCATTCGAAAGAATGAAATTGTGGATATGGAGAATTTTTCCTTTTTAGAAAAGTTCAATAAAGGTTTATTTAGTTTTTCCAATAGGGGTTATAATAAGTTAGCTGATTTGTGTGCTAACTATGCTATTATTAGTGATTTTATTTGGGATTATATTAATTGTAATAATATTCCTGATTCCATTATTTTTTTATCCTTTAGTAGGTTGTATTAGGCTTCTTTTATTAATGCTATTTGCATCTTCTCAAAAAAAAAAAAAGAAAAAAGAAAAAGAAAAAGAGAAGATTAGCAATGTTGCTTACAAACTTGCTCTTATAGATAACATGTCATATATAATAATTAGATGTTAATTACTTATTAATGAACAAGGAATAATTTAGGCTAATAAATGAATTTAATCGAACTTATATATATACCCTTATATATATCACAATGTTAAAAAAAAGTATTTAATGAAAATAACACTGTCATTTTCGTATGTTTACCTTTTTGACCAAATTTTAGGTATTATACTTGGTAGCGACAACATCTTTGGTAACAGAAAAGGCGCTAAAGGGAGAGAAAAGGTGGCCATGGGTGTCGAGGCTGCGAGTGGTGTAGGAGAACATGGAGATAAAGGGTTTGCTGAAGGTATCGAGGATGGTAGTGTGGCAATGAATCTAATGAATATGGGTGCCAACTTTGTGGCTTCAGAGGTTGTTTACTAGCGATTGATGGACTTACGAAGATGGATACAATTGTTGGAGGATGGTTAACGCGCGTTGAAGTGCTCTAACACGATCAAATGCTATGGAAAGCCGACAAAGAAACTGCCGACCTCCGCTCGATAGAAATAATACTTGAAATTTCAGACGACAAATGTGGATGGGATCATTTGAGATGTCGATTTTTCAAGGGGTTGGGCATTCAAGTGATAGCTTGACTTGGGTAATTAAAGCTTGTGTGATGTAACCCTAAGTGACCTCGCCTTCCTTGATATTAGACTGCCCATTAGACTCAAGGATGCTCGTTGTCGGATGACTTTGGAGTCTAGGTGGGTTGTTGTAACAATAACAACGATGCCAATGATACATCTTGGAAGTAAAAACAACGAAAGAAACAAGTAGAAACTACATGAATATCAAGATTGGGGCTGATTTTTTTATTCTCTTCAATAAGAAAGAAATATACAAATGATCTACTATTCGAGAGGTAGATTAGCTCTCCCACAAATCCTATATATCTTTAGGAACAACTCCTAAGAAAGCTATAACAAACATAAATTATATCATGAAAATAAAACAATCTAATTACTCTTAAATAAACCATCATATTTTCATGCCACATGTGAATTCAAATCAGTCATCTTTCCCTAAATAAATCCTTCCTAATTCCCTCACAAATCTAAATTCAAATCAGGCCTCTTTCCTTAAATAAACCATTACTAATTCCCTCCCCAATCTAAATTCAAATTAGCTTATTTTCCCTAAATAATTCCCTCCCAATTTTAATTAAAATTTTTCTAAACAACTCCCTCTTGATTCCTCCTCCTTATATAGTGAATATTAACTCCCTTAGGCACCATAAGGTGGGTCCCCTCACGTATCAATACTCCCCCAAAATACACCTTGTTCTCGAGGTGGAAGGATGAGAAGTGTCTAATCCTGGGCGATCATATCCAAGTAATTTGGATAATCAACTTGATGCTTAGTCACCATCCTTTGCTCCAGTAGAAACTTCAGATTACTCTGGTCTGTTTTGATGATAAAGTGTCACCCCAACAAATAGGGTCGCCACTTTTTGATAATTAAGAAAATCAACATCAACTCCCGCTCGTATATGGATTGAGCATCGCCCTGGTTATAAGCACCTGGTTGAAATAAGCAGCGAGTTAGTGATCTTGTATGAGTATTTGTTACGACCCGACCCGGTAAGCTCGCATAGGCAAGGCGGGAACTGAGGTCGGACATTAGACTAAAATATCCAATCTCTAAATCTATCACGATAACATTTGAAAGATTCACTAAAACATTAAATTTAAAAACACATAAACATAAAATCATAGACTCATATAGTTACATTTTTTCCGGCGCGCCTCTCCTACAGTACACATTTCCACCCCTTCTACTCATTATGATTAAAATAATTATACCTGAAATATTTTTGAACAACTAACAGTAAACCAATGCTTAGTAAGTAAAACATGCCTATAAAATACAATAATTCAAGGCAGAATGAGTAATATGCTAGATGCCACATTTCATTTAAACATATCATAATTTCTTCCTATAAACATAGCATTAAATACACATATAAATCATAAATCCATATTCTTTCATATTCATTTTTTTCATATTCATTATATAAATATTCATAACCTTCTCATTTCATACATAGTACAACCGTCATAGGAGCCACTGTTTAGTACCATAAAGATACTCCTTTATCATATCCTTTTTCATAACATTTACGATTTTAACGTATACAAGTACAGCATCCCCAGCTAGTACCATAAGGGAGTGAGCTCCATCATTTTAACATGCACATGCAATCACTCAATATAACAATCATATCTTATCATATATATAACATATGAACTTTATGTGATAATGCCATGGAGTATAACATATAAATTGCATGATCAATCATTGGATAAGAATAATATAATCATGATCTAAGTAACCATAAAAATTTCATAAATATGATTGGACTTTCAAAACATGTATAACTGGAGAGAAACAAAAGGTATCATTGTAATAAAGAACCATGAGTACTCATTTCAATTTAAAGGATTTGATTTGATTTCTCCGCTCGAACGCCTTCCTTTGAGGTCCACGATTATCACCTATAAGTATTAATTTATCCTTCAAAAATCTACATAATAAATCTAAATTAAAATTCTTCTTCTCTTTTTAAACCACTCTAAGTTCTCTCTCTCCCTCTCAAATTAATTTTAAATTTTCAGATTTAACTTGAAACCCTAATTTGGAAAAACCCATTTTCATTAATATCATTATTTTTGCATGCTAAAATTTCTCAATCATCAAATTAATGTTTATGAAATACTAATTTTCGGATTTATTAAAATCTCTAATTTTTGGAAACCCTAAATTCATTTAATTTCATCAAATCATCATGCCAAAGTTTTCCCTAAACCTAATTTAATAATTACCTTAATCATTTTCGAATTTATTTAATATAGAAATTATGAAAATATAATTTTCATGAAAAACCCTAATTTATGTTATTAGAAACTCTTTTAGGATCATTTGAAACATTACCTCTTAAGAACTTTCTTAAAAATCCAATAATAATGAAAACCCTAATTTTCTAAACTCACAAAATTCTTGAAGAAAACTTCATTTTTAGATTCAAAACATTTATCCTAATATTTCCTAACAATTCTCATTTAATTTCTTAAAGAGATTCAATGTTTTTTTAATCTCTAGAAATCTTCCCTTCCAAAAATCTAGAGAATGAGAGGGAAAATCATAAATCTATGGCATACCTTATCCTTCCCTTGACTTCTTCTTCGATTTCCCCCAATTCCCTTCGCCGAAAATCGTTGTTGGAGCTGCCCGTCGTCTCTCTCTTCCCCGCCTCTTCCGTCCGCCTTCTCCTCTTCGTTTTTGGTCGAACAAAAATAATGTATCTGTTGAGTCTTTGATTTGTATCTGTAGTTTGTGGGAGCTTATGTAACTGTTGATGATTTAAAGTTTTTAATAGTTGTGTGAGAAGAAACAATTTGAGACAATTATGGTATTGAGTTTTTCTTAGTGGCTCTTTTTTATTTTATGTGTTGAGGATATTCATATTCTGTTAGAAAAGTTTATATGAAATGATTATGTTTATGTTATGATGTTTTTCCGTACGACTGTCTGCTCCTGCCCCGTTAATTCGTGCTAGTCGGGTCGGGTCGTGACATGTCCTTTCCCTTAGATTTGACCAACGGAATCACTGTCAAATTTTGGTTAGGGTTAGCAATCGGAAGCACCAGTGGAGTTTTGGATTGCATATCCATTAGCTTCCTCATCATCACTTTCAACCTTCAAAATCTGGTCTCCATCTAATTCTTCATGGTTGAGAATTTCTCCTCTACATAGGATTTAAATTGCTCTATTTATCCTTCCAACACATTCACCTTCTTTGTTGCTATTGTTTTAAAAAAAACCTAGTTTTGGTACCAATTTGATGCATATTGGAAGTAAAAACAACGAAAGAAACAAGTAGAAACTTCAGGAATCCGAAGATAGTGGCTGCTTTTTTATTTTCTCTTCTATAAGAAAGAAATATACAAATGATCTACTATTTGAGAGGTCGATTAGCTCTCCCACAAACCTTAGATGCCACTAGGAACAACTCCTTAGAAGTTATAACAAATATAAATCACAAATGAAGATAAACAATCTTATTACCTTTAAATAAACCATCATATTTCCCTCCAAATATGAATTCAAATTGGCCATCTTTCCCTAAATATATCTTTACTAATTCCCTCACAAATCTGATTTCAAATCAGCCCTCTTTCTTTAAATAAACCTTTCTTAATTCCCTACTCGATCTAAATTCAAATTAGCCTCTTTTTCCTAAATAATTCCGTCTCAATTTTAATTAAAACTTTCTAAACAACTCTCCCTTGATTCCTACTTGCATAGTGAATATTAACTCCCCTGGGCCTCACAAGGTGTGTCCCCTGATGTATCATACAAAAACAAACCTTTAACCCTCTTAAATGGGGTTGGCTACATGAATCCTTTTCCTCTATTGTGCCCTGTTAAGAGTCATATTCTCATTCAAATTAATAAAAAAATAGTCATTTCTAACATTTTTTAATAACTTTTTTTAGGTGTACCTCTACCTTTCCTAACATAGGCCAAATCTAATACATCTACTCTCCTAATCAGATCATCAGAAGGCCAACATTTTATGTGACCAAACCATCTAAGACAACTGACTATCTAATCTTATTTGTCACTGGATCTTCTACAACTTTTTCATATATATACTCGTCTTACATTCTATCACATCCTATCTCTAAGAGTAAAGCTCTTGTTTCCTTCTTTGCGCTTTGGGTTCTCTTAGGCTAAGTTTTATTTCAAATTCTTATTTTTCAAACATGTCCACTTAGCTTGTTAACTCACTATTGTATTATCTTAATATAGGTTAATGTAGGTAGTGCATCTTCAGATTCTCTTAGATCAATGATAGAGGCAGAAGATGAAAAGAGGAGATCAATCAAACAAAGGAACCTTGAATGCCATCCACAGTTCAGTGGAACATTTACTCGGCGAGCTATGGTATGAAGTTTCCTAATGTGGCTTCTCAGAAGACCATCATGTGCCGTAGCCCTAATTTATGTTGATTTAACTTTTACAACTATAGGATGGCTCAAAAATGCTATTCAAAGATCCTGCTTCTGCTTCAACAAATGGCTTAGCAAAAGTTCGCAAGGTTCAGCGAGGTCCGCTAAAAAGAGTTGCTTCTGACAATGGAGTCTTGTCTGTACAAGAGGAAAATATTCTAGAACTACTACACAATTTCATAAATCAGTTCTTAGCCGGTGGCTATAACGGTGTGTTTTACTGGTACATGGAGCGTTTTCTTTCCTAGCTAACTCTGATATCTCATATTGTTGATTTGCTCATCAGATCTAATGAAGACAATTCGGGATGATGTTATTAAAGAACAACAGGACATGCAAAAGAGTGACATTATAACGTTTTTTGAAGTAACCCATTTCATTACAGCTTTCCATCAAAAAAAAATTTTAAAAAAGGTTTGTCGAACTCTGAGTTCTTCTATGGCATTGTGTTTATGCATTTAACATATTTTCAATTTATGATTTAGATTAAGTTTTTAAAGTACCAACAATCTTTGTAGATGTATGCTAATGTTTATGCGATTTCCACAGTTGAAACACATGGGCTATCGAGTGGCATGAAGGTTTTAGCCATGACAAATCATTATCCCTCTTAGCAGTCACATGGGTTTGTCTCTTGATGACCGCATGTAGTGGGGCTGACTTATTATTCTTTGGGTTCTCAAAGATTGCTCTCGAACTTTGTCGAAACTTGTAGTCTTATAAATTACTCTATACTCTATTTATTTATAGTAGAAATATTGTTCTTACTGTTTGGTGCTGAAGCTTTACGAACTTCTAGACGGAGATGTCTATTGTTTGTATCATCATAAGCTTGAGATATAATAAAATTTCTTGGAGTGATTTTCTCTTTCTTGAGTTCCTGTGAGCTAGTGCAAGTGATGTTTGATTTGGGGCCATAGAATTTTAAAATGGCACGGGTTAAGTAGACATTATATTTGCAAGCTTTGACAAATTGTTATTAGAGCAAAGAAGGGCCATGACAATGAAGGGTTCATCAACTAGAGTGCAAGTTCAAAATGACCATCAACACAAACAGAATGATGAGATTTCTCACGGGAGTTAGAAAGATCTGCTTAAATCATTGTAATCTTATATGGTGAAGGTTGAAAAGTCCATGGGGTCGTCCAAGAACAGCTGAGGACATATTTGAAGGCCAGGAGGGCTAAAATTTAGGTAGGAAAAGCTTTATGAGGAGATGCAATGTATGTGAATATTATCAAGTTATAGTGGAGACCATACATGTCAGGAGATAGAGGAGCTCAATGTAGAGCCGTAGAGGTCTCCAGGAAAGGAAACGTAAGTGTTCGAAATTCAAAAGAGTTCAAAGGCATGCAATTGTCTAAAGTGGTGGACAGTTTGTGTATCAGTGAAGAATTTTATGTAATGAATATGATGGATGATCTTTTATGGTTAAGCCCCACATCCATGCAGCTTACTGATGTTACCTTATTTGATGTTATGTGTAATTATGATGGAAGCAGGAATACCATTACCTTGTGGGAGTTAGTATAAAGAATTGGCCATTAGTTTTACTTTGAATGGATGAAGGATGAAGCTCAGATTAAACTTATTATTTGGAGCATAAGGGCGAAGTACAGGAATTTGTGAAGGCAGTCTTGGAGTTATTTCTGTATATTCTATTCATGAGCTAAAAAGAGCTTTTTTTAGTTCATAGATAGGTTGAAATTGTAGTTTATCTTTGAGCCGCAACATAAGTGCATGTAGAAACCATCAAATGTTATTTTTATAGTGGAGAATTTTATCGAATGCATTTCAAAGGACAGGCCATATTCTAAACCAAGAACGAGGGAAACAATGGTGAAGATCAACCCCAAGTAGTATTTGGAAGTTGAGCTCAAAAGGTGAGAATGATAAGTTAGATCACCAATCCTTATAGTGCTCTTGCGAAAATCCACACAAAGCTCTTGAATGCCTACTTGGGCAAAACTTCTATGTTTTTATTAAATTTAATGAAGATTGGGAGGATAAGTGACTTGGTTTATTGTAAATCCTTATATCAATAAAGAATAAGAAGGAAATAAGCCTAAGGGACTAATTTGTATTGACATCGAGATTGCTAGCATAAAAATGATCACATTAGTTGCTACTGCGTATTTGACCTCTTCATCTCTGAGGAGGTTGCAAAGAAGTTGGGATTTTTTGTAAGGCAGTGAGTTAAGTGGCTTAAGAAGGTTAACTCTAAGTAGGCCGTTAGATTGATGTAGCGTGGATGTAGAGGTGTGTATTAGCTAGAGGTAGAGCAAAGAATTCAATAAGGTAATTTCCCTTGATGACTTGACTTGCTTTAAGGAAGGATTTCCTTTGTATGATCAAGACATGAATTGCACCATTTGTTGATTGTGGTATTATTTGGTGGTGTTGTATTTTTCTAAAAGAAGCATTGCGTCCTGTTGACCTCTGTATAAAGCACAAAGGAAACAAAAAAAATCAGACTAACCTCGTATCCATCGAGAAGCCGTCGAATCCAGCAAATCCCGTGCGTCTCAGTCCGTAAATCCCGCAAAATCTCTGTAGCACGACGCTGTTCCGGGAAATCATGCGTAAATCCTGCGATCCTCTCCTCGATCGAGCCCCGTTCGCCTCTATAAAACGAAGCCGAGCTCATCCCATTCGTCCCCTAGAGCTCCTTTCGACATCCAAGCTCCCGTCACTGCTTCCCTCTCCGATCTCACTGCCCTAGCCCGACGCCGGAATCCCATCCCCAGTCTCCGATCCTCTCACCCGACCGTAGCTCCCACGACCATCCAGTCCGACCTCACCCAGGAGAGCTCGCCTCTTCCTGTCGGGACTGATCCCGATCTCAGAGAAAGAGAAAGAGAGAGGGAGAGGGAGGAGAAACCGACCTACCTCTCCATTGCCGCTCGGCTTGGCTCCGTCTCCGACTTTCCCTTGGGATTGGAAGTCACGCCATTTTGATCGGAAGAAGCAACAGAGGGAGCTCGCTGGCTGAAGGTAACTTTCCCCCTTTCCTGCGCTTCCTCAGCCAAATCCCGTAAATCCCCTCAAACCGAGAGAGAGGGAGGGATTTAATATTTTATTATTATTATTATTATTATTATTTAGTTAATTATGTTTATTATAATTAATTGCATTTAATTTTAACTAAATAGTTATAATTAATTTTAATTAATTATAATTAATTTAATTAAAATTAATTTTAATTACTGATTTTTAATTATTATTTATTAAAATTAATTAATATGGATTATTTATAATTAATTTAATTTAATTATAATTAATCATTTTAATTAATTTACTAAATGTAATTAATTATTTTTAATTAATCATAATTAATTATGAGTAAATATAATTAAGGATAATTATAATTTGTTAAAAAATGCTTCTCTCCCTTGCCTCAATCTTCGTGCCAACGTGGTCGACCCCGCGCAGGTATAATTTTTGAAACCCTTGATCGTTCTCTTACCTCGTCCCGCGTGTCGAGTCGGCGGTCTGCCTATACACGCCTTTATTGCGCGTGGTGGGAGGGGCAACCGGCGCGACACCCACGACAAGGTAAGCGAGCGACCCTCGGTTCCAAATCCTTCTTCGAAGTTCGTGGCGCACCGGAAAACCGCCTATACATGTCTTTATTGCACATGGTGGGAAGGGACCCCGGTGCGGCACCTACGACGAAGTGGAGTCACTCATAAGTACCCGCTCGCGGGGAAACAACTGCCTTTCACTTATAAGTACCCCCGAGCGGGGGGAAAGCAAACTGTGCATCTTTAAACTAACCACCGGCAAAACCCGCAAAGGTACGAACTCTCTAAACTCAGATTTCTCGCATCGTTGTTTGTAGCAGACCGAAAAAACTCATATACACGCCTTTATTGCGCGTGGTGGGATGGGACGCCGGTCTGATGCTTACGACGAAGCGAGCAATCGCTTAAACTCTACCTCGGTGTTCGTGGCGCACCGGAAAACCGCCTATACACGCCTTTATTGCGCGTGGTGGGAAGGGACCCCGGTGCGGCACCTACGGCGAGGCGGGGTCACTTATAAGTACCCTCGAGCGGGGGGAAAGCAAATTGTGTCATTTAAACAGGTACCGTCAGAGCCCCATACACGCCTTTATTGCGCGTGGTGGGAAAGGCCCAGTTTTCTCGTAGTTTTCCCCTATTCGGGGGAGACGCCGGGAGGTTGCCAAAATTTCGGGTGAAGACGGACTTGATTTGCACATCCAATAAGACTCGTACCTGGACCTGATTGAACTCAAAAGAATAAAAGACACACACTCAAACAAGAACGATGGACTCGGACCTAAATCAGAACAAAACTCAAATGATTAATAAAAGATCAAATTCAAATCAAGTTGAACATGAAAGCAAACCTACAAAGACTCCAGAAGACTTTGAATAGATATTTGAACAAGACTCGGACTGCAGGGGATCTATACTTGAACTTGCATTCTGGACTCAAATTGAACATTAATGGCTCGAGCAATTTGAACTCAAGCGAGTAATTGAGTTGAACTGTAGGGGACTTGAACAAAAGCTTGAACCTTCAAGAACACAAAGGAACTCAGTCTTGCATCTGGTATGGACAAAGACTCTGAGCTCGTATTCAAACTCGGGCCATACGACATTAAGCGAGGATTTGTAAATTTGATGAATTCAAGTTTGGATGAAATTGAATTTGGACTCAATACATGCAAAGGTCTAAACTTGGATCACACACGAGGAAACTCAAACTACAAGACCTCGATGCGCGAACTCCTAAGACAATCCCTACAAATGCCTGTTGATTGAGAAGGCAATACTACTATTAGATAGTCAAAGACCCGTCCTCTACAAACAAATCCAGACATCAGACCACCCGAGATTGGTGAAAGGGTGGATTCGATGCAGAAACAATGAATCTTCTACAAAATACTTCCAGGAGGTCGTCATAGAAGACATGTATCCCCTGCAAATAAAGAGGCCAATGGATGAATGAAGGTTATTCATTAAAATCCCAAATAGAAGTGAAATGTCGGTTCACTCACAAGCGACAATACGAACTCCTACAAGTCACTACAAAGATCTGCAACACATACAATTTCTCTATGAATCAAATGTATGTATAATATCCACCCATGGGTAGATACAGAAAGACTACAGTAAATGCAGTATCCTGTAGTCAACTTCAGTCTAAGAATAAATACATTTGCTTATAACAGTGGTGGATGCTACGACACCCCAAAAATCAATCACCGTTCAATGGCCAGCAAATACGACTGTCCAATTCGCTGCAAGGAAGAGCAAATGATATGCAGTAAATTCAAATACTTACGAGCAGTCATAGGAAACCCGTCATACGCATAGTATGTCATCCACAAGAAGAATGAAAGGGAACTATAGTAGATAGCAACATCTACTGGCCAAGGCAGGAGATTAGTTAGTGCACTATGACCGCCTACGAAAATCAACGATAGTGCGCGACAGTCTACCTATACGACGCAGCGAACAATTCTATCCAGAAGCTGCTACACCACGCCACCGGATCTGTAACATTTGTACAAGCAGACAGAAGGCGTCTATTCCAAGAGTACCCCCGCACGTGCACTATAAATTGTATACACATAGGTACACTAAAAGGGGTAAAATAATTATAAAACTCGCATGGGCCTCGGCGAGCGTGTTATTGGTACACACGTGACGTCTAGGGATGCTGCGCGGGTTGACAAGTGAATTCTAGTTCGAACCCGATCCTCCTATACGGGTCAATAGGAGTCGACAATGTTCGAACTCTCAAACAAATATACGATTGCTACGATCGATATATTTGTCTTAATACATTCATATTAGGCTTTTAAGGCCTATAACAAAGAGAATTCACTGATGAGGGCATAAAGCCTACGAAACTCGATCCTCTGTCGACAGCCCGACAGAGTTGACAGGGTTCAATCAATAAAAGAGAAGTGACCCCACAACACCCCGATGATGGCCGTGTTGAATTCAGATCTCAACCGGAGGGGTTTCCAAATATTTTCAAATGTCTCCCAAATATCCAAAAGTCCATTCCAAATACTTTCAAGCTCCACCCAAATACCCACGAAAATCCAATAATCCAAAGCTCCACTCAAATACCCATAAATCCTAAAACTCCACAAAAAAGCCCAAATTCCATATGTTTAAAATATGAAATCTAACCATCAATGCTTAAAGCAAAGCCCATCCACCCTCCGCAACAGTCTGCCGGGGTGGACAAATTCAAATAAACTCTAGCTCACAAAGAGCCAAATGCCTAGTCGAAAATATCACTAGGATCCATTCTCAAACAATCTTTTGTCAGTAAGGGCGTGGTACGTGTCCTCTAACCGGCAGTTTCGCCGCTAAATGGCACTGCAGGTAAACGGTTATGACCCGGGGCCCTCTGAACCGAGTGGTTTTGCCGCCAAATGGCACCACGGATAGCGGTTATGGCCAGAGCCAATACGCTCCTTAATGGCGTTAAATCCTTGAGATATGAATCAATAGGATATGATCGATAGGGCACAAAGCCCTCTGTTAGCTAAGGTGGATCCAAATTTGTCCCCTTAGACAAACATTCAACCCCGGTCTACAAGGTTCCCTTGGACGAAGCAACCCATGGCTGCCGACAAGGATCCTTCTGTCAGGTTGGGTCGACTACCTCCTATGACTAAGTAGACCAGGGACCACGATGGCCCGGGACGACGGAACCATGGGATCTTGATCGGGCCCATCATCCATTCCCCCACAATCAGCTTTAAGTGCAGGATGGTGAAATTTCTACTTTAAATATCAAACTCTCCAAATTCCCAAATCCAAAACCAGTTCTCAAATACCCAAATCAAAACCCAATTTCCAAATCCAATTTCTACCAATATCCTAAACCCATTGCTGCTACTATATGCCAGATGACACGTATTCTATACGTATCTGATTGACGACTAGCCTTAATCGAAAGTTCTCTCTCGTTACCGGGAGGGGTAATTAACTATAGGGGCTTGCGCCTATAGGAAACCAGAACTCAGATCATAAAGTCCTCACCAAATGAGGGCGAAATCTTTGGGTAGTGTCTTATCTACAAACCCATCTGCCTTCCAAAATTTACCTCGGAACTTAGTTCGTTAAAACTCCCTCGCCGAATAAGAAGAGCGAGCGGAGGCCGGGGCCGAATTTTCGGAGCCCACACGTCCTTATGTTGGCACATTAATTATCAATTATTCAATAAGTTGATGGTGATGATTGAGTTCCTTATCTTGATAAGTGCTGTCTTTGGTTCACCAAGATGGACTTACATTCATGATATTATTATATTTGGATAGCAAAATGGGATGAATCAAAGATTACAAGTGTGACATATCACAAGTCATATGAATTGTTTGTTATCATGTTTGGGTTGACCAATGCACCAACAATATTTTGCACTCATGAAAAAGATACTCAATTAGCCCTTGATTGGTTTTGCATGATTTATCCTGATGAAATTATGATGTACAATTGGATGGTTGAGGAGAATATTGAGCATCCCAAGAAGGTGTTTCAAGCGCTCTGGAAGAACATCAGAACATGTACTAAAGTAGGAGAAGTATGTGCTTGCATAGTTGGACATCCCTTTATACTTATTGTTGCTGGCGGTTGAGGAAGGATGAATCGTGCAAAAGTCCAAGTTATCTTGAACTGGGAGTCATAAACCAAAGTGATAAATTATGCTTGATGTTAGGTGATGTTCGAGGCAAGGATGGAGGAAGCCATCTTGTCGTTCTTTGTTTTCTCCATGTAGTATGAGGTATAAATATGTGAGAACAAAAAATTTTCAGGTATTTATCTATATATAAACTAATTTATTTTAGTGTTTAGATAAATAGATTTATGTTATGAGTAAGTTAAAATAATTATTAGAATAATTTAATTTAAAACATTGATAATTTTGAAAGGATGTATTCAGAAGAGGCTTTTGGTGAGTGGTTAGAAGATGGGACTCACTTCCCATTGGTCTTATTTGCATAACCGTTGATATTCCATAGAAATAGATAGGGAAGGGGTTCGGTTTAGTGCAAAGAAGTTCCGTGAGGTTGTTTTTGCCGGAAATCCTGAAATTCCTGTTCATCACAGACGGAGATAGAAGGTCCTGTAGCTTGGTTCGGCACAGCCCCTGTAGCAAATGTCGCAGAATTCACTGTTGCAGGAGGTGTCACAATGAATTTTCTGTGAAAAATTTTGGATTCTTCAGCAATTGTGCAGTTTAGTGTTGAAGGAAATTCTGAAGAAAAATTCAACGGTTCAGGTAAGTGGAAATGAAGTTATGAGAAATCTGGTACACTGAATTCTATGTTTGGTTTAAATTTATATAATGAATGATAGTTTGATATGTGTGTAAAATGATTTAAAAATAGTGAACAATAAACTTTGGAAAGATTTTGAGTAAGAATAAAAAAGGAATGTAGAGAAATAGTAGAAACTAATAATATTGGAAGAAGGTAAGAAGTATATTATTTATCTTTATCTTTTATGTTACTTAAATTTAGTAACATTTCTAAAGATGATATCCTATTCGTATGGTAGGATTATTCATAGATTTATGCAGAAAGAAAGTTTTGGGATAGTGTATCAAAGGCGAAGATTACGTGGAGTAGGTTTGGAAGAGACCCTCATCAAGAAGGTAAGTTATGTAAAAGAGTTATAATTGCAATGATTTGGTAGTTTTCTAATGTTGTGTGAATGAGTTAATGACTGAAATACTGAAATGCATTATGTTAATTTTATGAGTAATCATGAGAATACATTGAGGTATTCACAATCACTGATTCATGGAATTATGAGAATTTGATAAACAAAGATGTATGCTTAAAGCAGTCTTTTCTTAGTTGATAGATTTTGGAAGTAATACATATTACATTCTTCCTACATCTAATGAATGATTATAAATATGGTGGAAAGTCTATAACCATTGGAATCAATTATGATTTATGAATATATGAGGGTTACTGAATATTTAATTATTAAGATTGGCTACTCTATGTTATGATATCTACATTGTCAGGTGGGCAAAAGGGACCCAATATGAAACCTGTATTGTTGATGGAGCAAAAGGGACCCCAAGGAAATTGATACCTGTGTAGCAGGTGTGGCAAAAGGGACCCCTAATGAGGCAAAAGGGACCTTTATGAATTTCAATAGTGATAATGTCAGGTCTACTTGAATTCCTTTAAATATTGTATGAAACTATAACCAAATCTTTTAAAAGAATAAATATTCAGTATCTATCTCAAATGACAGAAATGATGATGTCCAATATGATTTTATGATATTTTCCAATTAATGATAAACTAATCCAATAATTAGCTCAATATTGTCATTCATTAAGTTATTGCATTTTTATTGCTATTGAATTACATAGCTTTTTGAGCCTCATAGCTCACAAATATTTTCTTACTGGCTGTTGTTACAAGAAAGGGAAAGGAAAAGATCATAGCAGATTAAATTGACAAGTATTCCATATGTTATGTTATGTTATGTTAGTGTTTATCTTTATTTGAAGTTTAAACTTAAAGGTATGTAAACTTCCCAGTGATGTATTACTTTGGATTTCTGTAGTGGCTCTGTACGTATCTTATATTGAAATTTAAAATTATTGATTGCTTCCGTTTGATGAGATGTATGAGAACTGAACTGTTGGATGTTTTATAAAGATTATCAAATGTTCAAAAGTATCGTATGATCAACTAATGAAAGATCTATGTTAGTAATACTCATTGTACTGTTAAGGGGTACTATGGGGTGTTACAAAATACATGCCTCATACTATGCTATTGTTATTGTGTTCATGGCGAGGGACTTCAGTGCCATTTAAGTGCTCAAAGATAAATCACCAAGTACACATGCAAGTGAGGAAATTATTGCAATGGTGCATTGTTTGCATGCATGGTAGCATTATTTACTTATTTTAAAGTTTCCATAAAGAAAGATAATATTGCCGCAAGCTACTTCCATAACCAAAAGAAGCTCACTTGAAGTTGGTTCATTGATAAGAATTCCTTGTATAGTTGAACTACAAGCTTGAATAAGAACTCAAAAAGTCGTGATTGGTGTTGCACTTGGGTTGAAATTTAAAGTTGTGTATCATTAGTTAAATTGATGCCTACTTGTTGATTAAATCAAAGAGGCATTACAATGTGGCACCACAATAAACGCTCTTTTCGAGTATGCTTGACCTGATATTTTAGTTTGAGGATGGCTTACTCTACACCAATGGATTGTGCCATAATATGAGAAGTTGCAAAGGGAGATGTTATGTGTGCCTTGATTCCAAGTGGTTAAGTTATGTGGAATCTATTGCATTAGGGTGCTTATGGTATTTTTGGGAATTGCAATACTTGTCTTGTTTAACAATATACCAATTTAAAGCAATAATATTTTCAAGATGTATTGGACGCTCACAAAAAATTGTGGTTGACATGAACTATGAGAAATTCATTCCGATTACAATGGATAGGCAATTAGATTATTTTTGAAACATGTTGTCAAGTATTTGGGAGCACCATAAATAATTCTGAGTAATCATGATCCTTGATGCACATCAGTTCTTGATGCATCTTTTCAATACTATTGGGTAAGAACTCAATTTCTGAATAAGATTACATTTCCAAATCAATGGTCAAATAAAGAGGGTGATAGTGCTTTTAGATTTACACCTCAAACATAGTGAACAGTGAACCTGATGTGAAAAAAAGTAGGTTAAATTGGTACATATGTTTTATTCTTTGGACACTTTGCAACGCAGTGGGTCTATGAAGAGCTCTTTTGTAATTGAGGGGACTTCAACTGCTGATGAATGCTATTAGAGGAGTAGCTTGGTGGCATACAAATTCACCAAGGAGTGGAACAAGTGAATTGACTTGGCATGGTTATGTTATTAAGTGAATGAAAAAGTTTGATGATCAAAAGCGGTGACATATCAAGTACCAAGTTGAGGATCTCATGTTCAAAATCTATGTGCTTTTTACCATAAGGATGTACAAGAAGTGTTGGTTAATTATTATGAAAGAAGCTTTCAAGTCCTTAAACGTGTAGAAAAATCTCATGTAAAATGAAGTTCCTATTGAAACTCAAACTTTGTTCAATGTTCCATTTATGTATATGTACAATCACTTCCATGAGGATTTGAACGACTAGAATTATGTAAAGTTTCAATATGCTCCATTTGAGGTGAAAAGTTGGTATTATTATAACATCACATGCATATTGGATAGTTGAGTTGTGTTGAAATGATATTGTACTTTGAAGCTTGAATAATTGATCCAACAACAGGTATTGCTTGAGAGGGAGGCGAGTTAGATGCCTTAGAAGTACAGTTGAAGATTGAGGCATTACACACTTAGGTGGATGCGCATTGTCATAATAGGTGGAGGGAAAATGTCATGAATGCCATGCATTTACAGCTTTATGGCATGCCCACAAGCATTCAATTCATGGAGGTTATGGCTGTGACACATCACTCTCTTTTAGCAGTCATGTGGAGCTATCTCGTGTTTTGCATTTTACTTGAAATGGCTTAATCACTAGAACTCGAAAGTATTTTTTTGAACATTTTCAAAATTTCTAGAGTCTTATGGATGACTCTAGTCCTTTTTTTATTATGGTTGTGTGGGCTCCGAAAATTCGGCCCCGGCCTCCGCCCGCTGTGCTTTTCTTTTTTATTCGGCGAGGGAGTTTTAACGGAATAAGTTCCGGGGTAAATTTTGGAAGGCAGATGGGTTTGTAGATAAGACACTACCCAGAGATTTCGCCCTCATTTTGCGAGGACTTTATGATCTGAGTTCTGGTTTCCTATAGGCGCAAGCCCCTATAGTTAATTACCCCTCCCACTAACGAGAGAGAACTTTCGATTAAGGCTAGTCGTCAATCAGATACGTAGATGATACGTGTTATCTGACATATAGTAGCAGCATAGGTATTGATATTTGGAAATTTGATAATTTAAAAATAGTTGGAGAATTTGGGAATTTGGAAAGTTTGGATGTTTGGAAATTTGATATTTAAAAATAGAAATTTTACCATCTTGCATTTAAAGTGGATGGTGGGGGAATGAATGATAGACCCGATCAAGATCCCATGGTTCCGTCGTCCTGGGCCATCATTGTCCCTAGTCTACTTAGTCAGAGGAGGTAGTCGACCCAACCTGACAGAAGGATCCTTGTCGGCAGCCATGGGTTGCTTCGTCCAAGGGGACCTTGTAGACCTGGGATGAATGTTTGTCTAAGGGGACAAATTTAAATCCATCTTAGCTAACAGAGGGCTTTGTGCCCTATCAATCATATCCTATTGATTCATATCTCAAGGATTTAACGCCATTAAGGAGCATATTGGCTCTGGCCATAACCGCTATCTGTGGTGCCATTTGGCGGCAAAACCACTCGGTTCAGAGGGCCCCGGGTCATAACCGTTTACCTGCAGTGCCATTTGGCGGCGAAACTGCTGGTTAGAGGACACGTACCACGTCCTTACTGGCAAAAGATTGTTTGAGAATGGATCCTAGTGATATTTTCGACTAGGCATTTGGCTCTTTGTGAGCTAGAGTTTATTTGAATTTGTCCACCCCGGCAGACTGTTGCGGAGGGTGGATGGAATTTGCTTTAAGCGATTAATGGATTGAATTTCAAAATTTTGGGATTTTTGAGAATTTTCTGGATTTTTTTGGGTTTTTGGGATTTGTGGATTTTTGTGAAGTTTTTGGATTTTTATGGGTATTTTGGGTGGAGCTTTGGAATATGGATATTTGGAAGACAATTGAAAGTATTTGGAAACCCCTCCGGTTGAGATCTGCATTCAACACGGCCATCATCGTTGTGTTCGTGGGGTTATTTCCACTTGAAAATATTTGTATTTTATGGATGAACCTTGTCAACTCTATCGGGGTGTCGATAGAGGATCAGGTTTCGTAGGCTTTATGCCTTTATTAGTGAATTCATATTGTTGTAGGCCTTGAAGGCCTAATATGAATGTATTAAGACAAATATAACGGTCGCCACAACCGTATATTTGTTTAATGGTTCGAAACCTGTCGACTTCTATTGACCCGTATAGAAAGATCGGTTTCGAACCTGAATTCACTTGTCAACCCGCGCAGCATCCCTAGACGTCACGTGTGTATCAATAACACGCTCGCCGGGGCCCATGCGGGTTTTATAATTATTTTTACCCCTTTTAGTGTACCTATGTGTATACAATTTATAGTGCACGTGCAGGGGTACTTTTGGAATAGATGCCTTCTGTTTGCTCGTACGAATGTTACAGATCCGGTGACGTGTCATAGTAGTCTTGATATTGACTACCCCTTTCTCATTCACCGGGGGAGGTCTTTCTTGAAATTCGTGATCATTGCCTTGAGAAGAGTCTCTTTCAGGTTCTTTAGTGTAGTAGAATTGTTATTTTTGTTATTTGTGGACACCATAATTACTTTCTTCTCAAGTATGGGACCAGGAAGAAACTTAGGAAACACCAAGAAGTTTTATTCTAATTTGTTGAAGCATATCTTCCATTTCGCCAAGAGGTGTCCTTCTTCGTACATCGAGCTGCCCTTGTACCCGACGTACTTGAAGATCTCAGTCACCGTTGTCGTAGGTGGCATCTGCACTTGTGCCCACAGGGGTTTGTTGTGCTTAAGAAGTACCCACTGTTGTTATCCACAAGTGGTTTGTAGTCGTTTGCAGGGGACCGCTGTATCAGCTACGAGCTCCTAGGAGTATTTGTAGGAGAACCCTTGCTTTTGCATTGAAACCACCTTTCACCAATCTCAGATGGTTTGATGTCTTTGCACTTATTGTAGAGATAGATCTTTGACTGCAACAAATGGATAGTACTCGTACACCTTCCAACTGTTTGTTGCTTGTTACGAGTATTAAAATCCACTACATTTGTTACACATTGAATTCTTTTATCCAAGGGGAACTGTTGTATAAATAAGGAGTCTTCTACGACGACTTGTAGGGACTTCCACATGTACTCATAAAACAACCACATGAGGTGTTGTTGTTTGTAGTAGAATTAATGAACTTGTTTGGAGTTGAACATCATTGATTATGCATAGGTCTTCCTCTTACTTATTGCTTGTGAATGAGATGTAGTATGGACCTTTCTTATCCACTATACATTTTTATCTGATCATATGTACCCGCTTTGAATGATCAAGATTTGATTATTGAACCTCTATATCTTGCTTGTTCATTTGAATGTCCTCCAAAAGTTTTCCGTTGAGGATTGTTTGCAATCAAATGATAGTTGAATTCGTATGAAGACCTCTTGTCATGTGTCCCTTGTTTGCATGTGAGTGATTCTTTTGGAACATTGCTCATCATCAGTCATTGTAGTTCATTTCAATTAGATTAGAGTATTTCATGAATCATTTTGGAGAAATAAAGGTTCAAGTCTTTATAAACTCCAGTCCACATTCAAGTTCACCTTTGCTTGTTCAAGTTCCATGATCAAGTAGTCCAAATCTTATACAAGTCTCATGTGGTCCAACGCAGACTCTTGTTTGAGTTCAAATGTTCGAATCATGCTGGTTCATTTGAGTTTAAATTTTCAATTGAATCAAGTCTTTTATAGTTCATTATAGTTCTTGCACGTCCTTTGAGTTCAATCCAGTTCAGGTCCCAAATTTATGCTTGAGTTTAAGTATAGTTTAGGTTCTATATGAACCTCCTTCGTTCGTCGAGTCCCCTGTTGTTCAATCAAGTTCAGTGTCATTTGAGTTCAAATTTGAGTCCCAATGCTTTGTTCTTTGTAGTCAATTTTGTATGTCCAAGTTCTTGTAGTCTTGTTTGGTTCAAGTCCGGATGCACAAGCTCAAGTTCAATCTCAATTGCATATTTCTTTTTTATTTGGATTCAAGTTTATTTAAATAGATTAAGTCAAGTCCAAATCTTTGTTCAATATAGCTCTTGCATGTCCTTTCAGTTCAATCAAGTCCATGTCCCAAATTGTTCCAAGTCATTGGATTTTCAATCCAAATTTCGGCAGCCTCCCGGCGTCTCCCCCGTTTAGGGGAAAAACAAAGAGGCCGCCTACCCGCCACGCCACCAAAGGCGTGCACGGTTGGTGTTTGTGAGACACCGCGGCGGTTGTATTATTATTTTTCTCCCACCACGGCCAACAAAGGCGTGCATGGGGTTTTAAAAAGTATTTTATGAAAGGATACAATTTTGCTTTCCCCCCGCCCGGGGGTACTTATAAGTGACCCCGCTTCGCCGTACGTGCCGCACCGGGGTCCCATCCTACCACGGCCAACAAAGGCGTGCATAGGACAGTTCTCCGATTTGCCACGAATATTGAAGTAGGATTTTGAGTTCAGAAAGATTCATACCTTCGCGGAGTCGTCGTGGATGACACATGGATCGAGGGGTCACTCGCCTACCTCGTCGTAGGTGTCGCACCGGGTTCCCTTCTACCATGGCCAACAAAGGCGTGCTTAGGTGGTTTGCCGGTCCGACACGAATGTCGAGGAAGGAGAGTGGAGGGGTTATTTCTTTTATTTATTATATATATATATATTTGCATAATTATTTATTATTAATAACTAATTAGAATTAATTATAATTAACTTAATTATTTAATTATAATTAATGTATAACTAATTAATAATTAATTATAACTAAAGACAATTAATCATAATAAATTAATTATGATTATATTATCATTTAAATAATTAATTATAATTAGAAAATTATTAATTACAATTAAATTTAATTAATTAAATTAATATAAAGTTAATTAATTAATAATTATAACTAATACTGATTGAATATGATTAATCAGATATTAATTATAATTAACATAATTAACTATAATTAATTATCCTTAATTTATAATTAAAAATAATTAATACTAATAATAATAATAATAATAATAAAAGCAAAGAAAACCACCTCCCTCTTCCTCTCTGGCTTGGCGGGCACGGGATTTGGCCGAGAAGCGCGCGTGAGGGAGAAGTTACCTTTACGGCCAAGCGAGCTCCAGTCGTTGCTTCCGATCGGACACAAAGAGGGCACGGGTCTGGAGTTCGGAAGTTTGGCGGCACAGGTAAGGGGATCGGCTTGGCTTGGAGTTCGGCAGAGGGAGATGAGGTCGGGATGGGTCGGTCAGAGAGGAAGGGAGAAGGCGTCGGCTTGGTGGGGTTCGGCCGGCTGAGAGGAGCAGTTGGGAGGAATTCGGGAGCTTGGAGGGGTTCGGTTGTGTGGAAATGGAACAAGAGAAGAGCAGTCGGAGATGTCCGCTCGATTGGCTTTTAAAGGCGTCGAAGAGACTCAAGCAGCGCCGACTCAGCGTATCCTCGGCAGGATTCGTGGACCCGATGGCTTACAGGTATTTTGATTGATTTTTTTTTGTTCTGTTGGTGAATACCTAGAGGTCAACAGGTTGATGAAAATCGTTGTAGTTAGGAAAATATTTTTAATGTTTGTGGTTGAGGTTTGTGGAACTTATATGAGGATGGGGGCCTCTCTCCTGTGTATCATCTCAAGTTTGAGAGCTAGTAAGAGCGGTGGAGGTAGTGGATAAAGTTTCTAAGTGAAGAATCTTTCTTGTATATGAGTATTAGAAGGATGGTGTAAGGATTTTGAATATGTTGTAGGCTATTGGATGTAGGTTATTGGGGTTTTGCAGGTGGCCGGGAGTTGATGCATTGTAGGATTTATTTGTGGAGTTTAATGGGGAGAACGACTTAGGTTTGCTGTGTGGATGGGCTTGACCAAGAGCTATTGTAAGGGGAATTAAAGTTTAAGCTTGTAAGAAGAGAAGGGTTATTATGGGAGGAGCTAGTGGAGGACTATTTTGTGAATAAATAAAAATTCAGAGCTATGATGTTTTTTTTTTTGGTTTTATGGTTAGGCTGAGAGCGATAATGTGTTTTAGGTTTTGTTGTGAGTTGTAGAGAAAGGTAAGAAGGTATCTAGGTTTAGGGTTTGAGAGGAGTTTGAAGGAGTGGTTTCCTCACCTAAAGAATAGGCAAATAACCAAAGCATGGCAATACCAGAGGCATAAACAATACCCAAGTGGAGTTAGAAATTTTCTTGAAAGGGAATACTAATGACAATTTACTTTAAGTATATATTAATTACAAAATCTAAGGAGAGACAATGAAAACTTGTTTATAAAAAAAAAACAGAATTCTAGAGCTTTTGAGGTGCAAAGTGCTCCTCTAATCAGAAACTGGACCATGTACTATGTTCAACTAATTGTATTTCAAGGCTGGCTTCATTTATGTCTTGATAGTTAAGAACCAGAAAATTGCCTACTTTTAGATGTCATGCTTGAAATCAAACTTTCAGTTTCTAACAAACTGATTTATGTAGAGACAAACTATGGAGAATATGGAACAGGAATCGTCTATCAACAAGCAATCTGTGGACTACCTTTCGTTGCACCAGGATTTATGTGGACCAATTGCAGCAACTATGAATGAAGCAATGTACTCTTTAGTCATATCTAAATGGCGTGAAGCTTCTGATGGAGTGAAGATAACTAATGATTACAAGTTTCTTTCTGCTGCTGGATCTCTTATGAAGAGCATGGTAAGTGTGCTGTGCTTTAAACTAAATGAATTCTCTCCACTGCTACAAGTCAAAACTTGTTAGTCTCTAAAATGTGATTGCTAGTCTTCTTAATCCGCAGATAATGATTTATCTTGAATATTCTCAACTATTTTCCTTCTTTAGAAGTATCTATTTCCACTCAATTTTATGATTAAGGAATCATATATTACTTAATATGAATTCAAAACTTTTAAGATGTTAAATGACAGAGTAGCCATTGATATTGGTTTATATAATTGGCATTTGAAACGTTTGAACAAAAATCAATGTGGAAGCATGATAGACTGATGTAGAACTACATGTAAAGACGAATGCAAGATGATGTAGAACTACATGTAAAGACGAATGCAAGCGATTGAACTTACACGAATAAGTATATAGCTTTGCAGTTAAGTAACTTCTTGCTTTCCTTAGCTAAGTTGTAAACCATTAAATTGGTGATTAAGCTTAAGTAATTAATTACACAAGAAAAGATTTGAATCATAAAACAATCATATCAAATTATAACACGCAAATGTAGGGTTTTCAAAAGGAATCCCTAATTTAATAATTAGATTAGTCACTATAAAAATCCACTATCTCACATTCTTAAATTGGGTCATGCGGATAGTTCTTCATAGCTAAACAATGCCACGATTGAGAGAGGATTTAAAAGGTGCAAGGGAGAGAGTTTATCCAAAACCAGGAGATACGAGACAACGGTGATGATGTGTGGTTGTTTCTGAAGTAGGACGACAATCAGAAGCCTTTTCACAAGTTTGGGCAACAACTGTGGGATGCCGGATCGAAGTTCTTGGATAGCAAGAGGGTGGTCATGAGGAGGGCTGGACAACAATGGGGAGGTGCAAAATTCTCTGTACAACAAATACAACAGCCTGGACAGTAGCTTTGTCCAGCGGGAAACTCTGGACAGCATTTTCGCAAGCTCCGAAATTTTGGACAACACTTGATCTCCTTCAGGACAACAATTTGGACAAGGAAAATTCAGGGGTTTGCTCCTCTAGTTGTAAGGAAACTAGAAGAATATTGTGGGGGATTATGTGACCAGCAATGGAGGGAAATATGGAATTAATTTCCTTGCCTAGGGAGCATGCCAATTAAGTCACAAACTAATTTGGAAAGGAGGAAGGGGACAAATGGTTATGGGAGCATTAATGGGTTGATTGGAGGCTTAATTGGCTGCATTAATTAGATAGGAGAGAGAGGGAGCGGTCGGCCATGTAAGGGAGGGTTGATTGGGGAATTTTGGAATCCTTTCCAAACATAAGACTTTAATTAAGGAAAGGGAATTAGAGGGAATCTCCAATTAAATTCAGATTTGAAGAGATTTGAAAAGTGTCCAAATTAGATTATTCTTATTTTAGGAAAGTATTCAAATTCAAATAAATTTGAATTTGAAATTTGAAATCTTTCCAAATTTAAGATGATCTAAATTAGGTAAGTCTTCAATTCTTTCCTTAGGGGAGATTTGGAAAGAAAGGAAGGAGGGGCAATAGGGACGGCGGGTGATGGCTTATGTGGTTGGCGGCCTGCGGCTAGTAGGTGTTGACGAATATTTTCGCATCGACTCGACCCCGATTGAGCCCGACAAGGCTCGATCGCGCTCGATCAACTCAATTGATCATCGTCGAGGTGAAATTAATCCAAATTATGCCTCAATTTAATTAAATTAAATCAATTTAATTTAATTTAAATCAAATCAATCCAATTCAAACCCCGTCGAGCGTCGTCGAGCCAAATTCGACGCAATTCGGCACCGATTCGAGTTCAATTTCATGAAATTAGCTTGATCGAACCCAATCGGACCCAAACAGACTCAAATCGGTTTGAGTCGAGTTCAATTCGGACTCAATTTCAACCCCAATTGTTCGATTTAGGCTAAATCAAATACCTAAATCTGAAATTTAAATCAAGGGCTCAGATTTCTTCTGAAATTTTGCCCTAAATCCCTCACTCCACGTGTGAGAAGGGGATTGGTTCTTTCGGGCGGCAAAAACCTGCTGTCCTCGTGCTCTCTAAGGGCACGCAAGGGAGAGGGAGAGCCATTCGGCTCCTCTTGTGTTTTCCGCCCCGACCCAGAGCGAGAGAAAGAGGGAGACAGAGAGAGCCTCTCGGCTCTCTGCTTGTTCGCCCGTCGCAGACAGAGCGCGGGAGGGAGAGGGGGAGCGATCGGCTCCCCCATTTTGTTTGTTCCTGTTGTTCGTCCGTCCCAGGAGAAGCAAGAGGAAGAGAGGAGGAGTAGACGTTCGGCCCCCCTGCAGTTCTTGCGGCTCTTGCACCGGACCAAGCCGTTTCCTCCCAGAAACTTTCTTGGGAGCTGAAGTTGAGTGAAGAGGAGATCTTGCATGCTCTGGCTGATGTCTTCTCCTTCCTTGGGCTGAAAAGAAGCTCTCTCCTGCTGCTATAGCCTCATTTCCTTGCTTCCCGGCGAAGGCGAGGGTCTCCTCCATCATCTTCTTCAACTCCGGCGACCTCTTGACGACGAAATTAGCTCCGGGAGAATGTCGAACAGCAAAATCTGCTGTTTGGAACGTGTAGACAGCAGCCACGCAGCCTGCGAAGGCTTCTAAACAGTAAAAAACCTGCTGTTTGGAGCTTTCTTGGACAGCAAATTCCCCC
This sequence comes from Dendrobium nobile, assembly GCA_022539455.1. Classification (NCBI taxonomy): domain Eukaryota; kingdom Viridiplantae; phylum Streptophyta; class Magnoliopsida; order Asparagales; family Orchidaceae; genus Dendrobium; species Dendrobium nobile. Next base: position 25,367,511 of record CM039727.1, read on the forward strand.
TCCGGAGCAGCTTGGACAGCGACAGCGACCTCCGGAAAGGCTTGGACAGCAGTCTTTCTCCTTGGGAAAACCTGGGACAGCAACTTGGAGCCTTCAAAGGATCTTGGACAGCAACCTAGGAGCTTGGACAGCGGTTTGGACAACAATTCGGAGCGCTAGGACAACCCGGGAGAGGTAAAATCCCAAAACTTAGTGAAACCTAGGGTCCCCCAAGGCCATTGATGTGTGGATGACGTCCCCAAGCCATAGGTCCCTTAGAAACTTCTTTTGCTTGCATCCCCCAAACCTATGTGCGCTGTCCTCTCCGTCAAACAACGGAAATCCAGTGATTTCCGTTTGTTTGCTCTCTTGTGAGAGCCAAAGAGACATGCCATATGCGTAGGGTGGTCGGATTTGTATCCGACAACCCCTCAAATGCATGTAAGAGCATTCATATTGTGCCTAATACCTTCGCCTACGATCAAACCTTTGGCTAAGTATTGTCATTCAACCATACCTTGAATGACAATGTGTAGGGATTCTCACATCTTGTAGCATGCATGTCACTTTTAGCAAATTGTAAGTTATGACAAAATTAACTTAGATATTTGAGAATTGCATTGTGATTTTGTCCGAATTTGTTGAATGTCAAGAAAGTGAATTCAATTGATTTTGGAAGCTTGCAAACGAATGGTGGGATCTTTCATGAACCTTCAAGTTCATGTTTTAAATCCCATGACAAAAGAAATTAATTGAATTCTCTTTTAATACATTTTAAAATTGGGAATGAAAGACAAATGGTGAAAATCTCCAAGCCAAATGTTTGCACACTTGATTAAATTAGTTTGCATAATTTGGATTGCAATCCTTAGCTTTTGAAAGTTTGGAAGATAATTAAATAGGCTTATTTAATTCAAAGAATGAACTTGAGATGTATTATGAACCCTCAATGGCCCATGACCTCTCATGTTTTGGAATTATTTAACCCTATTTTATAACTTCCAAAATTGAATGTTTAAGGTGAGATTGCTAAAATTCCCGAATCTAGAGAATCATTTACGCATGCATGCATTCTAGGTTCTTTCTTAGATCATACCAAATTGATCTTAAATCTCCTAGAAGTCATAGGGATCGAGCTCTCCTATCCAAGTTTCTAAATCATGCCAAAATTGGTTTGGAAACTTCCCCAGACCTTAGGAAATCTATCTTCCTTCCTCCAATTGAGTCCAAAACACTCATGGGAAATGGGGAATTCTCTTTTTCATGCACATCTCTTTCCAAGTTTGATGCTTAGAACTTTCTCAAAGTTCTAAGCTCTATGTTGCATGAGTTTCAATAAGTATAAAGAGCTTGCTTCCAAGCACTCTTTTCCCTCCATGTGAAGTATTTTGGAGCTCCCTAAGGCTCCAAATGTTCTATCACATGAATCTCCAAGGCTTTAGGACCAAATCCTAAGTCCAACCCTTTGTTTGTTAAGTCATGAAATTAACAAATGAACCACCCTTTCCAATGTCCAATCCATGGAGCGTTCTCGAAGCTCCAAGTGGTAGGGTACATGAATCAATGTAGCTTGGAACTAAATTCTAAGCTATCCATCCTTTTGTTGGAACCCACAACCAACAAACCATCTTCTTCCTTCAACCTCAAAGTTGTAGGAATTTTATCAAATCAATTATTCGTTGGAACACAAACCAATGAATAATCCTCTAGACATAGGATTCAAATCCTAGTCTTTCTCATTTGCTTAGCCACTAATTAAGCAAATGAATCCCCCCTCTTTGGACACCAAATGTCCAAAGGAAATCCTCCAATTTGTAATCCCTAAGTTGCATTTTGGACAATTCCTTTTCCTACAAGCCCAAATTGTAGGAAACATCTAAATTTCTCTTCATTAGCCTAGCTTCAAATTAGACAAATGAAATTATCCCCCTTTTGAACACCAAATGTTCAAGGGCACTCATGAATGTGGAACCTCTAAGTTGCACATGATTTTTCTCTTTCTACAACCCAAACGTTGTAGGAAGACCCTCTCATTCTCCTAAAATTTAAAATTGGGAGAATGTACACTTCTCTTTGAACACCAAATGTTCAAAGGATGTTCTTGAATTTGCAACCTCTAAGTTGCATTTTCCTTTCTCTTTCCTACAAGTCAAGATTGTAGGAGAGTTTCCAAATTCATCTTCATGCTCTCAAACCTAAGTTGGGAGACTGAATTCTCCTCTTTGAACTCCAAGTGTTTAAAGAGGTTTTAGAAGATTGCAACCCAAAGTTGCATCTTCTCTTCTTCTTTCTACAACTCAAAAGTTGTATGAAAGTCTCACCCAAATCTCTTATTTGTTGAATCAAAATCAACAAGTAATTCAATCCAAAAATCATTTGTTTGTTGAACCAAAGTCAACAAAAATTCAATTTCAAGCAAATGAAAAACTCCTATCTTTCTTCCATTCTCCTAACCAAATTTGGTGAATGAGATCATCTCTTTGGACACCTAAAAGTTCAAAGAATCTTTAATGTGTAAGCCCAAATCTACACATCATCTTCTTATGTTTGCTTAATCCCAACTTAGCAAACTAAATACCCATCATTGAACATAAGAGTTCCATGATAGTCTCTCTTGATTTGTAACCCCAAAGTTACAAATCTTTCTCATTTATTGAGCTAAATTCAATAAGTGACTCATCCTTTGTTTGCCTAATCCAAATTAAGCAAATGAAACCCATCTCCTTGAATATAAAAATTCAAGGAGACACCCTTTTGATTTGTAGCCTCAAAGCTACCTATCTCTCCTTACTTCTATAGGTTCCAAAGACCTTAGAAAATGTCATACCTTAGCCCAAAAGCTATAGGTCCTTTCTCCTCCAACTCCAAAGTTGTAGGAGATCTCTTCTCTCTTTAACTCCAAAAGTTAGAGAGAGTTCTCCTACATTTAGCCTAAAAGCTAAATGTTGGATTCCTATCTTTCTTCTCTTAGCTCCAAAATATAAGGAGAATTTCTCCAACATGTAGCCGAAAAGCTACATGTTGGACACCTTCCTTAGACCCAAAATCTAAGTAACCTCCTCCACTCAACCCAAATTGAGTGATCTTTCCTATGACATTTAAAATGCTAAATATCTAGATGTCCCTTAGGAATTATCCAATCCATTGAAGTTCATCCTACCCTATTGGATGAATTTCATCAAGTCCTAAGTGAAACCCCTTAGGCAAGTCTATCTTATCCTATTAGATAGACACTTCTCTTATCCAAACATTAATAGAACTCCAAAAACACCTAAAAATTACTTAGGTTCCCTTTTGATACAATGATCAATCATCTCCCTCAAAAGGTGGGATGCCTACATTATTGTATCTTAGGATTCATAAGTAACAGGCTTGCCCAAAAACAAGCATGTGGTTACTTTATGGGTTCTTCATAACCCTCATAAATATGAAACACTTAAAAATCAAATAAAATCTTTAAGTCATAAACAACTTAAAGTGAAATCACCCTTGGATAAAGATTAAACATCTCCATTCCAAAGTAAAATCAAAGACCCTTAGTGTGACATGCTACACAAGCCTCACACACTTAGGCGCACAGCCCCTTAGGCATGCTAGGATTAGGATTTTTCTTTTCTGCGCATGTGATTGATGTTGTGGATTGATTGCCCTTGGATTGTCTGCGTGTGGGCACTTGCCCTTAAGTGGTTAGTATAGAGATATAAATGCTTTTCTGTGCAGGTGGCCATATCTAAAAGGGGGGCGCTCATAAATAATAAGAAACTGCTTGCATGACAGGTGCTGCTTAAAACCCCCCAAAAATGTGGCCAATAGGGTAGAAGCAAAATTCTGGATGTAATGTTTTATTATATAAACTGCTTCTAATCTACTGCAGGTTTGAGTCTCTTTTCTTTTCAAACATGTATTTGATAGAATTGTAATTGTATCAAACTTGTGGGGGTTTGGAGCAAAAGAATGAAGTGGACTAAAAGGATGTACCTGCAAAGGTTAAGCCTAATGTCCATTCAAAAGTCAAGAGCCTGAAGAACCCCACAAGTAGAGTCTGTAAATTTGATTGGGTTGTATAATGGCAGGCAACTCAGCTGCCAAATCTGGTTGTAATAATATGGACTCTATTTACATTTCATTGCATTTGATATAAATAAAAGCATGCTTTGTTTGTTTACTGGGTACACAATAGAAATGCATGTCTTTCTTAGGTTTCTTCTCTTGTTTTTGTGGGTTTGGCTTGGACTTGATCACGTTAGGCTCTTAGGATAAACTAAATTTTCTACCCCTTAACATGTAAGCAATCTAAAAATAAAATCAAATTAGGCTCCATGTCTTTCAAGTAAGAAAAATTGCATGGCTCCATTCAAGGAGCCAAGTTTTCAAAATTGAAAATAATCATGCATAGCCCATGCATGTTGTATATAGAAAGCCCTCACTTAAGGATTAGATAACAAAAGTCTTTTTCTTTATGAGTCAGCATTTGCATACCATACATACTTAGGCATCTTGGCCTCAAAGCCAAGTTGTAAGACCTACATTCTAAATAAAAATAACCCTACCACTCTACATTTGCATTGAGACCGAATAACATGATTTTAAAAGCGATTAGGGGGAGTTTAGCTGGTAGTCCCTTCCAGGCGTGACAATAAATCCAGAGGTCAGGCGGGTTATGCCTCTTGTGAGGTGTAGCTTGTAAGTCCCTCTTTGCACTCGTTAGATCTATGTTCAAGGCACTACCTGTCGGTAGTCCTCACCTTAGTCTTAGGGTCCGAGACACGGGTTGATTCCAAATCACCCTATAAGCCCTCAACTTTCGGGCAATTCCTCCAACAAGTGTTGTTGGGATGTAAGCCCCAATCTTCTAATAAAATATCAACTTAAACTAAAATTAGGTTGTTAAAATGTAAAGCCCAACATAGGATAGTTTGGGCACCTCTGAGTTTCATCTCAGAATCAAGTGCCCCTACTTCAACTCCTTTGGCTTTCATTCCCAAAATCTAATCCTTAGTTGATCAATTCCTCCTTGAAATTCCTAAAGGGCCAAAACCTTTAAATAAGACTTTCATGGATTTTAAAACAACGAAAATCAATTTTAGCCAATATCTAAACGACTTCCAAAGAAAGCAAAATCACTAGTTTAATCAAAAGTTTTCCCAAATTAAACTTGGGATGTAAGCTTGCCCCTATGGGATGTCTGTACCCCAGAAATAAATAAACCCCACTCAACCAAACATTGAGTGGGGGAATCTCTGTTAAATAATTGTAAATTTTATTATTGAGCCCATAGGAAAATGGTATTTTTACCCTCCGGGGTAATATATCGTATTCTTATGCCGGGCCCGATTATAAAATATGCAATCCGTTTGAGGATACAAAAATTCTCCAACAGTAGGCTTAGGTGATTGTGGCCGATGGCTAAGGGGGAGGGAGGAGGGGTTTGTGGTGGCGGTGGGGTTTTGGCCGAGAAAGGAAGAGGGGTTATGGCTGGCGGTTTAGAGGGGATTTGGTGGGGAGGCCGGCGGCCTAAGGGAGAAGGAGGAAGGGTTGGGGCTAAGCCGGCGGCTCTTGGGGAGGATTAACCGGCGGTGGAGGGGAAATGAAGGGAAGAAAAAAAGAAAGAAAGATAACCACGAGCCCGAATGCTTCCTGCGGATGGTGGGTGATCCGTTGCCCTCCACCAAGGGACTTTACCAAAACTCTCTCCTCGAACTCTCAAGCTCTCTCCATACACATGGATGCAGAAATTTTCATAATAATCATTCATGAACTCCAAAAGAATAACAAGGGGCTTATAAATAGCCTCATACAATGTAAGAAAAACTAAAAGACAGACTTGCCCCTAGGGCATACATAAGACTAGACTCTCAAGTGAGGGTAGAAATGAAAAAAGTGTAAAAATAAATCAAATACATAAAATGACAAAAGAAAATAAATCGGCGCGATCGTGGCTGTAGATCTCTAGATCTTTCTATGCTAACCTTTCCACGGTAGGATGTCCTCATCATAGACATTCTTGTTTATTATATTACTGTTGTATTACTATTGAGCTTATATGAGGACATCCTTGTGCAATTAAAAGAGCTCTGCATCGTAGCTATCATGCAACTTAAAAACTATGTGAATTGCGGAAAGCGATAGGTCCAAATTATTTTAAACTGGCATAAGCATCTGTTGTTTTCAAGTAAATTAATGTGTGCGTTACTTTGAAAACTATACTAATATGACGTGTTTAATTGACTTACAATCTTGGTTCTTGTGGATCTTGTTTGAAACATAGCTTAAAAATAAGGGAATTCATGCAAGGTCCTTGAGTTGACCATCAATTATTGAGTATTTGAATGTTTATTATTGTTTTGCCCTATTAAACTTTGAATTTCATATCTTATCAAGTGATGATTTGTGATGCTAAGTATACTTCTATCATTTTCCTTGTATGAAAGCATGAGTCCTAACTATTGTCAATTTCAAACCTCCTCCTCCCAACTTCTCTCTGATTATCACCTTCCCAAATTCCGTGTTTCCTGTATGTTTGATAATACCAAATGGAGTTTTATAATAACTAGATGCAGGTAAACAATAACCACATTGAAAATTTTAGTAGGAAATAAGCATATCTAGTTTTTTGATTACCTGTTGCAACGAGATTATGACCAGATTGATGAGGACATAGAGAAAGAAAGGTTTGAAAATAATATTTTGTACGAAATGGATTGTTGACCTCTGTTGTTAAAATTAAAAAAGAAGAAAATAAAAATCGCATGAATCTTACCTCGTACCTGTCGAACCCGCGAATCCCACCCGAAATCCCGCTGAAACCACTGGGCTTGCGTCTCTTCCCGAATTTCCCGCGCTACAGCTCGTCGATCGCGCCCAATCATTGTTAAATGCTTGTGCAGATGATGTAAGTTAGCCATACCCATATATGGGCAATTAATAGTGGGTTGCATTTCATCTCTTGGGCTTGGCCCATTAGCCATCGGCTGCTTGGTGTTTTGAGTGATGTAGCTGATTTCTGGGATTCAATTACCTTTATTTGACTCTCTTTTCCTGCTTCTGTGCATCCCGAGTTCATCCCCCCTTTGGCCTCTTCGGTTCCTCTGCCTGTCTCAATACTCCCCCCCCTCTTGGCGCCTGTTCCGTTCGCTGGCTGTACCTGTTTCCCACGTGCCCCTTCGGGTGCTACTTTAGGCTTTGGTCTTTTGTCTCTCTTTCTTATTGGCTTGAGTGGGAGGTTGTTTGGCTATTTGGTTTCCTTTTTTTACCTATAAATAGGGGCTGTTTTGTGACATTTGAGAGAGTTTTTATGTGATAAAATATTTGGAATGTAAAACCTGTGGGTTTTGTTCTAGCTTGCGAGCTAGTTCCCTTTCTCTACCCCTCTCTATGAATTCATCTCAGGCTTCTAATATCTTTTTTCTCTCCGCAAGTTTCCACCCCATTAGTATCTTTCTTTTATAAAAATATTTAGCAGTAAGTTGGTTGTGTTGTGTCTAGAGTTTATTACAAGTATGAAAGTTGTATTATGTTTTAAGAAAGTATTGTTCGTTTGAGTTGTGTCTTTTAAGTAAGGAAAGTCTTGTTTGTGTGACACCTTAGCATTATTTTTATATAGTGTCTATTGTTGTTTATTTTCTTGTTTTTTTGTGTCCTAGTCTATGTTTTTTATGAAAGGAAGTTTTTGCGGCAATCTAATTTTTGTTTGCATCAGGAGATGAAGCCTTCGGCTTCTGTTCTTTCTCACACACAAGCTTCTTCTCTGCAAGTCCCATACCCATTCCAACGCCCGCTCTGACCTCGACTTCACTAGGCTCCCGCAAGGCCTCTTCTTGCTCCAACGCTTCTTCCACAAACTCCTCTATCTCAAAGCCGACGTCGACCCTGCTTGCGACCTATACATCTGAATCAAGCCGCTCGAGCCAAACCAATCGTAAATCCCTTCTGGTCCGTCGAATCAAACCCAGCCTTCCCTTTCTTTAATCTCCCGATCTTACCCATCTCGTCACCTCCATCTACGCCAAATCCAATTCTTCAACCTATGCTCAACCGAACCTCAGGACCCCATCAAACTCTTCAATCCGTTCATCCCTGTCAAAGCCGCAAGCCACGAGCTAGACCTCCCCTCTACCTCCTGGTTGCGTGGTGCCCTACACGACTGACGCCTCCCCACGAGTTGTCCTAGCTGAACTCCTCACCATCTACACCCGAACCCGTTACCTACTCTTCTTCATCTCATAGCCGCAAGAGAGCCTTCAATCTCCCGATCCCTCTGCATTTCTCCTGTAACCGACCTCCCATCCTCCTTCCCTGCCCGATATCCCTATTAACCTAGCCGCAAGCAGTAAATAGAGAATAGGTGATCTCTCCCTCTCTCTCTCTCTCTCTCCCTCCCTCTCTCTCTCTCTCTCTCTCTCTCTATATATATATATATAATATATATATATATATATATATATATATATATATATATATATATATATATATAATTTTTTTAGGAATAATATAGAAAAAAAGTAAAAAAAAAAAGATGAGAGAAAGTGAATGCGAAAAAAAGAGGAAAATATTGGAGAAAGAGATTTTTCTTTTCTAGATTTGAACATAAAATAAGAAAAAAAATTAAATCACTTACACTTTTCTTTTCATCGGAATGGAGACTCATGAACTTCTCTTTCTTCTTCTTCCTCTCGTCGAATACAAATATTTTAACAAACATCAATAATAAACAATTCTCCTCCTTCAACTTTTCTTTTTCACTATATATATATATATATATATATATATATATATATATATACCCTAAACTCCTATATTCCTCTCTTTCAGTTTCACTGCTTCTTTCGCTTGGTTGATGCATTGAAAAAATAAGAGACCGATTTGATTAAACGTGTTTAAGATAGTCAAGGAATAACACAACAAGGAAATTTGCAAAACAAGCGAGTGAGTACTTAATTTCTTCAAAGAAATACTTGTCGTGTTGTTCTAATGCAGGGGATAAATTTGCAAAATAAGTACGCATGCATGTTTGGGAAATTTGTGGAAATAGTATACTTGCGTGTTATTCCAAAGTTGCGGGAAAATTTGTGCTTTTGTTCATGCTTGTGATGAAGACTCCAACTCTTTTAAGCGCGTAGGCTGTTAGGGTAGAAGATGTCGGTCAAGGTGTTGCATTATACCAACCATCTCGATTTTCTAAGCGTGTTTGGTAGGCCTAAGATGCACGATGATGCCCCTGTGCCAAGGAATTATTGGGAGGTTGTCAAAATTTAGATTAAATGGGCTCACAATGAATAAAATACTAACAACTCATTAAATAAAAAATATAATTTAAATAGAAAGACAAAGACCATAACATAAGAATGACCATATTGGACCAAAAAGAAAATTTAGCTCTAACTAAAAAAAATATATTGGACTAAAATGAATTTATCGAAGACTTGTGATTAGCGAATCGACTTGCTTATGGGTGCAAATAGAATCTTTCGATTGCACTCAAGACTATCTCAATCACTCATGAACAAAATGAAAACTCAAATGAATTTGAGAACGACAAAGTGAGCCAAGTTGTACCCCTTCTATTATGGGAAGGAGGAATGATTCCCCATGGGACCCATTGCACAAAATGACAAATGTATATAAAGATAAAGTGGCATCACGTCTTAAAGTACTTAAAAGTTTCCTATTTGTAACAAATGCCACCAAATTTGTAACACAAGTATGCAAGCAGAAAGAAGGCACAGAGGTGATCTTTTGGAAATTTAAAATGAAAACATTGCATGCCTTTCAACGACAAACTTTCGTACAAGCAATCAAACACGAATATTTTTAAGATCTTGTCTACATCACATCATAACTTATAAAAACTATTGCATAGTCTCGAGAAGTTTGTCAATTCTTGAAGAAGTGTATCATTTTTTTAGAAGCATGCCACAAGCTTGAGAAGCAGCCACAATCTGGAGTAGTATGCTATTGCCTCGAAGAGTGTGCTGTTGCTTCAAAAAAGGAACCTATTTTAAAACTATGAATACATAATAAATGAAGTACATTGAAAGTGTGTGGCCACATTATGCAAATTCATAAAATAGTATGCAAGTGCATCACATGAGTGCACTTAAAAGTGCACAAATGCTTTGGAAAGTATGCAAACACACATTACAATTGGTCCGAAAAATATGCAAGTGCATCATACAAACACATTGAAAATAGTGGACACCTTTTCGAAGGAAAGTAAGATTTTTGCTCATGCTCCGACAAATGTGCTAAAATTTTGAATACAAAGTCTTAGAATATTGCATAGAGTTAAGAGCAAGTTTATTTAGAATCTCTTTTTTGAATTGAAACAATTGCATGTGCTACGATGAGTGCACTAAATGTTCAAATTTGCTGTATGATAATGCCTCACAAAAAAATGATCACAACTGAGATTGATCCTCTACTAGCAAGTTGGCAGAGTCAAGAAGGTCTAAAAGAATTAAGTGATGAGGGCCATGTTGAAAGAATATGCTTGCAAAGTCACTGCTTGTGTTTGGTATACTCAACTCATTGATTTAAGATATTATTGTAGCTGCCTTTGTCAGGTCATGACCAGTCATTTTGGTCAACTGGAGTTCTAGCCGGTTGGCTAGATTAATTTACAAGAACTGTTCAATCACAAATTGATCATAGGAGTGTGTGATCTATAATGTTTATTATTGATTTCTTATGAAGAATATTTGAAAAAAGAATTACAATGCTCCTTATTAAATATATTAATATGGATTATTTTTTTGATAATTTTTTAGATATTTCAAAAAACTCTTTAAAAAACTCCGATATGATATCTTTTATGATCTAGTGTTTCTTTCAAGCATTCTGCTTACCTCCCAAAATTAAATAATGCTCGTTTACGATTTATGACCATCCTCTAGTGATAGCTGTGTGATGTGCCTTCTAAAATAACTTTGGTAGTATTGCCTATCATTTTTCGCCGCTATCTAAAGAATCGGCATTGCTCATTGCTCCCATAATGTTTGTATTGCTCATACAATAGCAATGGACACGTCATATAGGACCACAACAATCACATTATCCTTTGCCATCTGAAGACCAAACGATTTTGAAGACCTTAGCAAGCTAAGCATCATGGTCTATGTTGATGCTACCGAATACAAATCACACCATTCGGGAATGTTTGTTACACACTTCTATTATATTTGTAGTCGATGTAGAAGGACAAAACTTGGTATCCTTGGCATGGCTTTTTTTTATTTCCCAAATGAGATCTTTTATTAAATTCCTGCTAATTGCTCAAAGCCGGATCTCCTTGCATTTTTGTTTATTTTTTTGAATGAGATTGATGCGGACATCCGATCATGAAGATTTTCAAAGGAGGAGACGACGATCGACGACCGAGATTATTCCACCTTATTTTATTTTGTTATTTGTAATTTTTATTTTTATTATGAATTTTATGTTTTTACCCTTACTTAAGAGGTCGTCTTATGTAAGCCCTAGGGGCCTATGTGTCTTGTTTTAGTTTCTTAGGCTTATATATAGATGCCCTTGCTTGTGTAATGAATGTTGGATGATTAATAAATTTTGTGTTTGCACTTGTGTTCTTTGGGAAGAACCTTGAGTGAGATTCCTATGGAAGGAATTCGTAGTTTCCACCAGCCGCAGGATGTGTCCGGGCTCGTGGCTTGAAGTCCCTTGGAGAAGGGCAATGTAGTACCCGTCAGCTGCAGGATGTGTTCGGGCTCGCGGTTGTTTCTTTCTTTCCCTAAACCCTTTTCTCCTCCTCCCTTGACCGCCGACCAAAATCCCCCACTTTTCACCGGCCGATTCTCCCATAAACCCCTCTTCCACAAAACTGTCGGCCACCTCCTTCCCTAGCGCCAATTCCCTCACAAAAAAAATCCCTCTTTCCTTATTTAAGTTATCATTAATTTGGAAAGATTTTAAATTCAGATTAATCTAATTTGAATTTCAAATCCATCCTCATTAATTACCTTATTTTTGGTAACCCCTTTCATTCAATTAATTAATGATGGGGACATCAGATCATCATGGAGAGTTTATCAGAGACGCGACCGACGATCTACGGCCACGATCGAGTCTTTATATTTTTGAGTCGTTGATGTATTTTATTTTCATGTAACTTGTTATTTGCTTATGTGGCATTTAGAGTCGTTGTATTTTTTATTTTATTTAGTTGCTTATGTGTTTTCTTTCCCGTAGTACCCCTCTTATGGGAGTTGTCGTATGTAAGCCCAAAGGGCGTTTGTGTCTTTTATTTTGAGTCATGTTGTAGGAGGCTATTTAAAGCCCTACTTTATTCTATTATGGGTAATGGATGATTATGATGAAAATTGTTTCCTGCATTTTGCTTGAGAGCCTGTGAGAGTTCTTGGAAAGAACTTTGGAGAGATCCCTAGGAGAGGGAGACCGGATCACCCACCAACCTTGGAGACAGCCGGGTTCGTGGTATTCTTTATCTTCTCATTTTCCCTTTGGCGACCTCGTACCCCACTACACCTGCCGCTGGATTCTCCTCTCCAACCGAGCCATCAAATCCCCCCCACAAACCTACGGCTACCTCTCCACACCCAAACCCTCCATGCCGCCGGTTCCAAAGCACTAGCCGCCGGCCTCCCCTCCGCCTTGCCACTTTTATTGTATTTCCTAATTTAGGATTGGATGTACTTGGGGCTGATTTTGAAATTCAAATGCACTTGATTTGAAATTCAAATTCTTTCCTAAAATATCAAATCTATTTTTGGAAAGTCATCAATCTTGCCCAAATCAAATTTAAATTAAAATGGGTTAATTCTTTTCCCTTTAATTAGAATTCCCTTGATTTGGAAAGCTTTAAATCTACTGCCATAACTCATCTTCCCCTTTGGATGCCAACGGCTCCTCCCCCATCTGATTAAGCCTTATTGTCTCTCTTTCCTAAAACCCAACCCTTTGCTTTAGGAAATATTCCAAATTCCCTCAATCCCCTCTTACCCGATAACCCCTCCTTGCCATATCCAGCAATTTGATTTCCTAAATCAAAGGAAATTGTTTAGGATTTCAAATTCCCCTCATCTGGTTGGACTAATTTATTGCCTAAGCATTAATTTTCCCTTTGGTAATAAAGTAGATTTCCTAATTTCTCTTCCCTGGTTTGCCGCCCAACTTCTGTTCTCGCTCAGCTATCCGTAACTCCCCTCCTTCCACTTTTCCTCCACATCCCATCCCATAATAGATTCGAGAAGAAAACCTGATAGATTTCAGGATTCTTGAAAGCCATATCCAGGAATTCTTTGGAGGCCAAGTGGAAGTCATCATTGCTACTACTCGAGAATTATATTAACTATTATTGACTCTCTACTTCCAAGCAACAATGAATGACGAGATCTATTGACGAGCACTTCGAGGGCATAGAGTGGAGGATCTCCACATCTCCTTAAGCAAAGGTTTTCTCCTTTCCACTTGTACCCAATTTCTTCTAACTCTAAATTCTCAATTGGTTGGTTGTAATCACGAAAGCTCTTTCACTTGCTCTTGCCAAACCTAGTCATTTGTAGGAATTGAGTATAATCTTCTATGCATCCTACGTCTCATTGTTAGATTAGGGATTAACTTGAAACTACTATTTTGCATTGCTTTATTTTTCTTGATTATCTTGAATGTTCAAAACTTAGCGCATGTGATCTAGCCTATACAAGATTAACTCCCTTTGACTCGCCGTGGATAATTGCTAGTAATTTTAATCCGAACTTATTCTAATCAACGAGTTGTGCAAAGCCTAAGTGAAACTCATAACATTGCATCTAAGTAGTCCTGCATCAATTAATCAATTCTGAAATTGATTGATTAAGTAATCCCTTAATTCCAATTTCATTTCACCACCATTACTTTCCTAAATTAGCTCCTATCTTATTTGCATGGTTTAAAATTGCGCAATATGAGGCTCGCCTTGAGGCCCGCCTTTGCGCAATTCTAGTAAAAAGCGCCTTGATGCTTACGCCTCGAGTTTTTTTTATGAGGCTCGCCCCTCAACTTGGTTGAGGCCCGCCTCGCCTCACTGGCATGAGGCTTACGCCTCACGCTATATATATTAAAACTTATATAGATCTTGAAGTAAATGCCTGTCATTGGACTCTATAGGAGAGGAAAAAGGGGAGAGAGCAGTTCACCATAATGATGATTCAAATGAAGAACCCCTTAGTGATGACAATGCTGATGACTTATGAGTTCTTATGTGATATGTCATTGCTATTTATTTTTGGAAATTGGAATTATATGTTAATGAAAAGAATACTGGGATTTGGGAAAGATGGAATTTTGAGTTGAACTATATTTCATGTTGTCTTATTATTGAGATATTTTAATTTCACTTTATATCTTATGTTTTTTTATGTTTTATATTATTCACTCATTAGTATATAAAAAATTTATCATTTTATGTTTACGCAATCTTTTGATTTTGAGGCTTACGCCTCAAAACGCCTTAAGGCTTACGTCTCGCCTCACGAATGAAAAACGCCTCAATACCCGAATACGCAATTTTAAACATTGCTTATTTGGAAAGTTTTCGAATTCAAATTCAAATGAATTTGAATTTTAAATTCTTTCTTAAATAACATACATCTATTTTAGGTAATCCTTCAATCATATTAAATCTGAAATTATTTCAGATTTAACTCTCCAATCTCCCATTAATGCATGGATCCACATACATTGTATGTGGACTCATTTCCTTTTCCCTCCTCATTAGGCCGACCCCTCTCTCTCCCCTCTATCTTTATTATTTCCTTCCTAATTAAAGGCTCCAATTAAGGAGATAATTAATTCCTCACTTTCCTCCCTCTTTTTCGTATTTGAATTTCAAATTCAAATCCATTAATTAAGAAAAATATGAGATGAAATTTTAGCTCTTTAAATTTTTTTTAATTTCCCCCCTCTTGTTCTACATCAGAGATCTTGTATTAAATTCCCTCTAATTGCTCAAAGCTGGGTCTCCTTTGACTTATTTTTTCTTTTTAACAAAATAGTGAATATTTGCAACCAAGTTTTCTATTTATAAATCTTTCTCTCTCATGCTATGCATTTGCTAGGAAGCTCTAAGCATAAGTTTTTCATCAAATTCTATTGATTCCTACAAGCTTCTAGATGGCAATAATGATAGACCTGATATTTTTTATCATTCTCCTTCTAATGGATTACTTGCTCAATTTATTTAAGTTGATTGCATGTAATATAATTTTCTCTCTGTGACTAGTTCGTGTTACCATTCTTTGTAATTTAATTAATTAGCTTATATGTAAAAATGACTAGTACTATGACATCCTAAGCAGTTTTGTCCAGATCTCGGTTCTTCCATTTGCTTGAAAACTTGATATGGTGATTTTGGCATGTACGGCCAACTGAATAGAATTTATTGGTAAATCAACATATATCCACTGTTCTGAATGAACTGCCCAAAATTTCTTTCTTCAATAGTATGGTGAAAACACCTTTAAGTGTCAAATTTAGGCTTCATTTTGGACAGCTTTATACTGCTGTTTTTTCACTGTTTTTAAGAATTTTTTTACTAAAAAGTTGCTTTAAAAGGCAGGAAGAAAACTGTTTAAAATGAAGCCTTAGTAAATGTAGTTGAATGAACAGAACTGAGGTTGTCTGGTCTTTTAACATATTTATGTAGGGTGATTCAATTACTGTGAGCTCCTTTTGCTGTAGAGGATTATTTGTTAAAAAACGTGGTATTGTATGAGTTTCCATTAATGACCTTTTTCTTTTAACTGCTGATCTGATTCTGCTGGTTCAAATGTTAGATTTGGTGATGAAATTGCTACCTGAAGATTCTAAAGAGTGTCAAAAAGCTCGTGTGCTGTTGTATAAATTGTTCTATGCTTTCCATTAATGACCTTTTTCTTTTAACTGCTGATTTGATTCTGCTGGTTCAAATGTTAGATTAGGTGATGAAATAGCCTGAAGATCTAAAGAGTGTCAAACAGCTCGTGTGCTGTTGTATAAATTGTTCTATGCATGTCCTAGGAAGCTCTAAGCTGTGAGAAGTTTTTCATCAAATTCTATTGATTCCTAGAAGCTTCTTGATGGCAATAATGATAGACCTGATATTTTTTATCAATCTCCTTCTAATGAATTACTTTGCTCAATTTATTTAAGTTGATTGCATGAAATATAATTTTCTATCTGTGACTAGTTCGTTTATCATTTTTGTAATTGAATTAATTGGCTTATATGTAAAATGACTATTACTATGACATCCTAAGCAGTTTTGTCCAGATCTCGGTCCTTCCATTTCCTTGAAAAATTGAAATGGTGATTTAACTTCTGAGCTTTTTCTGCAGGTTCGAATGTTGGATTCGGTGATGAAATTGCTACCTGAAGATTCTAAAGAGTGTCAAACAGCTCGTGTGCTGTTCTATAAATTGTTCTATGATCAGACAGATGAGGGATTTACCCAGTTCCTTCTGAACCGGTTCAAATGTTTTGATTCTCATAAACAACCTAGAAGGTTTGATTACAGAATCTTATTTTAAATTTAAATCCTTAAATATAAATTTGAAATTCTTTGGTACTTTTAGTTTCACTCCTTCGTAGGTTAAGAAGGTCTTTTGTTTAAAATTCAATCTTATTGTTAAAAATAAATTATCTCATCATTATCATTAGTCTTATCCTAGCAAATTCTAATATATTATCATTGAAACATATAAGGGAAGAATATTTCCATTTTTCTTATTTTCAAATGATATAAATTTTACACAATCTACAGGCGATACAAGGTCTCCTAGAATGGAAAAACAAGGAATTACATAGGGCAATAACTTGCCACATAAAGAATGGGAAAACCTAAGAAAGAAATTTGCCCAATTAATTTTGCAATACAATATGGTGGGAAGAAATGAATCATTCTAACGAGGAAACTATGGCTGGCAGGAGATGGTGCAGTTGACATTGCTACTAGTTGGTTGTATCTATACTTCAATCTTGGTTGTTGGCGACAAGTTGGCGGTATGCTGGTTGTCGAAGTGATTTGTAGGAGCATGACTTGAGGAACTAATATGTGGACTTTCTATATATATCATTCCTAGTTTGGAAGAAAGGTTCTCAAACTATAAATTAATAGCTTCTATGAGGATATCCACAATTTGAAGTTTCGCTAGAACGTAATTAGCTTGGAAGATTTCTTGAGTAATTTTCGTTTTTATTTATGTATTTAGATTTCAAGATGATAAGCCCCATCATGGTGGGCATGATTCTTAGCAATATTAATTGTAACTTTATTGTCACACCTCATTATTATAAGTTTTGTAGTTAAAACCTATAAATTGTATTTCAATTTTGAGCAACAATAGACTTTTGTTTTTCTTGATGAAAATAAATTTCTTCGTATGAAGTAGCAATCCTAACTTGGATTTATAATCTATCATAAATTTAGCACGATCAAAATCAGTAAATATTTTTTTTTACTTGTGTTAGTTCTCTTTTTGAATAACATTCCTTTTCTAGGCAACCTTTTAAGATAACTTATCTTGTATACAACATTAGGTGCTCCTTTGTGGGGTTGTTCATAAACTAACAATAATAAATAATAGAAATATTTGGTCTTATGTGAGATGGGTAGATAAATTTCCTTATTGGCTGTTGGTATCTTTGTTATTTAGGGTAGAATATTCCTTAGTCCTAAATTTTTTAGGATTCATTGGTGTGTTTTTGTGCTAATTATTCTTTAGCCCTTACAGTTAATTATTCTTCTCGATCACGAGAGAGAGCTTTCGATTGTAGCTTCTTGATATACACTAAATACTTAGCTTATAGTACCAACAATTTTTGTTTATGATTGAGAAAATTTTTCCTTGTTCGCTTAGAATTGATGGTAGGGGGATGATGATGAATGCGATTAATATCCCATAGTTCTGTCATTTTGGGTTGTTGTAGACCCTGGTTTACTTAGTCAGCAAAAATAATCAACAAAAATAGTTGTCCCAACTTGATTGAAGAATAATTTTTAGCAACCATGTATTGCATTGTTTAAGGGAATCATAGAGACTTGGGGTGGATATTTATTTTTATGGGGATAACTTTAAATCGATATTAATTAATAAAAGGCTTTGTATTTTATACACAACACTCCATGATTAATCATTCAAGGGATTGAGCAATTGGGGACCTTTTAGGCTTCTATCATGATTACAATTTAACAATGTTATTTTGGTGGACCTCCCGATTAGAGGGCCTAAGACATGATCGTACCTTTGTGGTGCCATTTGGTAATAAAACCACTTGATTAGAGGACATTTGGATGTCATTATAGATGTGAAACTTTTGAGAGAGACCATATAGACATGCTTGATGTGACATTTATTTTTTGTGAGTTTAGGTTATCTTAAATTTATCGCCTTTTGATCAATTGTTATGATGTTTTGCTTTAATATTTAAGTGGTGAATTTTGTTTGAATATTTTTATTTTTTAATATTTTTTTGGATTTTCATTTTTTTTAATGAGATTTGAGTCTAAAATAATCTGTTTTGAGATTTGTGAGTATTTTAAAAATAAGATCATTTTTATTGAGATTTGCTGTTAAAACGACCATCATCAAAGTATTGAAATTTAAAGCATTTCTCTTTATAAATTGAAAGCTTGATTTTATTGAAAATGAATCTTGCCATACCCAACAATGGGGTAACACTCTTTACATCGATTGTGTTTTTAATTGAAAATCTTAAATTTAAAAATAGACACCTTTGGTTATGATGTGCAATAATCTCATAGGGGTATTTATTTGAATTCTATTGCTTGAATCTTATTGACTCCGCCTATAGAGGATTGGGTCCATGTGTGCTTATCTGCTCATTTGAACTCATTTGAGTATTTATGCATTACAGACCTTGTTGACTCTAGCCACATATGCAGGTAATAAGGTCTTTCTAAGATTTAAACTTATGGCCCATCGTATAACCAAGATGACCTCGTGAGTTTGCTTTTTTGGAATGTAAATTTACTTGATTAGAATACCCTCTTTTACTTGATGTTACAATAATTCATTAAGGGGTAGAATTCTTGTTAACTTTATTCTTAAGAACATAAATGATCAAACTTCTAAGTATGGGATTTATGACACTACCTTACAGGCAGGATAGCGTGCTTGAGAGTATGTGTAAAACATGTTGATGAGTCTTAAGTTAAAAAAAAGAGGAGTTTCTCTTAAATTTCATAGTGATTACAAGCTTCTCGGAGTGGGAGAAATTTGAATGGCAAGCATTTAACACATTTGTGGAGGCATAGACTGAGAAATTTATTTTACTTGATGCACTTATGCAATTTTTTTAGGCATTTTATTTCAGTTTAAGATTTGTTTGCAGGAGACTCAAATCATCCAGATTTAATCATTTGTCCAAATATTTGTCGATGTAATACGCATAATATTTTATTTTGTGCTTTAAAGTGATCATATTTTGTCTGCTTGCATGTGTATGTTGCGGATTTGGTTGCGAGTTTATCCTAATTTAGGTTCTTGTTGTGGATTTAGAGCAACCCAATTTGTTTACATTTAATCCGTAGTTTGTTTAAGAGAGTTCTAGATGGGCTGCAGATAATTCCCTTGTAGGTTTAGCTTGTTTTTAGTCCTTACGACATGTAGTGTATTTTCAATGTTCAATTTGTCCTATTTTTACAAATTTTATAGCTTTTCATTTTTACTCTTTTCACATTGATAGTTTAGAAGCTTCCTTTCTTTTTGTTCTTTTTTTAATTTTTACCATTAAAAATTTTGACAGTCCCTTGGGGTGTCTCACCAATGTTTAAAATTGCGTATTCGGGTATTGAGGCGTTTTTCATTCGTGAGGCGAGGCGTAAGTCTCAAGGCGTTTTGAGGCTAAGCCTCAAAATCAAAAGATTGCGTAAACATAAAATGATAAATTTTTTATATACTAATGAGTGAATAATATAAAACATGAAAAAACATAAGATATGAAGTGAAATCAAAATATCTCAATAATAAGACAACATGAAATATAGTTCAACTCAAAATTCTATCTTTCCCAAATCCCATTATTCTTTTCATTAACATATAATTCCAATTTTAAAAAATAAATAGCAATGACATATCACATAAAAACTCATAAGTCATCAGCACTGTCATCATTAAGGGGTTCTTCATTTGAATCATCATTATGGTGAACTGCTCTCTTCCCTTCCTCCTCTCATATAGAGTTCAATGTCGGGCATTTACTTCAAGATTTATGTAAGTTTTAATATATATAGCGTGAGGCGAGGCGGGCCTCAACCAAGTTGAGGCGCAAGCCTCATAAAAAAAACTCGAGGCATAAGCATCGAGGCGTTTTTTACTGGAATTGCGCGAAGGCGGGCCACAAGGCGAGCCTCATATTGCGCAATTTTAAACCATGTGTCTCACACATAGGGGCATTCGGTGGAGCGTTAGGTTTGCCCACCATACAAAGAGGCATGTATATGTGGTGTAAAACACTTAGGCTAGATATTGTAACAAACTTGGCTAGGTATTTTACCTCACCACATTAAGTCGTTAAGCAAGACACATGTGTCTTCGTAAATGCATGAAAATTTTGTTATAGATTTTCATATCACATCAAGACAGATGCATATAATTAATTTCGTTAGTGATTTGTCTCTTTTTCTCTAATGTGCCAAGAAAAGTGCATATGATTTCTTTCTATAATGCCAAAAAAGTATGTGCGAGTCACTTGCACGAGAAACACAATATTTGATTTCCCTACTGTGCTTAGAAAGATGCATAGAAGTATTTATATTTGGCAATGTGGCGATATTGCCTTTGCATTATACCTTTATGTACTAGGTAGTGTTGTGATTGATTATTCGAGATGATGGGCGAGACTAGACACAATCACTCTTTTTTGTCTTTTATTTCTTTTCTTTTTTTTTTTTTCTTTTTTTTTGAAATACTTCTTTATTTGGAATAACTATTTTTTTTTGTAAGAAATAGTCCAGCCAGCCGGTTCAATTAAACCGGCCTTAATCAAATAGCGGGATCAAACGAAATGACGGACGAAGTGGGCGACTCGAGCAGCGAAATTTCGATCGTGGGTGCAGCTGGCGGGGACGAACCGTGCGTTTGAGTGAGGACGCGCATTGGAAAGTGAAAAGAAGCGACTCCTTATGGTATCACTCTAGTGATGCAAAACGCGTGAGAAGCTTTGGGCTGAGAGGGAATTGTGCTGAGAGGAAGGAACGTCAATGTCATTTTGGCCTTCTGTTCACAACCAGCTTTGTTGATTGGAGATGACGGAGGAGTCGTGTTTGGGGCGATCAAGGAAAAGGAGTTTGAGCAAAAGGCAAGTATTTGTGTTTCTTTTATTAAAATGATTAGAATATGTAATAAATATAAATTTAATATTTAAAAATATATATTTAAAAGATAGAAGCATATTAGAGTTTTGATTACAAATATATTTATTTATAAAAGATATTGAAAAAAATTATTAGAAAATGAGAGTATATTTAATTATTAGTTAATTAGAGAGAGAATAAATGTTATCATAATCTGATAAATAAAATACAAGAATAATTAGTTATTTTAATAAGTAATTAGAGAGAAAAGTGAAATTTATGTTGTATAAAGAAATATTATAATAATAAAATAATACTTAATCATTAGAATTATGGCAGTAATTTTAATATTAAAAATTGAGAATATTATGAGTTAAAGATAAATTGTAAACTATAACATAATTAATAATTATGTAGATATCAAACTGTCAACGACTGAGTAATTATTAAAGTAAACTGTTAAGGCACCTAAATCAAGATGAGTATGCATGTTTCTATATTATGACAATTGTATTGATAATGATTACATTTAATTATTCTTGCAAATGATTTATTTTATTTTTTATTCTAACTGCATTGCAAATGATTAATCTCTTGCGTATTAAATGATTTAATATGATTAACATGTTATATTTTATATTACTGTATAAAGTAAATGAATATAATATGAATGAAATGACTAGATATATGTGATTGCATGTGCATGTTGACTAGGGGTGTAAGTGAGCCAAGCCGGCTCGAACTCGACTCGTTAGCTCGCGAGCCGAGCTTATCGAGCTTCGAGCTCGAGCTCGAGCTCGAGCCTATAATCGAGCTCGAATGGTTAACAAGCTCGAGTTCGAGCTTGAGCCAGATCGGCTCGTGAGCTCGTTAACTTGCCTTAATAACTTGCTATGATGCTTGATGTTGAGTTCCATGTGACAGCTGCTCACATGGAAAGTGGACCGCGGGGGGGGGGGGGGGGGGGGGGTAAAAAAGGGCTAGCGGAGAGAAATGAAAATGGACGGGCAGGAAAATGCCAAATTGAATCGAGCCGGCTCGCGAGCCGACTCGAGATCGTTTACAGAGGGACAAGCTCGAGCTGAGCTCGATAAGGCCTAAACTCGACTCGATTCGACTCGTTTACACCCCTAATGTTGACTGATGGAACACACCTCTTATGTATTGGCTGGGGATGCAATATACCCATACGTGTAAATGGAAAAAGCTAAAGAAAAGGAAAAAAAAATGAAAAATAAGTACCTACATTGGTATTAAATTAGACAATGGCTCATGTGATGGTTGTATTATTTATGAGAAAGAAGAAAGAGATAGATAAATATATTGTATATGCATAATATTAAAAATTTTGAAATCAATATAAATGGAATTACTTTATAATATGAATTGAAATGCTCATGCATATTATTCCAATTGCCTTGGGTTACTATAATTTATAAGCTTGTTTTACTCATTGAGCTATAGCTTACGTTTAGTTCCTCTAACATTTTCAGGTATAATTTAATATAATCAAAATGAGTAGAAGAGGTGAAAATGTGTACCATAGAGGTTACGGGCTGAATGAAAGGTATTTAATTTATTTTATATTAGTTTGTATTTTTTTTGAAGTTTTAGTGGCTCTTTCAATGTATTGGAGATTGATTTAGCAAATAAAATTTAATCTACCGTCCGATTGTCTATTCTCTCCTCCGGGCTGGGTCATGACATTTCTCCCCTTCTCTTTTCTTCCCTTTTCTTTTTCTTAACTCCATCTCTAATTATTTTAGAAAAAGAAAGAAAGGTAGAGATAAGGAACGAGAGAGTGGAAGGGAGAGAAAGGGGGAAGAGGTTGAGATAGGTGAATATAAGAGTCAAAGGCTGCCATGATGGTTGTGCAAGGTTGTCGATAGCTTGTTTTGTTGGTTTTTGAGTTGACTTAGTAGATGGGAGGTTTGGATGTTGGAGCTGCTTGTTAGCATGCTTAAAATTGACTATAAGGGAGAAGTTGTGATGGTATTACATCGATGCCGAGGAGCTGTTGGTGAGAAGAGAAGGGCAACTAGACGGAAAACATGAGAGATATGGATCAGTGAGCTCCTTTCTCAATCTCCCGCACTCTATTGTCAAGGGTCTAGGAATTCAAATAGGAGGGAAGTTGTCAAGGGTCTAGGAATTCAAATAGGAGGGTGTGGGATTGGAAAATTCACTCTTGAATCTTTTGAAAGGGTTTTGTCTTGGTTTAAATTTTTAAAAGAGAGATTAGATTATATATAAGACATTACTCTGAGAGTTTTGTTCTGGTTCCATTGTACGAGGTTATCTTAGACCTTGGTCTTAGAAGAGGTAGTCGACCTAACCTGATTGAAAGATTCTTATTGGTAGCTATGTGTCATGACCTTGTTCGGAGGCTCGAATTAACGAGGCGAAAATAGACGGTCGAACGATTGATTATATTTTTATTTATTATTTTTATACAGTTATTTTGATTGTAAATGTTTTTGAGATGAATGAAAGAGCTCTTCATAATCAGTATTCTTTTTTTTTTATAATTAAAGTTTTAGTGGTATTGTATTAGCAAGTTTTTGAAAGTTCTAAAATTCTCTCCAATTTAGATCCTAATAATTTGCTCCTGTTACCATTCGATACGGTACGACCCATTCTGTCTGTTGGCTATATTGGGTCGAGTTATGGCATGCTTTGCTCGAACGTGATATTTGAGGGGTTGATATTTAGATGGCTAAGATTCAAGTAGGTTTGAAAGAGTTGTTGGTCAAGATACTAATAAGCTTGGATTGATTCTATAACAAAACTCATTCACAGAGAGATGGATCGGTTTTTGAAGAAGGTTATATTCATGATGATGTAATATTTTTTAGTACTCGGAGAATAAAATTTGAATCCTTATTATTGTAGGGAGTATCCATCTAAAAATGCTTTTTATAGCTTTTGGGGCAAGTTTGCTTATTTGGTGAGGAATATGAACAAAGGCATGGTAATTGAACTCCTCTAGAGGATTCTTGATGGCATATAATTAATGAGATATGCATAAGGACAAGCTCCCCTTAATAATGTTTTGGGATGTTATTAGTGACAAAAATCGATCATACAAGTTCGAGATGGTTATCTCTTTTTGTGTGCTATTTCATTTTGTTGAGGAATACGTATACGAGAATTTTCATGAACAATTTCTTGTTAGATGAGATATTTTCTAGGAATGGAATGAAATATTCTTTCCCATTATTATTTCTAAAAACTTATATAGTGTTTTTATAAAAGAATGAAATTAAAAAAAAAAATTAAAAAGAGTTTTAGATTTGCCTTTCACTAGAAAGTTCCAGGTGATTCTTGTGTTGTTATCAATGAAAGATATAAATCACCTAGCACTTGAGGTTTTGTTCACCTAGCTGATCTTAAGATTTTATTTTGGATTATCATAAAAGGTTGAGAGGTTTCATAAGGATGACTAGAAGTTTGAGTTTGTTTAGGCAATTGATCAGTTTTATATTGAATTGCTTTTGGATATGAGTTAATGAAATAAGTGGGGAATTGTTTTTTAGGTATATAAAATTTGGATGACTAAGGCAAATGTGTCATTACATTATTTCGCTTTTGTTATTGTGTTTTTTTTTCTCATGTATCTTAGGATTCGCTTCATAATTTAGGAGGTAGAGAATATCATTTGTTATGCCCATATCCTAAAATTCACAAGAAATAGGAAAATATTTAGTAATCTAATTTATATTTATTTTGGGGGGACTTTGAACGAATTTAATCTTAAACTTCACACAATGCATATCTAGGCCACAAACCAATGAAAATATGGTTGGAGCAAAAGCTCCCAACTATTAGGCCAAGAGGAATTTCATGTTCAATTCATATCTTGGTAATGTTGCTGATTGGTAATAAATTGCAGGAAAGTTTAGAAATCAATCTAACCGAGTTAAGAATTAGCAAGCTAGAGAGAGATTGATATTCTCAATTTCAGTTATTTGTTGTGTTAATCCATCAACAATTTTGACTGTATAGTTTTTTAATCATAGATGGAAGGTTTGAAATAAGGAGGCATCCCTTGTTGTATAATCAGAGGATTTAGAATCGATGATCCAAGATTATTGATTTTCTGTTTGGATGCTGAAGGCATTCAAGACCATATCTTCTTAGTTAACTGCACTGATGCCAAAGTCCTTGTGTTGTATTTCTTATTCATAGCAATCTATAATTGTTTGCACTACTAGACTTGCCTCCGACACTGAAACTTGTTTGCAACACCATCATGCTTACATAGCACCATCAAGCTTGCACCACATTGAAACTGTTTACCAGGTTAAAAATAAGAGAGCTGATTTCCTTTTCTTTTCTTCCTTCCTCTTTGTTTTTCTCTATCCATTTCCTTTCTCTTCTCCCACCCCCTCTCTTTTCCTTTTTGTTTTCTTTTTCTAGCTATCCTTTATCTCATTTCCCACCAGCGAAACCCACAGCCAAGCTACAAGTACTGGAAAAAAAAAATGCTCTGTTCTGGTCTTGTATTTCTAGAGATAATGAGGTTGAAATTCAAAACAAAAAATATGTTCAGATTGCATTTCAAATCTAATCCACAATGGCATAATTGCAAAAAACTTTGGACCTATAATTAGCCAAGGACTAATTTAGATATTTATCCATAAAAGCCTTTTTTTTTTTAATTGTGTACTCATCTTGAATTGAACCGAAAAAAAAAGGTCTCCACTTCTTAACACTTTTAGACATTATTAAAGTAGCAGCGATGTTGTTATGCACATAACTATATTATAGTACCTTCAAACTAATTCCTCTTTTCATTATCAGTGATCTTGCAGATCTGTTAGAAATCATACATATTATGTTACGGCTTGTGGAGAAACTTCAGGCTCACGGCACATTAAGGGTATGTGATTTAAAAAATATTTATGTACTTTCTAAATACTACATGGCTGTTACTGTCAGACTTTCGTAGATCTTTTCATGTCTAGGGAATAAGGCACTCAAATGTTTTAGCATGTATTTAGCATTCATAGCAGATTCTATTCTAGTATTTGTCTCTGGCAGTATTATTCACGAGTTTTGAGCTTCTTTTTCTGTGTAACAATAATTTTAATCTTACTACATGACAGAGCTTTTGCAATGATACTGGAAATTACTTCATGTTTCAGGTATCTAAAAAGTTTAGAAGAAGAAGAGTGAGAGACAAGGCTTCAAATGACATGACTGAAGTAGAATCAGAACTTATAAAAGAACCAGAAATTGCTCATGAACGTGTAGAACCTGTCTCTGAAATGTGCATAGACCCTGGCATGTCGGTTAAGAAGAAACATTTGGAGTTAAATTCTGTTGAGAGGGAGCAAGAATTTAACGAAGAAAGGTCCTTCAACCTTAGCCCAGCAGTTGCGCCTAACATTCCTCTACAGAATACCGAACACTCGCATGGTCATTCAGCTGCTGTTCAGGATGATGAAGAAAATGAGAAACCAGCTGATCAAGAATATGAAACAAGCAGTTCTTCAAACATTGAAGAGCCTGAAACCAGTGAAGTCAATTTTAACATCTCCGCAATGGTTTCTAGTTTTGCAAGCAACACTATTATCCATAATTTATGCTGGTTATTGAAGCATTATAAGGCCAACTCTGCTAGCACTAATCACTATATCTTATGCATGCTGAGTCGGTTCTGTGAGGATTTGGAGCTTTCCCCCATGTTCTATCAGGTAAACCATGTGAAGTAGCTCATTTTACACCCCCCAGAGAACTTTCATTGATATGCATTATTGTCCTCTCGTGCAGCTATCACTACTCACTATATTTTATGATATCTTAGCTGAGCAAAAGATATTTAAATCCAGGGAATACATGAACATCGTAAATTTTCTTACCAAGTTTATAAGAAAGATGTTTAAGATGATGAAAATTCAGCCCTTGCTTTTTGTTGAAATTCTCTTTTGGAAGACTCGTAGAGAATGTCAGTATTTCAATGCTGAAATTCTGATGGAAAGCATTGGCAAGCTGAAAAAAGATATAAGAAAGATGTTTGATGAACCAACCGGGGCATTTAATTGTCATAGAGAGATGGGCTATAGAAGCATAGCAGATGCTCTTGGTGAAGATGAAATCGACTTGGATTTGCCTGAAATAGACCATGACCGAAGGTGTAGCTTATGTTTATTTCTCTTTTAGTAGCGCTATGTAAATTTTGTTCTTCAACATTGTGAATCTCAAGCTCTTTATCCTCATTTTCATGGCTAATTTCTTAAAATTTTTCCTCATCCTTCTAAAAATTAGGGCAGAACATTCAGCTGATTCTGTTGAAGGTAATTCTTATAGAACCAAGCCAAGTCAAGTCAAAAAGAGCACCGTGGCTTATACCTCAGAAAATGCGATAAGCAAGAATACAAGGTCGGTAACAATAAAAAGATGTCATCATGAAGAGTGATTATTTAGATGCCTTTTAATTGTGGATGGTTATCTAATTTTGTTATTGTTTTCCCTCTTGATGTATCCAGTGAAATCACTCATAGTCAAAAAGCTGAGGGAACTTCGAGAAGAGATACTCATCCTGATTTTACCAAAGAACAAGACACCATCATAAATGAACTATATGAAAAGTGAGATTAAAAACTCTGCGCTAGAGATATTTTTGCAACTTGTTTCATTTCTTGCTTTAGAGCGACATAGTTTTCATTATACTTTTCTAGAAAATTCTTGTTATCAATAAGAAATTTTCAAGTATAAATAAGCAAACACAATTGCGAAGGGACCATTTAGCTACATTTTTTTGTGAATTTCATGGTGAGCATAAATAATCTTGTTCTTCCTTTTTTGTATTTGCTTTTTTTTTGGGGAAATTTTCAGGTATAAAAATGAACGACAGTGCAGCCGTCTTATATCAGCGGCTTTGGACTCTGATGGGAAAATATCTCCTACTTATATATCTCGTAAGCTCAAACAACTAGGCCTCATGGTTGTCCCAAAGAAAAAGTTGGTCAAAGCTAATGCACCTTTTCCAGCCAATAGCGATCCTACTATCTCTGGAGCAGCTTTAGAGAATGCTCTCTCTCCAAAAATTTCGTAAGTGATTTGGCATAGAAAAACTTTTTTATTGAAACTTTAAGCAGTCATCCTTTTGCCAGGTCATCATTTTATCATGAATTTTACTTCTGTTAATTCTTAAGCTTACAATCTTCTGAACAGATACTATGTAGCTCTATAGATTATATTTTACAAGATTTCTTCATGCTGCCATTTCTTGTAACTTTAGTGATTTGAAGCTTTGACCAATGCTACTAATCAATTTGTTGGTGATACAAAAAATTACCTTAAAGGATTCATGTCATTATTGTTCGACAAGTTTTACGCTGGCTGTCGACTACCTAACGCAACCCTTGGTGTATGCTTTTTGCTGATGATATTCTTCTTGTTGATAAGTCTAGAGAGGGAGTTGAAGGTAAACTTGAATTATGGAGGTCAACCTTAGAGTCTAAAGGTTTTCGCTTGAGTAGATTTAAAATGGAATATATGGAGTGTAATTTTAGTAGTAATAGACCTAGTGAGGGGATTGTGACTTTGGGCGATCAAGTCATTAATAAGAGTACACGTTTTAGATATCTTGGATCTGTTGTTCAGAGTGATGGTGAAATAGATGGAGATATTATCAGCAGAATTCAAGTTGAATGGTTGAAGTGGAGGAATGCATCGGGCTTGTTATGTGATAGAAATGTACCCCTCAAACTTAAGGGAAAATTCTATAAGATGGTAGTGAGGCCTGCAATGCTTTATGGTGCCGAATGTTGGCCATTAAAAGAGAAGCATAATACTAAGTTAAGTGTGACAGAGATGAGGATGCTCAGGTGGATGAGTGGCTTTACCCTTAGAGATAGGATACGAAATGAGCATATACGTGAAAAGGTTGGAGTAGCTCCAGTAGAAGATAAGATTAGAGAGAGTCGCCTTAGATGGTTTGGTCACATAAAACGGCGGCCTTCCGATGACCCGGTTAGGAGAGTAGAGGTATTAGATTTGACTTATGTTAAGAAAGGTAGGGGTAGACCTAAAAAGACTTGGTTAGAAAATATTAGGAATGACCTTTCTTTATTTAAATGAGAATTTGACTTTTAATAGGACACAATGGAGAAAAAGGATTCATGTAGCCGACCCCACGTAGTGGGATAAAGGCTTGATGTTGTTGTTGTTGTACAAAAAATTACCTTGCATAGCTTCAATGTTAAACCTTTTAATTTTTACATGTTATTTTGACTATAAAAATTGTACTCCTAATATCAACTTAAGGTGGTAGGTAACAAGCTTGTAGAGTTTAGCTAGATAGTGGTTGGTAGCAAATTGGGATCTTATAAATATTGAGTCCCACTTCCGACTTATTTGGTTGGGTAAAGTTGTTAAGTATTGAATATCATGCATGAATTACATAATGAGCTTGGTTTAATATTTCTTGTATGACATTTGAAAATGGGTTAGATGATTTGCTATTATTAAGTTAATATTCATTCATAAATTACATGTCTGAAAGCTTGTAAATGAGTTGGATAATTTAATATTGAATTGTTGGCTAGATAATTTGATGCAGTGAAGATTAATTGGCATAGAAGCATAAGACAATCTTTAGGTTTTTTTTTTTTTGATTTAAAGGAGTTGAGTAGGAATTAAAAAGAGAGAGGAGGAGAGAGAAGCATAAAGAAAAAAGAAAATAACCACAAGAAGTGTATTTCCAAGAGTTTGAGATATCATTTTGGTGAATTTATAGTGCTTTTTAAAAGGATTTTTGGATCGGATAATTTTCTTGTATTCATATAATCATATTTTTTTTATTATTTCTCCAAGTTATTCTCTTATCTTCAAAGACTTGAGATTTTTTTTTTTAATTGAGTGAGAGTGTACTTGAGTTTTGAGAATGGCTGATGAGTATTCATTTTTCTTGTATGACATGATTTTTGATGTAGGCTTTCTTGAGTAGAACCACATAAAATTTGGTATTTTCTTTATTTTGATGTTTGATCCCTTTTGCATTTATTTTCTGATTCATCATATTTATTCCTTGATTGATGCTTTCATAACATAAAATTAGGCATATTATTTTCTAATAAAATTTGGCCAAGATTAGTATAATCTCTTACCACATAATAGTCAATGTTACTCTTAATCCAAAACGTCTATTGATGATCTGATTGTTTCTTAGAAGGAACAAAACACATAAAGACCAGAAACAAAATACAAAAAATATGCAAACACAAATATATAAAAGTTATGTAGTTTAATTATATTTACCTGTATCGTTGGTTGCACATATATCAAATAACTACTAAGCTTCAAAATGGGTATAAGAAGAGGTTGCATTTAATTATGTATAACTATAAAATGGGCATAAAGTTAGAGGTAAGGATAAAGATATCACATTATATGCTATCAACTGAGGGAGAGTATAGCCATCTATCAAGACGATGAGAGTTGGACCAAACGAGATGTTACTCTTTCTTTTTGTTGTTGTTGCAAGAGGCTAAATTGGAGTTTATCCTACTTTGGTATAAAAACCAGAAATATCTGTTTGAAGAAGTGAAAAACCTCCCTTTTACAAGCACTAGAAAAACTATTTTGTCTTTTCAATTGATAGCTGCTCTCTCGATTCTTTCTTTTTTCTCTTTATTTGCTCGTGGTTTTGTGTTGTCTAACCTTTCCTTCTAAGATTTTATTTATAATAATAAGATATGTTTTTGAAATAAATTTATTTTAAGATTCTATAAGATATTATAAAATCTCTTGAAGTTAATGAAAGGTTTTTCATTTAAAAAGAAGATTCATTTATATTTTACAAAGATTTTATTATGAGCAAAATTGACTCATTATTGACCTGTAACTACTGAATGGAACGCACGAAGAAGTCACGTGAGCCCACGATCGGACCCAACCACCGACTCCACGTTCCCACGATCGCACAACTACTTCACATGATTTGATCCGGCCGAGTGGATCGATTATTGAAAGACTATTGTTGGGGTCAATTCGCTCCCCCAAATTTCTCGCCGTTGATTTGCATCAGGTCTAGTTGAGCGAAAAGTGCAAGTGCCCTCCCTAACCTCCCCTCATGGGAGGGGGCGTCGAAAGGCTGCTTGATTTTTGAGGGGAATACAAATATTAAAAAAATAAAATAAAACTAAGTCACTTAATTATCAGTTCGCAACAAATTGAAGACTTGAAGGAAGTCCCAGGGTTGATATGGTCTCTCGAAGCCCTTGGCCATCGATTTGATCCGGTTGAGTGGATTGAAGACTTGAAGATATTGTCAGTGTCGATTTGCTCCCCCAAACTCCCCATCGTTTGTTTGATCCGGTCGAGCCAAAAGGTGAAGTGCCCTCCTATTGACCTGCATATCTCTGAGCAAACAAAACCAAAAAAGGAGGGAAAGCATCGTACCTGAGCCACACACGTCGCCCGAATTCCGCTTGCACATTGTTCGTACGTCGAGACCACTCCGACCTTGCTCCGCACTATCTCAACTTCGCGTTGTTAAAAGGTCACGGGAATGGGGCATTCGGGCTCTTCTTCCACTCTCTTCCTCTTCCTCTCTTGCACTCCTTTGACGACGTTCCCTTCAGGTCAAATTGAAAGTCACAACACTTTGATCGGAAGAAACAAAGGGAGCTCGTTGCTTCTTCAGCTCCTTCGTGCTGTTCGACCGCGCTCCTTCGATGACTTTGCCTTCTTGAGGGATCAGAAGTTACATCACTTTGATCGGAAGTTATGACTTGGAGCTTGCTCGCTGTGAAGTAGCTTCTTCGACCCTTCGTTGCCGATCGACCACGCTCCCTCGACGACTTTCCCCTCCTGTTGGTGCGGAGATTATGACATTTGATCGAAAGTAACAACGTGAGCTCGTGTGCTGTGAAGGAAACTTTCTCCCGTTTGCACACTTGTTCGGTCCCTTCGGGGCTGTTCGACTTCGCCCTTCGACGACTTTCCCTGAAGGATCGGAAGTTACGACATTTTGAGGGAGCTTGCCATCTGTGAAGGTAATTTTCCCCCTTTCGAGTGTTTCTTCGGCCAAATCCAGTAAATCCATCTGAAACAGAGAGAAGGGGTTCATTATAATTAAATACAATCCACCAAGAGCTATAAACCCTTTGTACTTGTTCAAATATCATATTTAAGACTAGAAAATGAAATCATAATAATCACATTGAGTCTAATGTGTAATAACAAATTTAAGTTCAACATGTTAAACATATTCCTCATCATTTTAATGTAAGTAACCTAAAAACAAAGATAGATATTAATTAAACATTTAATATAATTTGATAAATATGGATAACTGCGTAATGTGTGCTTGTATTATGCGTACTCTATGCGTCTTCTATGCATACTATGTGCGTGTATAATGCGTACGATATGCGTGTTGTGTGCGTGCGTAATACGTATTCTTAAAAAAATATTCAAATAAAATTTATAACATTAAAACCCTTTGTAATTGTTCAAATACATTCCATAAAATAAAGATCTATTATCTTAATTAAAACATTTAATTTAAATTTAAAAATATGGATAACTACGTAATATATGCGTGTATTATGCGTACGATATGCGTCTTTTGTGCGTGTATTATGCATATGCTTACGACATGCGTATGATATGCCATAATTTATGCGTATAATCATTAATTAAGTTATTTTTTAATCAAATCAATGTAAATAACATTTATACACAGAATTGAAAAATATATTCTTCAGAAATAATCATTTGTTCACATAAGCGAATATTCAGAAATAAATATTTTACAGACTGAGAAACTGTTATTTTATCAATGTTTTTCAAAATATTTCATATGTAAATTCTGCCCTATACTTTAACATGTCTTCTTGTCAACTTGTAGTATCAGTTCAATCAGTGTTGCCTTCAAGACTTATCTTTTCCATATATTTACAGACATACATTCCGTAATTTATAGAGTTCTCCTGTTTTGGCACACATTTAATGGTAGAAAGCTTCCATTTTCTTATCTCATTATTAAAAGCTCCTATCGTGTCAGAATATAGGGCTTTAATCTGAAAAATATTCAGCGCAAAGATTAGTTTTGTAAATTTTTTAAAAATTGAAGAGTTCATGTTTATCTAACACTTATAATTTTTGGAACAATAAGCATATGCTCTTTGACGCGGTGGGGCAACGAGTCATAAAATTTCCACTTTTGTTCTTTCAGCAAACCAACCAGAAGGGTCCAGTGCGAGGATTCAATGATTGGCTGTAATAAAATATTGTTTGAAGTAATAGAAAGTTCGATTATATGGTCGATTTGCAATCTAGATAATTTATCCCTTCCTTTGTTATTCTGCAAGTGCAAGTAGTAAATGTAAGAAATGGAAAACAAATATCAAAACCTGTATTAACTATAGTTAAACTGATTAATTGAGTACTAAGTTACTAACTCAATACACTGGCGAGATGTATAAAAATTTATGGTACTTGTCAGGCATAAGGTTACACTTCTCATTTAACAAAAGGGCTAAAATATCTACATGTTCATTTCCTAAATAATTGTCGCTTAATAACTCGTCAATGTCAGCTCTATAAATATAAATGTTATCAACGAACAAAACACCATCGTCCCTACAAAAAAAAAAAAAATTAAATACGCATTTCATTAGCATACCATACGCGTATCATACGCATATAATACGCATATAATTATTTCCTGGAAGTTGAAACCGAAACGCCGCGTCTGACATTCGACCTTTACCAGAGTTTAAATGTTGATGCCACGTCGACATCTCACTAAGCTATCCAGACTCTCCACGTCGGCAATTGGGGGCCCGAACTGATAAAAAATTATTAGGTTAATTTTTTTAGAGGCGGCGCCTCAAAAATGTGAGGCGAGGCGCTCCTCATTAAACTTGAGGCGTAATCCTCAAAACCTTAACTTATTGCGTGGGCATTGAGGCTTAAAGGGACCATATTGCGTTGAGGTGTGCATTTTATTGCGCAATTTTAAACCATGCAGCATACCACCCATGAGAAGATACAAAAAGACTTCAGTAAATGCAGTATCATATAGTCCACCTCAATCTTGAAATGAATACATTTATCTGCAGCAGTAGTGGATATGTTGTAAGGACCAAAACCACAATGAA
This sequence comes from Dendrobium nobile, assembly GCA_022539455.1. Taxonomy (NCBI): domain Eukaryota; kingdom Viridiplantae; phylum Streptophyta; class Magnoliopsida; order Asparagales; family Orchidaceae; genus Dendrobium; species Dendrobium nobile. The sequence goes on from CM039727.1 coordinate 25,401,912, forward strand.
ATGTACAAAGAATGCAGCAAATGCAAGTTCGTACGAGCTTCTGCATAAGCAGGAGATTCGTTAGTGTACTATAATCCACCTACAAAAAGTAACATGTAGTGCACAACAGTCTACCTATACAAAACAATAAACAACTCAATCCAGAAGCTGCTACAATCTGCCACCGGATCTGTAACCCGTATACAAGCAGACATAAGGCATGTACGAGCTTCCAAATAGAATGTTGCATTCAAATGGTGGTCACCCACACAAATGAGCAATGTTAAATATCTCAGAACGCCCCCGCACATGTACACAAGGGGTAAATGTAATTATAAAACCCGCATGGGCCCCAAGGAGCATGTTGTAGGGACACACGTGACATCCAGGGATGCAGCGCGGGTCAATAATTTTGAACTTGATCCTCCTAAGTAGGTAGATAGGAGTCGACTAAGTTCAGTAAATAATTATAAAATGCCCCAAACACCCACATGGTCTCCGGTGAACGTGTTATTAATATACACGTGACGTCTAGGGATGCTGCGTGGGTCAATAAGTGAATTTAAGTTCGAACCTGATTCTTCTATGTGGATCAATAGGAGTCGACAGGATTCAAACCATCAAATAAAAATACGATTACGATGACCGATATATTTGTCTTAATACATTCATATTAGGTCTTCAAGGTCTATATCAATGAGAATTCACTAATAAATGTACAAAGCTTATGACAAACCCGATTCTCTATCGGTAAACTGACAGAGTCGATAAGGTCCAGTCAATGAAAGGGAAATAACCCTGTATACCCCAATGATGGCCGTGTTGACAGAAAATATCAACCGGAGGGGTTCATAAAAGATTTCAAATGCCATCCCAAATCCCAAAAATCCCAAATTTCAAAATATTTAAAATTGAAATTCAACATCATCAACCACTCAAAGCAAAATCATCCACCCTCTGTAGCTGTTTGCCGGGGTGGACAAATTAAAAACTACTTCAGCTCGCATAGAGCTAATGCCTAGTCGAAAATATCACTAGGATCCATTCTCAAACAATCTCCTGTCAGTAAGGATGTGGTACGTGTCCTTTGATCGGCAGTCTGCCACCAAATGACACCGCAGGATAAACGGTTATGACCCGAGGCCCTATGAACTGAGTGATTTTGCCGCCAAATGACAACTAAATACTTATTATGGTCAGAGCCAATATGCTCATTAATGGCATCAAATCTTTGAGATATGAATTAATAGGATATGATTGATAGGGCACAAAGCCCTCTGTTAACTAAGATGAATTCAAATTTGTCCCCTTAGACAAATATTCACCCAGGTTTATAAGGTCCCCTTGGACGAAGCAACCCATGGCTACCGACAAGGATCCTTCTGTCAAGTTGGGTCGACTACCTCTTATGACTAAGTAGATCAGGTACCACGATGGCCCAGGACGACGGAACCATGGGATCTTGATTGGATCCATCATCCATTCCCCCACCATTTGCTCTAAGTGCAAGATGGTAAAAATTTTCAATTTTAAATATCAAGCTTGTCAAATATTTCAACTAAAATTTCTAAATCTTGAAATCTCAAAGTCGCCCATTGATGCTACTATATGCTTGATACTATGTATCTATGGATACAATGTATCTGATTGACGATTAACCTTAATCGAAAGTTCTCTCTCTTTATCGGGAGGGGTAATTAACTATAGCGGCTTGTGCCTATAGGAAACTAGAACTCAGAACATAAAGTCCTCGCAAAATGAGGGCGAAATCTCTGGATAGTGTCTTATCTACAAGGCCATCCGTCTTCCCAAAATTTACCCCGGAACTTAAATTTGTTAAAACTCCCCCAAAATAGCAAAGCATAGCGGGCAGAGGTCGGGGCCGAATTTTCGGAGCCCGCAGCTCCCCAATCTCTTCTCTTGGGGAGGGGGCGCCGGAAGATTGCCAGATTTTTGGGAGGAATAAAAAAATTTAAAATAAAATTAATTAACTTAATCAAATAATATTACAACAGGAAAAGATTAAAAGGAAGTCACGGGGTTGGTCCCCCGAAGCCCTTGGTCGTTTAACTAATCCGGTCGAGTGGATTGAATACTTGAAGACACTTCTGGGGTTCATTCTCTCCCCCAAACTCTTGGCAGTTAATTTGATCCGGTCGAGTCGAGCGAAAAGGGTAAGTGCCTTCCCCAACTTTCCTTTGCGGGAAGGGGACATCAGAATGTTCGCGAAATCGAAAATGACAAAAGATCCCCACTTTATTATATATAATTAATTAATTAATTAATTAATTAATTAATTCTAAAGCTTAGGAGGAATTTGAAGTCAATGTGCAAAGTTAATTCAAAATATCATAATCCTCAAATAAATCAAGTCTCATGTAGTGACTTATGACATTGGGATTTAGTTCAGCATTAAAGAGAATTTTATGATTAAGTGTTTGATAAATCTCATTGCCTAAAAGAATTTGATGAATTTGATCCTATTTTTGGAAATGACCACCCATTATAAACCCTGGAGCTAGCTAATTCTATTGGTGATCTAGTTATTAATTTTAATAAATAAATTGTTAGTTCAAGAGTCCTAGTAAACAGGAGCAATACTTTGGAAGCATCTTCATTGTTAAATGATTCATTTATATTGATGTGGAGATTAAACAAAAATGAAATAAGAAGAGAGGAGGCATTTTGATATTTGAACTGTTGAACTTTAAAGTTGATATTAAAAAAAAAAAATTTAAACAACTTGTAAAAATCAAACAAAGACAAGATGAAGATACATTAGTTGCCAAGTTACATTCATTCAATGACAACTCCAAATCTATAGAAAGGGAACAATTATAATTTTTGATAAAATCAAGAAGATGCAATCCCTTAGGTTATTGACTTCATCAATAAGGGACTATAATATTGGAGAAGTATTTTATGATATACAAGAAGATATTCCATAATTCAAGTGATGATGAAAGTCAAGAAGATAAACTTCCCTATTCTGTGGGTTCTAGTTCTCTTAACATTGACACAACTAGTTATGTTTGTACTCCACCAGCTTGTAGGCCTCGTTAAAAAAAAGAGGAAGAAACTATCATAAAAGTAAGTGCGGAAATGGAAGAAATGATTGAGGTGTAAAGCAAAGTTATTTGTTGTTCAAGGTCTACATTAAAAGCTCACTTCCCTAATGATGATAATGTGGGGTTTCTCCTATTTTTAGATAAATCTAAAGAGTCTAGAAACTATCTCTTTTTCTCTAAGGTAAATTCAAGCTACTACTAGTAATCTTAGTTCTTCTAACAAGATTGAAGAAGGTGGTTTTAGATCTGTGTATACGGGTCAGTTAACAGATAGCATTATAATAACTGTGAAGTACTGAAGATCATAATCAAGTTAAGATAAGCCACCAGATCTGCAACATTTATACAAGCTGATAGAAGACGATATCCTTATGATAATATTGAAGATACACTTGATAATAACATCCTGCGTATGCTTCGATCAACGTGTTAAAGTTACAAACATAAATGTCTGAGAATGATGCACTGTGTCAAATGTTCATTAACATTCTAATTTCTAACTAAACAAAACCCGCATGTGCTCTGATCGTCATATATGATTCCTAAATCCAATGGTTTGAGAATGCTGCTCGGGTCAAAAGTTTAAGTTTCATCCTCTCCCATGAAAGGACTGGAGTCAACCTGACTTGAATCATAAATTGCCTCCCAAATTCCTACAAAAATACCAGTTACTTTAATGTAACTCCGATGATGGTCATGTTGAACGCAAATATCAATCGAAGGGGTTAAATCTCAAAACCAATAAAATTTTGAATTCTTAAAATAAAGCATATCACTTAAAATCTTAAAATTAAAATCCATCCACCACCCGCAATCGTTTGTCGACGTTGATAAATTTTAAATTAAGCTTAGCTCATAAAAAGTGAATGTCTTTGTTGGAGAATTTTTGTATCCTCAAACGGATTGCATATTTTATCATCGAGTACGGCATAAGAACATGATATATCACCCCGAAGGGTAAAAATATCATTTCCTTATGGACTCAATCATAAAATTTACAATTATTTAACAGAGATTCCCCCACTCAATGTTTGGTTGAGTGGGGTTTATTTATTTCTGGGGTACAGACATCCCATAGGGGCAAGCCCCTATGGTTAATTACATCCCAAGTTTGATTTGGGAACACTTTTGATTAAACTAGTGGTTTTCTTCATTTTGAAGTCATTTAAATGTTGGCTAAAGCTGATTTGTTTTGTTTTGAAATCCATGAAAGTCTTGCTTAAAGGTTTGGCCTTTAGGAATTTCGGGGAATTGATCAACTTAGATTTAGATTTATGGGAAAGAAAGCCAAAGGAGTTGAAGTAGGGGCACTTGATTCTGAGATGAAACTCAGAGGTGCCCAAACTATCCTATGTTGGGCTTTACATTTTAACAACCTAATTTTGATTTAAGTTGATATTTTATTAGAAGATTGGGGCTTACATCCCAACAACACTTGTTGGAGGAATTGCCCGAAAGTTGAGGGCTTATAGGGTGATTTAGAATCAACCCGTGCCTCTGACCCTAAAACTAAGGTGAGGACTACCGATAGGTACTGCCTCGAACCTAGATCTAACGAGTGCAAAGAGGGACTTACAAGCTACACCTCACAAGAGGCATAACCCGCCCGACCTCTGGATTTATTGTCCCGCCTGGAAGGGACTACCAGCTAAACTCCCCCTAATCGCTTTTAAAACCATGTTGTCCGGTCTCAATGCAAATGTGGAGTGATAGAGTTGTTTTTATTTAGAAGATAGGTCTTACAACTTGGCTTTGAGGCCAAGATGCCTTATTATGTGGGTATGCATATGCTGACTCATAAAGAAAAAGACTTTTGTTATCTAATCCTTAAGTTGAGGCATTCTACATGTGATATGTTTGGGCTATGCATGATTGTTTTAATTTTGAAAACTTGGCTCCTTAGAGGGAGCCATGCAATTTTTCTTACTTGAAAGACATGGAGCCTAATTTGATTTTATTTTTAGATTGCTTACATGTTAAGGGGTAGAAAACTTAGTTTTTATCCTAAGAGCCTAACGTGATCAAGTCCAGGCCACACCCACAAAAACAAGAGAAGAAACCTAAGAAAAACATGCTTTTCTAATGCGCACCCAGTAAACACTTCAACACATGCTTATATATAAATTAAGACAGAAATGTAAATAATGTCCCAGTTATTACAAACATGTTTGGCAGCTGAGTTGCCTGCCATTATACAACCCAGTTATGTTTACAGACTCTACTTATGGGGGTCTTCAAGCTTTAACCTTCAAAATTGTACTTTCTCCCTTGATCCTCCTTGCTTTCTAACCCAAACCCCACAAGTTTTACATCCTATTTCTACCAAATACATGATAAAAAAAAAGACTCAAATCTGCAAAACAGAGTTAGGAGGCAGTTTATATAGTTAAGCATGTAATCATCTCAAAATTGGCCTAACACTTAGAGTGCTAAGTGCTAGCCCCCCTGCTTCTACCCTATTGGCCATGTCTCCTGGGGGGTATTAAGCAGCGCCTGCAAGCAAACAGCATTAATAAAATTATGACATTTACCCCCTTCTTGGACATGACCACCTGCACAGAAAAGCATATATATTTCTATACTAACTACTTAAGGGCAAGTGCCCACACGCAGACAATCCAAGGGCAATCAATCCACAACATCAATCACATGCGCACACAAAGAAAAGTCCTAATCCTAGTATGCCTAAGGGGTTGTGCAACTAAGTGTGTGAGGCTTGTGTGGTATGTCACACTAAAGATCCTCCTAGAGTTTGGGTCTAAGGAAGGTGCCCAACATGTAATTTTGGGTTACATGTTGAGGGATTCTTCTTAGCTTTTGGAGCTAAAAAGAGAAAGGTGGAAATCCGTCGTTTAGCTTTTGGGCTAAATGTTGGAAGGATTCTCCTTAGCTTTTGGAGCTAAAGAGAGGGGAAAATCTCCTACAACTTTGGAGTTGAAGGAGAGAGAATTCATCATTTAACTCTTATGTTCAATGATGGGTACTTAGTTTGCTAAGTTTGGATTAAGCAAACATAAGAAGATGATGTGTAGATTTGGGCTTACACATCAAGGATTCTTCGAACTTTGGGTGTCCAAAGAGAGGAACTCATTCCCCCAATTTACGTTAGGAGAATGAAAGAAAGCTAGGAGTTGATTCCTTTGCTTGGTATGGAATTATTTGTTGAATTTGGTTCAACAAACAAATAATTTTGGATTGAATTACTTGTTGATTTTGATTCAACAAATAGGAGATTTGGGTGAGATTTTCATACAACTTTTGAGTTGTAGAAAGAAGAAGAGAAGATGCAACTTTGGGTTGCAAGCTTCTAAAACATTCTTTGAACATTTGGTGTTCAAAGAGAAGTGCACATTCTCCCAATTTTGTGCTTTAGGAGAATGAGAGGGTCTTCCTATAGCGTTTGGGTTATAGAAGAAAGAAGCAACAAGCAACATTTGGATTGCATGTTGAAAGGAATTCCTTGGGCATTTGGTGTCCAAGGAGGGGTATTCATTTGCTTAATTAGTAACTAAGCAAATGATGAAGACTAGGATTTGAGTCCTATGTTTAAGGAATTACTTATTGGTTTGTGTTCCAATAAATAAAGGGTTTGATAGATTTCCTACAACTTAGGGGTTGAAGGAAGAAAATGTAACTTAGAGAGTTACAAAAATTCATGAATGCTCTTTGAGTACTTGATACTCAAGGGGAAGGTCATTCACTTGGTTGAAGCCAAGTGAATAGGGATAGATGTTCATTTGTTAATTTTATGACTCAACAAATGAAGAAACTCCTTAGGATTTGGTCCTAAAGTCTAGATGATTCATACAATGATACATTTGGAGACTTGAGATGTCCCAAATAAACATGTATGAGAGAGAAGGATTGTTGATTTTGTTTCAACATTCAAATGGAGGATTACTTAGAATTTATTTCTAAAGTTTGACTAACATGTAATGATAATTGATCGGAGCCTTTGGAGACTTCAAATTATCATACATGGGGGAGTGGAACATTCATTTGTCAATTGTATGTCTTAACAAACGAAAGGGAAGGAAAAGATGGGTGATAGCTCCTAAGATAGACTAGGAGACATGCAATGAGGTATTTGAAGCTTGGGGTGCTCCAAATAACATCACATAAGAGATGTAATTTGTAGTTTTTGGACTACAAATTAAGGGGGTCATCTACCTATATAGGTTAGGCAAATGAAATAGGCTAGATTTTAAAAATCCTAAGCCTAAAAAAGAATTCTTTCATTGATCTTAATCTCAAAACGAAAGAAAGGGAGAACTTAGATTTTTGGCTCTAAGCTCCAAAATTTTCATATAATGACAGGTTGGAATTTTAGAGAATTCCAAATCATCATTTATGAAGGGAGAAACATTTATTTGCTAACTTTGTGTTGTTAGCAAATGGAAATGGGAGAGAGGCTTAGGATTTGTTTTCCTAAAACCTTGATTCATGCACTATAATAATTGAGACTTAGAGAACGTCCCAACTATTAAGCGCAAGGGACATGTACATAAAGAAGAGGACTTCCAACTCTCCTACAAATATTTTGGATTTGCTTGAAAGAGGGAAAGCAAACTTCCTAATGCGTTGGAGGGTTTTCCCAAATCAAACTTGGTATGATTTTGGGGATTTGAAAGTTTCTAGGAACCTCCTAAAGATCCATTTTGGCAAGATCTAAGAAGGACCTAAGAGTAGACACGGGATGGTTTATAGCTCCTAGATTAGAGCTAGGATTCACACAATCCAACATTTGGAGCCTTGGGGATGCTCCAAATATCATGTATGAATGAGAAAAACATAGGGGAGAGAGTTCCCCAAAGTTTTGAATGAACATTTTGGATTCATACGGAGAGGAGAGAATTGATCTCCTACGATTTCTAAGAAGTCTTACGATTGGATTTAACATCATCTAAGAAACCTAGAAACGTGAATGTCGTTTGTATGTTTAAGGGGATGAATATATGCTAAGTTCAACTATCATTGCACTTGAGTCCCTTAATTTACAAATTTGATTAATCATGCTTAGGTAATTTCAATGCTTGGTGGAGTATGATCCATAAACATCGGGATGTCATGGAATACACCACATTTGCTTCAAGAAGCATTTGGAAATTAAATAAACATGCCTATAAATTCGTAGATTTTGGGTATAAAAGAAAAGCGAGCAAACAACCCTTAACACATAAATGCATTTCAATAATTTCATTATAAACCCTCAATTTGGAAGTTTCGAAAATGGGATTAGATAATTCTAGGCATGGGCACTCATGGGCTTGTGAAGGCCCATGAAACCTCAAAATCATCTAGGATTAAATGAACCCATTTACTCTCCTTCCAAACCTCTAGGGGTTAGGGTTGTTCCAAACAAGTGGCAATCATCATTCTAAGCAAAGTAAACTTTACGGAATGACTTGTCATGAATTTAGTTGGTTATGAATGTCGTGAGGTTTACAACATAAGTCTTTGGAGACTTGTAGTAAATCTCACGACGATTTGTATCAAAACTCCACCACAAGTTTCCGCCAAATTTATTAAACATTGAACTTTAGCAAACATACATACCCTAAACATATGTCAATTTTGCCATAACGCGTCGACCTAAGGAGCCTAACCTAGCATGCAACACTATAAAGAGAAGTGTACATCCTAACATTTGATTTCTAGGTTGAAAAGAAAGGCTTACCCTATAGTTCAAGCATAGGTAATGGAAGGGTTGCATGAATGCAAAGACATACAATTTAAAAGGTGTTGGATACCAATCCAACATCTTCATACGCATCAAAATCCTCTTCGGACCCTTACATAAGAGTCACCTAATGGAAATCGACCAATTTCCATAGTCTTTGCGAAGTGGACAGCCAACATGAAGGTTTTAGGGACCAAGAAATTAAAGTTTCTAAGGACCTAAGGCTTTGGATCGTCAACCACATTGCAATTGGCCTTGGGGGCCTTAAGGTTTCGCCTAAGTTTTGGTGGTATACCTTCCCCGGGTTGTCCAAGCGCTCCAATTTTTGTCCAAGTTGCTGTCCAAGGTCCGCTCCAAGCTCCAATGTCGCTCCAAGCTCCAATCCAAGCTCCAAAGTCGCTGTCCTAGGTGTTCCGGTCGTTGCCGCTGCTGTCCGGGACGCTTCGAAGGATCCAAATCGCTGTTTGAAGGCTCCCGGAAGCTGTTGGCTGCTGTCTACACGCTCCAAACAGCAGGTTTTGCTGTTCGACAGTCTCCCGAGACTGATTTCGTCGTCAAGAGGTCGCCGGAGTTGGAAGAGGAAGGAGCTAGAAACCTTCCTTTGCTGTTTGGAAATCTCCAACAGCTTTTTGTCGCCTCAAAGTCGCCGGAGTCGAAGGAGGAAGGAGGAGAAGTTGTCGTCGCAGAAATCCGGACTTGAGAGGAGTCGGGGCTAGGAGAGTCGGCCGACCTCTCTGCGCTCGGGCTGGACGAACACGCAGAGCCAGTCGGCTCTGCTTCCTCTTCTCGGGACAGAGGTACAAACGCAAGCGAAGAAGAGCGCCGAGAATGACCTGGACGGGGTCGGACGCACGCAAGGAGGGCGATTACCGCCTCCTTCTTCCGCTCTCTCTCGCTCGTTCTCTCTTTGTGTCGGGACGGGAGCGAGAAAGCAAAAACAGGGGAGCCGAATGAGGCTCCCCATTCCATCTCGTTTACTTAGGGACGCAAGCACCGAGCGGATAGCCGCCCGTTCCGTCCCATCTCCCTTCCTCGTTCCTTGTAACGAGGGAAAATCTACTTGAGTAGATTTTGGCTGCCCACTTGAAGTGAAATTGAGTGGGATTTGAGAAGAGATCTCAACCCTAGATCAAGAAATTTGATTTTGGAAATCAAATCAGCTTATGATCTCATTAGCTAGGGTCGAAATTGAGTCTAGATTGGACTCGACCCGAACCGATCTGGGTCGGTTTGGGTCCGATTGGGTTCGACCAACTTAATTCCATAAAATTGAACTCGAATCGGTGTCGAATCACGTCGAATTAGGTTTGACGATGCTCGACGGGGTCTGAATTGATTTGATTTGGTTTAAATTAAATTAAATTGGATTTAATTTAATTCAAATGAGGCTCGATTAAAAGTAATTTTGCCTCGACGATGATCAATTGAATTGATCGAGCTTTGTTGGGCTCGATCGGGGTCGAGTCGATGCGAAAATATTCGTCAACAGTCTTGTCGGGTGTATCACTAAGATTCATCCTCAAATAGTCTCTTGCTAGCAGGGACGTGACACGTGCCTTCTAATCGGGTGGTTTTTCCGCAAAATGACACCATTATATTGTAACACCCCACAGTACCCCTAAACAACACTGTAGAGTGTAGCAAACATAACATAAACATTTTTCTTTTCAAAACATTTAATACTTCTCTTTTTAGAAGATCATAGAAATCATCCAACCATAATTCAATTTATGCATCAACGGAAGCAACTTAAAATTTAGACCTCAATAAACATACTTACAAAGCCACTAAGGAAATCCAAATAAAATCTATTTCTGAAATGTTTTCATATCTTACAAGAAGATTCGTTAACAAAGATATTTTTAACATAAAAAGAAGAAATAACTTGCATAAATTAATCTGCAACAATCTTCTCCTTGCCCTTTCCTGTAACAACATCCAGTAAAAAAATACTGGTGAGCTATGAGACTCAGTAAGCTTTGCAATTTAATTAATATAAAAATACAATCATTGAAATTAATCAAATATTGGAATCATCATAAATTCATAATTAACCTTACTCTTTACTTCTTCTGAATTATGCAATGAATATCAATTTTAATCTATAAAAGATTTGGCTACACTTTCATAACATTATTCAATAGAGCCCAGGTAAACCTGGCATTATCGCTATTGAATTACATAGAGGTCCCTTTTGCCTCTTAGGGGTCCCTTTTGCCCCACCTGCTATGCAGGTATCATATTCTTTGGGTTCCTTTTGCCCCTCATGTAATACAAGTATATTATTTAGGGTCCCTTTTGCCCCACTTATAATTACAGTTATACATCATTTGTAGCCAAACTTTATTTTTCAATTGATATTCATAAAACTTTTCAGTGTTCATCAGTCATGCTTAAGTTGTTGCATTCTTTCATAATCATTGTTGTGATCACCGGTGTACAATTAAAATGCATACCATATGCAAGTAAATTGACATCTTTTCGAAACAGTTTACATGATTTTATTATGTATCCGGTTGTTCATAAATGGAAGCTTGAATTAAAAATCCTTGCTATACATTAAACAAATTTCATAACATTTTACTTTAATGCATTCAAAATCAACCTTCATGATTATAAATGAAAGTTCTTAAATTTGAATATAAATGCATTACTTACCTTTTTGCTGAGGTGTCTCCAATTCTCTACTTCGAAGTCTTCTACAATTGTAAGTTACCTCCTAATCTCTCATTTGTATATAACCAATTGAATCTTCTTCCTTCTTCTAAAATCTCAAACCTGTACTTATTATTGGATCTTCTGATTGCATCCAACACTTCTTCCTTTTAATTTCTGTTTCACAGAAATTTCTTCGCAGTAACGTGTCGAACAACTATTCACAACAGTGCGGATCTTCTTCCAGCAAATTTCTGATGCTGTTTACAGTAGGCCTGTCAAAACCAGGTCACAGGTCGGGTTCGGGTCAACCCGAAACTGACCCGGGTACATACGGGTCAACCCGAACCCGACTCGTTTTTCGAAACGGGTCAGTTTGCTGGACCCGAATCCGACCCGCTTCTAGTCCGGGTCAACCCGACCCGACCCGTTTGACCCGAAAAAATTAAAATTAGTTTTTGTATTTAATTACAAATAAAATATACACCCTTCAAACAATTTTTTAAAATGTACAACAAAACATATCATGTACAAATTACAAATCAATAAATTACAAAAAAATTACATATTATTTACAAAAAAATTACATATCATTTACAAATTACAAATCAACAAAAATGACTGGGTCTTCACTGTTCCCTTGCTCAACCAATAAGCACGGCTCAACTTCAAGTCTTTAGACTTCAGGCACACGACCTATATTCACAGAACAAGGAAGAGCAGAAGAACTGTATTATGAGAAATAAACAAGTTAGATATGATGCTCATTGCTTAGATTAAACCTTCCAAATCTTTAATCACCTTATGAGGTGTATGTTCAATCAACATTAGCATATTACCATCCAAGGAGACGAATTGTATTTTGCATTAAGTTAGTATCTATTCATTTATATATGTAGTATCTACTCATTTGACTTGAATACAAAATTACAAATGTCTCCTGGTTGTAATAGCATTTATTCTGAAATTAATCTCACTGTAATTTGAGAAGGTTGATCATCATCGCTTCATCACTTCAAAACAACAACAAATAATATTTAATGCTTGATCAAATATTCAAATGAATCATAAGAAGCAGCAGGATACACGAAACAGCACAGATCAAATGAATCAGCATTCAAAGATCAAAAGAACCAGCACAGAACTGAAGCAGCGGGCAGCACATGCACGGTACACCAGCTGACTAGGAGGATACCCGAAAAAACACAATCAGTTTTCCAGAAGAACTGAAGTCTAAAGAAGTAATGAAGTAGCACATTCTGCATGAGTGCTGAAGTGCACATACACCAGCAAACCAGCAGGTCACCCGAAACCAAACAACCAAATAAATTTTGTTCTTGACTCTTGAGTCATAACAAATTAACAATACACACTTACAGAAATACTACATTAAAGAAATAACTGTCTTTCAAGTTCAACATTAAACCAAACAACCAAATAAAATTTTCATATAATAAAACTTTCCCCATCATTTGTCTCAAGTTCATTTACTGTTAAAGTAAGGATATCTTCAGTCACAGCTTCAAGCTCAGGATGTATAACTGCAAACAAGCCAACAAATAATAATATGTTTTTAATAATTCAGCTCTTAATTACTAAAAAAAGTGCAATTATATAAGTAAAAGTTTAAAAAAACTGCACCCTTATCCCCGTATAGCCAATCCTTGGCACAAACCAAAGCCTCAACGATATCATGTTTTAGTGCACTCCGATATTGATCGAGGATTCGCCCGCTATTACTAAAAGCACTTTCAGAGGCAACAATTGATATGGGAATACACAAAACATCACGTGCCATTGCAGAAACCTCAGAAAATCTATATTTGTTGGCTTTCAAAAAATGTAAGATATCTAGCTCAATTTTTCTATCTATTTTTGGTTCATCAAGAACATCTTGTCTTAAGCCTCTTTTCGATTCCAAGCAACTCTGTTTCACACAATCTAAAAATTTTTGTTTCCTAGCTTGAGATCCCTTGACATATTTTATGCTCTCTCTAATTTTTGAGATTGAAGCATCATTCTCCTTGATTCCCTCTTGGACAATAAGATTAATAATATGAGCTGTGCATCTAATATGGAAAAATTGACCTTCACATAGCAAAGCTCTTCTCAAATTTAACTGATTTCTCAAGTAGTCAACATATACATTGTTTGCGGAAGCGTTGTCTAAGGTAACACTGAAAAGTTTAGATTTTATTTTCTATTCAAGAAAAAGAGACTGCAATTTCTCACATAGTGCTATCCCATCATGGGGTGGTGGCATAAAAGAAAAACTAATTATTTTTTTGTGTAAATACCACTCATTGTCAATATAATGCACGGTCAAATAAATAAAGCCATCGATGTTTATGGATGTCCACAAGTTAGATGTAACAGAAACTCTGCTAGTGCACTTACTTAATTTTGATCGAATATTACAAAGCTCTTTAGTGAATAATTTCTTGCAATCATTCCTTGCTGTATTCCTAGAAAACATTTGAACATCCCGACGAAGATATGTCATAAGTGATCGAACACCTAACCATTCAACACATTGGAAGGGAAAATCATGCATAATTATGCAAGCAGTAAATAAATCACTAAATTCAGCATTGTCAAACTTATGATCAATCATAGAAATAGATGCACTAGAACCAGTTTGCAATATGAGCTGTCCTATATCACGTAAATATCTTTTCTTGCAATTTTGCAAGTGTCTCCTTAAGTTACCAGTGCCATTTTTACTATCATATAAGTATTGAGCACCACATCTTTTACATTTACACCTTTGTTTACCATCTGTAGGATTAGGTAACATCTCAAAATGACCCCAAACCTTGGAAGTCATTCTTCTCCGCTTCTTAATTACGACTGAACCATCATCACATGCATCATCAGATGCATCTAAGCCCTCTACCACATTGTCTTCAATGCGAACTTCATCATTTTCTTGAATATAATTTTCAGGAAGTGTGATTGAATCCTCCATCTACTGCAAAAATTATATCAAATTATACAAATGAAAAATGAAAATTTACCTTAAAAAAATATCCAACACAAATACACAATCAGTGAAATACGAAATTGCTGTAATTGCATATAGCCCACTTCCAAGTTCCAACAGGCAACAGCCAACAGGAAACAAAGAATTCCAATAGTCAATACACTGATACACTCATACACAGATACACTGATAAGTGATAACAGCCACTGAGCCACAAGGCCGACAACCCACAGGCCACAACAAGTCAGTAAGTCACTAAGTCGGCAAGCAGCCAAGCAGAATAAATGAATAAATGAATAATAGATATTGCCAATTTCAATTTGCCATAACAGATAATCAAAGAAAGCCAAGCCAACTGCTAACAAAAAGTCGGAACTTCAATTTTTAAAACCCTAAGCCGAATTTCAACAAAAATATGTTTATGATTTCATAATAAACTAAATAACTGCATCTTAAGATAAAAATTCATAAAAAACTAAACAGATAAAAGCACAAAATGTGAAGCCCTAATCGGTATTTCAAAGCCACAGCAACTTCAAATTGGAAGGAAGAATCGAAGAAGTAAATAACTCAAAAAAAAAAAAACCACTCTAGTCTCTACTCTCTAGCAGTAGCAGTGCCTCAATAACAAAAAAAAAAAAAAAAAAAAAATTGCAACACATTACTTGACTTCAAAGATAACCGAAAGAAAGTAGATAACTGAAAGAAAGTTAACCAAAAAATCAAACCAGTGAGGCGATGAGCCGATGAGTCGATGACGAAGAATCAAAGAGCCGCAGAGGAGGAAATCTTAGCGAAATTGACCAGCCCTAGCTTAGGGTTTTCTCGCTCGAAGAGAGACGAAGTCACGACTCACGAACGGCGAACGTACTCTCCGTCTCGGTTATTAGGCTAGTTAAATGCCCTAAGAGGGTAAATTTATAAATACAAAAATGGGTCGAAACGGGTCATTTTCGGGTTACTCGGGTTGACCCGAACTTTACCCGAAATGGCATACGGATCAAAAAACAGAACCTGAACCCGACCCGTTTCGGGTTCGGGTTGACCCTAACCCGAATTTTTCGGGTTGGGTTCGGGTCGTGTTTTCGGGTTGTGTTAAATGTTGACAGCCCTAGTCTACAGTGTTTAAAACACTGTGCTGAAAGCCCCTGTCTACCGTAACCCAAAGAACCTCTTCAAGCAATGTACCGAAGAAAGCTACAGTGAATGTAAGCACTGTGCGGATTTCCTTCAGCAATTGGCTTGCGGCTAAACAGAGAAAGAACTCTGTTGGCTTCTATGAATGTCAAAATAGAGAAAAGAACTATTGGATTGCGGCTATTCAGTGACTTTCTGCTCTTCTGCTCTATGTTATTTCTTCTCCAAATCACTGTAACCGAATTCTTTTCTTTGCACTGTCTGAAACTTCCTCCATTAACTATGCGGTGGAATCTTATCTATTCAGTTAGTTTGTATACAATAAATAATTGGAAGTGGGACCCAAGGCAACTGCCATCCCACTTCATTTTCCAATTAATGTGAAGAGCCAACCGATGCATTATTTTGGTTGGTTGAGTGTAAATGGAATTTATATTTAATTCATTCATTAGGATTATTTTCTAATTAACATTAGTTTAAAATTTTAGACTATTGAATAATTAACAGAGATTAACTATTAATATTAATTTACCTGAATATTTTTGGTTCTCACATATATTACGATCACGGCCAAAGCCCGCATGTTCCTTAACGGCTTCAAACCCTTGAGTAATGAATCATAGGATATATTCGATAGGAATAAAGCCCTCTGTCAGCTAAGGTGGATTCAGATCTATCTCAGATAAATACTAACCAGGTCTACAAGGTATCCTTGGACGAAGCAACCCATGCCTACCGATAAGGTGCCTTCTATCAGATTGGATCGATTGCCTCCTCTGACTAAGTAGACTAGCGATCATGACAACCCGGAACGACAGAACCATGAGATCTCCATCGGGCTTATCTTTATTCTCCCCATTACCTATTTTAAGTTTAAGGTGATAAACTTTAAGTCTCAAACTATAAAATTCATATCCAAAAATTAAATCCTAAAATTGTTGCTATTATATGGGTACTCAGTGTCTATCTTATAACTAGACTTAATCGTAAGTTCTCTCTCATTATCGAGAGGGGTAGTTAACTATAGGGGTTTGCGCCTATAAGAAACTAGAACTCAGATTATAAAGTCCTCGTAAAATGAGGGCGAAATCTTTGGGTAGTGTCTTATCTAAAACCCAATTTGCCTTCTAAAAATTCACCCATAACCTAAATTCGTTAAAACTCTCTGTCGTCATATAGAAAAGAAAAGTGACTGGCGCGGAGAGGCCGGGGCGCGTTGAATTTTTGGAGCCCACATTCATGTTTCCAACAACACATTCATACCACACTTTCAAAAACAAATTAATTTGATCCTTTTGTATTCATTAAAATGACACATAATTTTCTCATCTTCTTTTTTTTATGGACCAAAACAACAATCATTTCAACTGGTTTCCCCTGATGTCCTTTCCTAGCTTCCGAGAAATCAATTTATTTTTTTTTATTGTGAAAATTTTAAATTGTTTGTTAGTCAGACTTTTCTCTTTTAAGCATTAACGCTAAATATTATGACTTTACTCTTTAATATTTCTTTTATCAACATTGAAGCAGTATTTCATTTCAACTAAAACCTCCTCTTATTTTCCTTTTTTAATTAGCAGCAGAAGAAAGCGAATACGTGCCTTCAGCATAGAAGAGGAGCTTCAGATCAAGATACTCTATGAAAAGTGAGCATGCAGTGATTTATAATAGCTGATTCGCATGTGTTTCTGGAATTCAACTTTTCTACCTGCCATTAATTATTCTGTATTAGCTATATAATTTATGTGCTACGTCATTCTCTCAGCTAATTGTGATTAAATTTGAAATGTGTCCATTATGATTACTAGAACTTTACATGCTGAATTTTCCCCTTTTTTCATCCTTTTCAGGTTTGATTTTTCATCTTTTCCCTTTTCAGGTTCAAAAGCCATAAAAAGCGTAATGTCATGATTGCTAATACTCTGAACCCTGACAAGAAATTCACTGCGGCCCAAGTTTCACGCAAGCTTAAACAACTTGGTGTATTGCCTCATAGTAAGATCTCATCTACGTCAGGGAAAGGCAAGGAAACGAATGAAATCAATGATGTAAAACAGAACTCCGATGAGGAAACGTTGCTAGCAATTCGAGAGAGGTATACTTATAGAAGTTTCATCTTCATTGTGTTATCACAATTTCTATTATTATCACTGCTACTTTATTTTCTTTTGGATATGTTTAACGCATTAAACTGTATTAAATCACAAAGTTTATTTGTTTGTGTTAATTTATTTTGTGAAATAAAATGACATTCTAAGTCTACTAATTTTTGGAAATTATAGAAGAATGTTGATTTACAAATTTTATCAGTACTATTTCCCAACTAAACTTTATAGCTCCATGGAGACTCTGCATAACGTTTGAATGAATTCCCATAAGAAGTTTCAAGTATTTGTCATATAAATTCATAAGATATTTCTTCTGGAAATATGAATATTCAACATATAGTGCAAGTCAAATAGTAAAATTAGAAAGATATAAATAACAACCAATGTAAAAAATCACATCATTGTATAACATTGAAGATATGTCACATACAATGAAGCTCCTGTTATTATCTTAAGTGTGACCTCATGAGCATCATGAAAATATTTTGGATCTCAATGCTGGTGCTACTGCCCTAATTTATTATGAATGCTATTAAGAACTCTTGTAAATCCTTGTGGCATCAGTCTAGGTTTTTCTATTTTGAACCGCATTGCATAATCAACTACCACTTTATTCTATGAAGCTGAAGATCCTATTGACACTATGATCTATTGAATTGCCATCAAATATATAAAAAAAGGATGAAATTAGATAAATGACACAATCAAACAATGGATTAATGGAATAATTAAACAACGAGCCCATAGACTAATTCAATGCATTTAGTTAGTCCATCCAAATCTCATTCTAAATGTATTGGCCTTATTATCCATGTGGGGATTAAGCCATATTAGATATATAGGCCTCGCCAAAATGAATTGAAATATTTCCTACTCAAAAGTGGGCTCTATATGACACACATCAAACATATGTAACCAAAGATTATGCCATATTAGTAGTATAAATAGGGCTATGAATTTGATTCAAACATCGAAGCTTGCTCTCATCAAAATAAATAAGGCAAGCTTGATTTGAACAAATGATTTTGAGCTAATTTCAATTCAATGCTGGATTTGCTTGAGATTAGAGTCACTTACAACCGTATAGGCCCCACAATAATGATTATGTCAACTAATTAAAATTTTTTTTAACATGGCTAAGTTAAGACTATATGACATCTATATGGACAACCATATTTTCTCAAACAAGTCATGAAGTTTTCATAAAACATCCATATTGAGTTCATATAACATGCCATATCAAATATGACACTGATAAGATGCAATAAGAATCTTAATAACAATATTTAATAATTGCTGACAATTTTAAGATTAAGATAGTAGCCTGGCCTAAGGTTTTTGGTAAGAATATACAATGAAATGATGGTTTCCCAAGGGATTCTAATTGCAAAAGTTGATGAATGCTGCACCAAAAAAAAGAGGAGATGGGGGTGTAATTTAATATGAGGGCTTGTGCCCATTGAAAGCCTCCATCCAACACTAAATATTGGGGTGAAATATGGTTATATCTATATTCCTATGTCCTGGCTTGAGACTCCTATTCAAATTCTCATATCCTGGTTTAGCTTAAGATATGAGGAAGATCTGCGGATGAGCGACTACCTATGATAAACGAATTCGCTCCTACTTTTTTTTCTTAATCGATCTAATGTGAGTTTTGAACCCATGTTGAACTAAGGAGGTTGAAGAAAAACTTTAGACATTCAAATCACAGCTAAAAAGAGAATTTGAAAAGATTGGGTTGTGAGGTTAGGGTTGTGGAGGATGATTCGAAGTTCTCAATGCTGTAAAACGTAAGCGCAAGCTTAACTCGATCATGACCTTGTGGATTCGACCCACCTGAATATCTCCTTCCCTTTCTTTCCTCTTTCTTTTCCCTCGAGCCTAGCCCTCTTTCTTTGGATGAAACTTAGACGAATTGCTCGTTGACGGCTTAGATCGTTACGACATCTTACCTTGCTCTTGATTTTCTTGCTATCGCTCTGAAAGCTTGAACTGGCTTCGATATTCGACTTCCTCGCCCAGTAAACTCTTTTTTGAGGCGTGTAGCTACCTTCCGGCTATCAGTATATCCGCTTCTGCTTTCTCACACCCAATTCTAGTGTCTGGTCTTGAGTCACTCTTTAGGATCTTCTCATTCACTCTTTGCTTTAGTCTTTTTGACCAATTGCAATGATTGCCATGACTGGGAGAGTCAAGGTTTCCCCCTCCACACTAAAGAAAAAAGAAAGGCTTTCGGTCGATTCAATGCTTTGAATCCATGCATGGAAGGTCACTGTATGCCAGAGGAAAGAGATCTCGTTTTCACCCTGCCCCGTGGGCAATCCATCAACACTCATTCCCCTCTGGAACAAAGACAGATTACAAATCTCTAGCTTACTACACCCTTCTCTCTAAAGCCTTTTTCCTGAACTCTTCCGCTCCGTTCCACTCCTGAGTCTTTCTTCTCCAGTAGCAGCTGTCTTTGGGTATTAGAGTCCTAGTCTACTTATTCGGTTGCTTCTCTTGCTTTTCTTGAAAATCACCAAGTTTCAATACATTCAACAAAATGAGCCTTTTGTGCGGCACATCTAACTAATGATGTTTGGTGCTTATGTATGGCTTTTCCTATAGTTCATCCTGATGCTTTATCCTTCTTTTTATGTGTGGTGATTATTTAATTTATACTATTTTATTCTTTCATCCTTTGCAAAATGCCTTGGTTTGTGTTAGTTTTGCAATACACGTTATTAAAGGTTTAAAAATGCTACTTTGGATGAAAATAGGTGCACCGTGCACATAGGAGATTACTTGTCCACTTGTCCCACCAATAGGTCAGAGCCTGACTAGAATTCATTTCCCATGCCTTAAAAAACATTTTAGATATGGGCAAGCCTGATGAAACTCCCATCACAATGGTCTTTAAAGGGGCTGATGTGTAGTGGTGAGCCTGTTTGATTATGATCTCTTGACCCGCATGCCATGATTTGCAAGGAATTATGATACGGTGTTACAGTGCAAAAGAAACCAGTTTAGCAATGCTTAGGTCTTACTATCAAGTTTACAAATAAAAGTTGAATTTGCACTTAATATGCAGTATGGAATTAACAAAAGTCCCTTGCTTCACCCATTGATCGGCAAGTAATTTATACATCAAGACTTGAATCCTGTGAAAATTACATATCATTTGAATATAGTCATTTTGTAATTGATTAGAATATAGTCATTTTGTAATTGATTAGCAATTTCTCTTATCATGTTAAGCATTCTGATGTATCTAATGAAATTTTACCTCAGCTATGATATGGAAATTGAACCTTGCTTTATAGTCATAAAATAGAAAGGTTATCCTCAGCTGTTACTCTCAAGTGAACTGTGGAAGTCCCCATTCTTGAAAGGTTATCCTTGACTTTTCAGTTTTTCATTTGCATCCCAATTGCAGAGTAAGCACATCATTTCATCTATGTCAATTCATTTGAGGATAGCATCGATTACATCTCATGGTAACAAGATTTTATCTAAAAGGATTTTGTGTCAGATCTTATGGCTACATGACGAATCAGATGTTTTCCTATGAACTTACAGTATCTAGTTATAATTATCACCTGGGAAGATTAGATGAACTCACATTGTATTTTTAGATGCTTAATCAATGCTAATTCTTGTCCTTTATTTTCATTCCAGAAGCAGTAGAAAGAAACGTGTGCCAGGAACACGTGCTCCCACAACGAGTAGTTCACCTACCCTGAAAGAAGCTCCTCAAGAAAATGATTCTGATGATTTGGTTTTGAGCTCGTTCTTCAAGTAAGTCCTTTTGTTTCTGGCATTAAAGCGCCAACCCTTTCATTTGAACTGGTGCCAATACAAGGTTTGTAATCCTTAAGCACGTTAATCAGGCTCAAACACCACTCTTTCACTTTCCATAACCTCATCACCGCCATCTTCCATTTAAAACCCAAAAATTCCACTTAGCAATATTATACGCCATTCAGGTTTTCCCATTACGATATTTAGAATTATGCAATGCACCTATGATGCAGCAGTCGCAAATTAGCATGGACATTATACTAGACGCTGTTAAGAGTTCATCTCTTACTGATGGCAAAAATAGATGATTTATTTTATTTGGCAAATCTACTTATATTATGGATCTCTTAGAATTTTAAATTTTTAAAAACACATACATCTCGTGGCCTAACAAGTAGTAGTTATTAAGCTTTCTGGTATACTTGTTCTCTTTATCTTCAAAATGAAGTGTGTGCGCATGAATGCATGTCCATTTTCGTACTATGCTTAATGCATTAATCATGGTAACTGTGTGGTCTAAGCTACTAGTCCGAAGATTAAAAAAAGCTAATGCACGAAGAAGGTTTTATTGGATCTGGTTTGAAAAGTGTACAACTCTGAGATGATTAACTCTCAGTGATGTTATATCACGAATATCAAAGCAATCAAGTGGTTGTGAACCAACCTCTAGCTCTCCTAAGATTTTTCTTCTGAGCAAGTAGTATTATATATTTCGCTATAATTCTATTTTTGTGCCGGCCAAATGGTAATATGCATGATTGCTCCATAAGTACTCGGCTTTTAATGCATTAAACATTTCATGAACTATAATTTATACTTTTGTTTCGTGACAGGTTACTGCACGATATTACATTTAGACCAATATTTTTGGAATAAAGTTCTTCATCTCTGCTTTCACATATTTTCTTTTACAGTGCAGTAGGTTTTTTATTTTTTATTTTTAAATGATGAGATGTGGCCATAATTCAACCAATTAGAGCAAAAAGAACAAAAAACTAAAAAGATCAATTCACAATATAGTTATGAGGTGTGCATTCAATTAATTGTTACATCCTATTGTCATCATCATACATTTTATTATAATTTTATGAATCTAAATTTTTAGATGCAATATAAAGATATCCCCTCTTGTTTATAAAGAGAAAATTAAGGCTTCATTTGGAATAGTTTTTTATTTGTTGCTTTTAAAAATTTTTGTGCTTAAATACTACTTTAAAAAACTGTAAAAAAATTGTCTCAAGTGAAGCCTAATACAGCTGGGAAGAAGTTTGCTTATCTAGTTTTTATTTTTCGGGACATTTCGGCCAACTAAGGCAAACTCACACACACAACGCGTACACATAGACCTGACCTCTTAGTTGAAAGCCTTAGCTCTCAACCAATAGGCCAAGGAGAGTTGTGTATCTAGTTTTTTTTTTTTTGTTAGCCAAATTATGCTTTGCAACTTAACACGTACCTCGTTATGAATGCAGCACAACATGATTTTATTTTATTTTATAAATTTTGTTCTAATTACCCGTGACAACCATTTTTCCATACAGAGATGCATCAGCCAAATGCAAGATAAAACAGTCTGTGGAGGATCAAAATGGTCCAGAAGCAATTGACTCCGTTGATTGGGTTATGAGTAACACTCCAATTGAACTTGATAGAGGAAAAAGTAACCAGATGAGTGAAATTTCTGCATCAAACCAAGATATGCAGGTTGAACATTTTGAATTAGAGGACTCGATAGATTCAGGGGATGATATGGGTCCTGTGGCACCTAAAACAATGGGATCTAGAAAAAGAATGATACTCGATTTTGAAGAAGATGATTATTGAATTATAGAAACCATATCGATTGGTTGATGAAAATTTATTTAGGTGGATGGGAAATTTTTTTGGACAGGTTGATAAACTAAGATTTGGTAGCATTTGGCTTGGAATATCAATGTTTCGGGGGGAACAATGGCTGAGAATTCAATGCCCAGAACTTTTTGTTGGCTTCGTAGGGCTACAAGTAACCATGTAAAAAGAAGTTTTAATTAATGCTATTGATTCTCCCAACAAGTTCCCTTCGCGTTGTTGAAAGTGTAAATAATTTGATTTTTGCTGAACATTTTACATTAAAGCTTTTTGGTATGAAGTATTATCGAGTGTATACATTCAAACTTCTTTGTGTAGTGTGATGTATAACATCTTCAATTTTGTTATTATAAGAAAATAATAAAATGGAAGGTATTATTTTTTAAATTTAGATGATAATTTTTAAACTTATCAATGAATTATATTATATCTTAAATTTATTCTATTAAATATTCAAATTCTCAGAATATATGCATTTGGTGTAGATTAGATGAAATTTTTAAGCAAGTTGTGGCTTATTTTTTTTAATAGGTGCCAAATGGAATTAGAAAATTTTGAACGGATTAAATCGGGTCACGTGAATAGAAAATCGTGCCAGCGTAGAACGGCTTGCTTTTCTTTTTCTCCTTACTACTGCAGCAACTTTAATTAATTTGACTGATCCCAGACGGAATTACGTCCTCCGACCGGACGTAGAGGAACGGCCGGTCGGAGGCAAAATTGCGCCAAAAAATGAGAAATACTGAGCAAATACCGAGCAATACCAAACAATAACGAGGAATACTATCATGTGAAGACCTAATACCGAGCTATACCGAGCAATACCGAGTTATACAAAAAAATACCGAGTTTTTCCTATAAAAAACTCGGTACAACTCGGTATTGCTCAGTATAGCTCGGTATAACTCGGTATTGGTCTTCAAAGAACGATATTCCTCGTTATTATTAAGTAATACCTAGCAATACCGAGTAAATACCGAGCTTTTTGGCGGGATTTTGCCTCCGACCGGACGTTCCTCTGCATACGTTCACCGGACCTAATAATTGTTCAGGAGATGAGGCTTTTTTTTTATTTAATTAAAATTAGGGAACTTCATGTAACATTCAAGTTACCAAAATCATGTCACTTGAACTCAAGATAATTGAACCAAACAACCTTAACTTCAATCTAAAACACCAATGCACCTAATTAATTACTTAAACCAAATCAGAAGCCTTTTATGCATTTGCTTGACTCCATTTGGAGGAATTTTTATTGCCTCAGGTTACCTGACGTAGAGATACATCAAGTAGCCTATAATATATCGTCACGTGCTATTACTCTTTACTGCACGGCCTGACGACCCAACCCGAAATGAATATGGGATCACTATACTCGCGTATTGCTCGGTATTTGCTAGGTATTACTCGGTATTTGCTCTGTATTTGCTTGGTATTGCTAGGTACTATTCGGTATTTTCATCAACGACTGGAAACCTTGAACAGAAAGTGATCAAGCCGCTCCTGCGCGTTGAGGAATGTCGCGCGGACTCGTCGCCGGGCGGCGACAGTATCAAGGCTCTGAGACACCACTGCGTTGAGCTCTTCACTCACGCCTTTGATTGCACGCCGCTAGGCGGCGATCTTGATGACGGTCGGCGTTCTCACACCCTGAAGTAGCAAAAACCTGCAACGGCGTTGTGAGATCGGAGTACCGGCGTTGATGTCTCGACGCCACCGGCTTCTCACGTTGCCTGGCGAGACTCGCATCTGAAGCTCCGTCCCGAACTCAAGCGACGAAATGCCGCAAATACCGAGCAAATACCGAGCAATACCGAGCAATACCGAGCAAATACCGAGTAGTACCTAGCAAATACCGAGCAATATCGAGTAGTACCTAGCAATACCGAGCAAATACCGAGTAGTACCTAGCAATACCGAGCAAATTCGTTCCGGGTTGGGTCATCGGGCCGCGCGATAAAGAGTAAGAGCACATGGCGATATATTATAGGCTACCTGATGTATCTCTACGTCAGGTAACTTGAGGCAATAAAAATTCCATTTGGAGGGCCTACTTTCTTTGGATTTGTAAGGTTTGGGATGTGGGGTTGAGTACTTTAAAGAAATTTAGAGTATCTTAATTAACACATTCTTTATAATAACTATCTCCTAAATCACTAATTAAAATACTTAAATCAAATCTCAAGGCCCTATGCAATTATTCTATCCTATATGGGGGAATGAATGCATTATAATTATGAGTCATAGCTTGGGTTAGTGACTTCTGCACTTTGAAGTCATTAACTCAAATGACTCTTTAAAATTTAAAATAAAGCAACTCAAACAAATAAAAAACTTCAAAATTTAATTAACAAAATTCCAAAACACTAAAGCTTAAATTTAAATTAAATTTTTGTTTGGTCGAGTACCAACACATAACTTCAAATCGAAATAACTTAAACATAAAATCTTTAAGTACATATCAAAATCACACAGACCTTACATACACTATAGAACTTATTTGTAAGGACAACTAACATAAGACTTAGGCAAGGCTGTTAGTATATTTTGGTGTGATGCATATGTCTTTTCCTATAGGGTATCCTTTGTATGTTTGTTTATTTTCTTAACTCTGGATTTCACACCATACATGATTATATTCTTGATGGTGCACTTTAAATTTATTAAATTATATACAATTGCATTACACCCATACTTGCATTGAATTTATATATTCATGACATCTTAATTTTATTGCAAGTGCAAATTAGAATGTATCTTGGTACAAATGTAAATGTAAAGAGTCAATTGTAAAGACAAAGATCTAAATTTTATATTAAAATCAAGCTGTAAAATTCAATATTGGTAAAAGGATTAAAAAATGTTTGCTTACACATACATAGGACTCCAAAAGAAAATGACTCATTCCTTTGAGGGCATTCTCTTTTGTAATTCTATAGAAGATCCAAGAGCCATATGATATAAAGACTAAATTATGCAATTATATTTAAAACCGACCTCACTCATAGGAGTAGAAATTTAAGCATGTTATGGTGGAGCTTAACCACCTTACTTTTATAATAAATCTTAGGTTGTATTTTTATTTCAAATAAATGAATAAAAGTTTATTTAGTCATCACTTTATACATCATATATGATGTTAGTTAGATGTTACTCATATTATGGAGACTTGATTAAATTGTCTAAACTAAGCATCCTCGATTCTTTAGGAATAGAGTAATCCTATCTTGCATGCTTAAGTAATTGATTGTGTTTATGATATTAGTTGACTTTTCATTGAAGGCAAACGTAAGTCCTAATTGTACACCCTTCAGTGTCTTCTCAAAATACTAAATAAATTTTAAAATTCTAAATTTCTTCTTAAAAGTAAATCAATCTTTAAGCTTCTAAACTCAAAATTTTTTATTTAAATCTTTATACATTTGGAAAGACTAATCCTCTCTTTAGTCAAGGATTTTCTGAAGATTTATCTTGAGATATAAATAGCTATAGAGGCTATATGGAGTCTAGAACCCATATTAAATTATATCATGCATAAATTCCTTTTTAAGGTAGGGGAAAATTTTTTGAACACAAACCAAAGCAAATCCTTGATTAGTTTCATTTCCAAAATGATAAGTGAATATTTATTTTATCCTTATGTATAAATTTTACATTCCTCATGTTAAGTTTGATTATAAAAATAAAATTGATTTCTCTTTTCAAGTTGATGATGAAGCATTAGTTCATCTCTCTAGGTAGTATAATGTTAATTATGTGTATTTGACTAAAGAAACATAAAGTGAATCATTTGCTCATTTTATTTATCCATAATACTTATTACTAGGAAGTGCCTATTAGATGCCCTTTATGATTGAAGGTTTGAGGATTTCAGTCATGGATTTTCATAAGCAAATGCATTATACATGACTAAACCACCACTTATTGAGAACACTTATGGAGCATTAGTCACACTAGATCAATACATTTGACTATTTTGAGGTTAATCTTACCATCATACTACATGAATCTGGAGTTATATATTATGGATCTATATCGATGTCCCCCCTCCTTTGATTTGGCAAAAAAATTGACGTTGGAGGTTGTAGGTGGTTAACTTGGCCCTTTTCCTCTAACGATTTTATGGGGTGCCATCTCAAGACAAGAGTTCTTTACCATTATTTGGGTCATTTAGCATTATCCTCCACATTCTTAATGGGGCAAACCCTTATTTAGACATATTGTGCTTATGATATCTTCGTTAGACATTTTGTTGTGAATCATACATACACCTAGTGACATTGAGTTCTAGATCATGTGTTATGTTTCATACGTACGTAACTTCCTTCTAACCAACACATTAGGTTGTTAGGTGCATAACATTCCTATTTTTGCTACTAAAATTGTAATATGCAAGTGAACATGTCATGTCAAGTAATATATAAGTTAGTTGAGTATAGTTCCAACGGGATCTAAATGTTCAAAGTTATCAACTTATTAGTAATTTTATTAGTCGTAGATTTATCTTACCGTAGATTAAGGGTTTGTTCTAGAGAAAGGAAACAAATTATTATACATTACATATGAGTTAAAAAATTTTAGGAATATAACTTATGAAGGATGAGAATTTATGTGCACATAGATTGGTCCACCAAATATATACAGTGAATAAAATCATTAGTAACTCCTCATCTCTATTGAGCTCATTGGAGCTTTAGCTTAGTCACTTACTTAATCGCATTTTAAATTTCTCCTTAATAATTCTAAAGTCCTATGCAAACATATATCTTTATTTAGCACTTCATTCAAGTTCCTCTATTTGTTGCACCACATGTCGTCAAGGATATAGATCACACTATATTTTAATTTTTTCACGACATCTACACAACTGAATTAGTTTTGAGGGGACAAGAAATACTAAAGCAAAATCTTTAAGTACTTAGACCGTCTCTATGTAACACATGTAATCCTATCACATCATAAGCCTAGAAAAGTGATTTAGCCAATCATTGTAATAAAAATAATTAGGAATTGCTTCATTTCAAATCTAAAAATAAATTATAAAAGTTTGAGTAAGAAAAATAGAACCTAAAGTAATGATAGAAGATGGCACCCAATCTCCTTTCTCTCTTCCTCCTCACTCTCCCTCTCCTACAACACAAAAAAATAATGAAGAACACTCAACAAAAATTAAAAAAAAAAACTCCCTCTTAGAAATTTAGCCACAATTTATTTTAGAAGTCCAATAAATTAGTTTAATGCCATGACATTGGTTTATGAAACACTACAACACTCTAAGATGCACTAATGCCCATTGCTTAATAGATTGTCACAATGCTCTGATTGAATCAACATGTAATTTTGGTGACATAATTGTATTAACTGCTTGATTGTGGGGTTTAGGAGATTAGGCTTTGTGATGTCTTGTTGTTTGTCTTGGTTAGGATTCCATGCTATCATGCCACTCTATGATATAGCATTATGGTGCTACTTGGTAATGTTTCAATACTCTTCTATCTAGATTTTTGATCCTAGCATAATGATGCTCTGAGGTGTGGTGCCACGATGCCACTTCAGTCATAGATTATTTTTATCTGCTTTATGAAAATTTTCTGCACAAAATGATAATGTAAGGGAATTTTTTTGCAAAATATAATAACTTAAAGCATATCTACTACTCATGGAGGTCTTGGCTATTTTCTTAAAGTACAATTTTGGTGGAGCGATATTAACATATTTATATGTAGAGTTAAAAGAAGCCATAAAGCCTAGTCATGTGTATATGGCGTGATATTTGCACCTTTTATATGTTAGGATATGAGAGTGTTTGCTTGTTGGTAGATCAACACTACCTGTTCCTTACCCTAAGAAGCTTGAGGAAAAAAGCATAGGATACATGGGATTAAAGTAATATAAAAAATGTACACCCAAAATATAGAGAGGCAAATATTGATTTGATGTTGCATCCATAATCTATAGCATGAGGACACCTCTGAGGATAATCACTCTTGTACTTCAACATGTGGCGAGCAGAGTTATGATTTACATACCATAATTTCTAAATTAAAAGAATTTAAAAATTAATAAAACTCACTTGAGTGGATGGATCTCCAAAAATATTTAATTTATTTAACTATAAAGCATCATGACTAATGCACTACATCATGACAAATTTGTATATTTTCAAATTTTCATAATAGATATATCTTACTAAGCTTTATCTTACAATAAAATTGTACACCCAAAATATAGAGTAATATAATCCATGAGAATGGCTTTTATGAAGCCCAAATTACTATACACCATGTAAACATACACATGAGAGCATTAGTTTTTTAATTATTTTAAAATTTTGTAGTGCATTAGTGGTATTATAATGTACATATATAGCATATTTCTATATTTTAATATTGATTTGGTACTTTAGGAATTACAACATATTTGCATAGAGCGATTCAAATTGATAACAATATATTCTTTATATTTCTTTAGACAAAAAAGTCATTTGAAAGTGCAAACTCATATCTTAAAGAAAAACTGAAAGCTTTTAAATAAGATAAGACACCTCCCACACTTGAACAATTTTATAATATTGATCAAAAGCATATAATTTCAAAATCTAGGAAAATATATTATAACTCACATAGATTGATAAATTCTTTTCCTGGAGTTAAATGCTTTTCTTGTGGAATGATGGGACATATTTCTGACACCTGCACTATTTATAGTAGAACATATTTAGTGTGGAGATCTAAGGTGTATAAATCACAACATATCAAACATGCATTTAGATTATCATTTTCAAGAGGTAAACCAAAATTTATTTAGGTTCCCGAGAATAATGTTTGATAATTTTATAGAAACCCTCTCATGCAAGCCCTTGTGAGAGCATTTGGTACCTAGACAGTGGATGTTCGAAACATATGCCTAGAGATACAACTCAATTCATCTCGCTGAAGGTCATGAATGGAGGCAAAGTGACTCTGAGAGATAATACCACCAGGAGAGTGGTAGGTATATGTATGATTGATAATAAGATTAATTTCTTTATATAAATTATTTTATTAGTTGAAGGCTTAAAAAAATAACTTATTAAGTATTAGGTTAACTTTATGATAGGGATTTTAACATTAAATTTTTACCTACAATCTATATTATAAGCTAAAATGGAATTGATATGTTGCAAAAAAATAGGGTAAATAATGTTTACATGGTTGATTTAAATTATGTTAAATCTTCTAATGCTTTTTATCTCAAAACTATCTATGATGAATCTTAATTATGACATAGAAGACTTTGTCATACAAGCATGAAAAATCTTATAAAGATTCTCTAGAAAGAATTGATTAGATGCATACCCAAATTAGACTTCACTAAAGATCACCTGTGTGATACATGTCAATTAAGAAAATAAGTCTAGTCATCCTTTCATTCATTTAAGAATCTTAGAACTAGCAAATCATTAGAAGTCATTCACATAGATCTTTTTGGACCGGTTGGCACGGTAAGTTTAGGAGGGAAAGTTTTTGAGTATGTAATTATTGATGATTATTTAAGATTCACTTGGATTAGAATCTTATTACATAAGAATAAATCATTTGGTGAGTTTAGAAATTTTTCTACTTTGATTTAGATGAAGCTAAGTTAAGAAATTCTTATAATTTAAAGTGATCACAGAGGAGAATTTGAAAATAAAAAACATGAAGTTTTTTATAAAGAGCAAGGAATAGATCAGAACTTTTCAACTCCTATGACCCCTCAATAGAATGGGATTGTTGAAAGGAAGATCAAAACTTTGATAGAAGCTGTTAGAGCTATATTGGCTAAAAATTTACTTCTAAAATATTTTTGGGCTGAAACAATTAGTATAGCTTGTTATATTATGAATATGGTGAATATGAGATCTAATTTGAACAAGACACCCTATGAACTTTATAAGGGAAGAACACCCATTCTCTCATATCTACATGTCTTTAGATGTAAGGTGTTTATTCATAACAATGGTAAAACTCTTTTAGAAAAATTTGATCATAAATCTTATGAGGGAATTTTTTTTAGGATATTCAAGCATTGGCAAATCCTATAAAGTTTTTAACAAAAGGATATTGGTAGTTGAGAAGACCTTTCATGTAGTTTTTATTAAATCTAATATTTTTGGAGGGTCTAAGTTGAAAGAAGAAGATGTTGAAGAAATAACCTAAGAAATTGAAAATATAAATCTTAAAGAAAGGGTTGAAAAAAAATGCATTGCCTAGAGAATGTAAATATTCTAAAAGTTATCCTAAAGAATTAATTTAAGTAAACCTAGTGAAGGTGTTAGAACTAGATATAGATTTAGCAAAGAAGTGAACAACTCAGCCTTTATTTCAATGATTGAGCCTACTAATATAAATCAAGCACTTTTTGATGAATTTTAAATTTTGGAGATATAGGAAGAATTGAATTAATTTGTTAGAAATAAAGTTTGAGAGTTGATTGAAAGACCTAAAAATTAAAGTATTATTAAAACAAAGTGGGTTTAAAAAAAAAATGAATGATTCATGTGTAGTGGTTAGAAATAAAGCAAGATTAATGGCCAATGGGTACAATCAAATAGAAGGAATTGATTTTGAGGAAATGTTTGCTCCTATAGCCAGACTTGAAGCAATAAGGGTGCTACTAGCCTTTGCCTGTTTTAAAGGTTTTAAATTATTTCGAATGGATGTTAAGAGTGTTTTTCTTAATGGGGGTGATACAAGAGGTTATTTTCAAAAATAATGAGTGGTGAATTTAAAATGAGTTTGATAGGAGACTTTAGTTACTTTCTTGATTTTAGCATAAACCAAAAAGAGGATGACATATTTTTGAGTCAGTCAAAATATATTAATGACATTCTTAAGAAATATGAAATAAATAAAACTAAACTAATAAGTACACCAATGAGTTCCTCGGTGCAATTAGACAAGGACTCTAAAGACAAATCTGTTGATCAAAAGAAAATTAGAGGAATAATTAGATCATTACTTTACTTAACTAATAGCAGACCAAATATTATATTTAGTGTTTATCTTCGTGCTATATTTCAAGCTGATCCAAAGGAATCCCATTTAAATGTTGTTAAAAGAATTCTGAGATATCTTTTAGGAACTCAAAATTTAGGGATATGGTATCCTAGGCATAGTTCTTCTTTTAAAATCATTAGATATTCTAATTTAGATTTTGTAAGATGTAGGATTGATCAAATAAGTACTTCTAGAACATATCAATTTATTGGAATTTCTTTAGTTATCTGGTCTAGTAGAAAATTGAATTCAGTAGCCCTTTCTACTGTTGTAGTAGAATACATTATCTTAGGTAATTGTGTGGCACAAATTCTTTGGTTAAAATAATAAATTATGGATTTAGGGTTTTTAATCGACACTATTCCATTTTTTTGTGATAATATAAGTACCATATGCATTTCAACGAATCTTATTCAACACTCTAGAATCAAGCATATATATGTAATATATCACTTCATCAGAGACCATGTCATTAATGAAGAAATTGAGATATCATATAGCTACTAAAAATCAACTTCCAGATATTTTTAGAAAACAACTTGCTTTTCAAATGTTTAGCACCTTACTAGATTGGGTTGTTGAGACTTGTTAATTATGAATTAGGTTGTTAGACCTAAGTTTATGTTCCAGCGGCTAACCAAGAGGGGGGGGGGGGGGGATTGGTAATCAAAAAAAAATTTCCCTCTTAAAATTTTAAATCGATTTAAACTTTTTTATGAAGTTTTTAAAAAGATTTTCCAACCAAAAATCACATAGAAATAGTAAAGTAAATAAGCAGCAGTAAATAAAAAGATAGATGATTTATAGTGGTTCGGTCAAACACGACCTAAATCCACTCCCTGAAGTCTCCCACTTCAGGTATTGCACTATTACCAATTAGTCTCTCCTTTTGCCACCACAGTAAGGCGGAGAAGCCTTCACAAAAACTCTCTTCCACCACTTCCCGGTGCGGCAGAGAACCGTCGTCCTTTTACACCCTCCAAGTGTAGGCAGAGTACTTCCTGCTGTTCACACTCTCTAAGTGTAGGTAGAGAATCTTTAGTCCTTTCACACTCTCCAAGTGTGGGCAGAGAACCCTTCATCCTTTTACACTTCTCCAAGTGTAGGCCGAGAACCTTCTCGTTGTTCACACTCCTCGAGTGTCGGTAGAGAACCAGATCTTCTTGATAAGATCTTCTCACGAGAAATCTGGAAGGACAAGAGAAAAGAGTGAAGTAATAACAATTCACAAACGAAGATCCTTACCTTTGAGTATCAAGTGAACACTTCACGCTCCAGTAGTAAAAAATCTCCTTCAAACACTCTCTCCTTCAATATCTCTTCAGTTTGCACGAAGATGAGTGGACCAAAAGATTACAAGATAGTTTTAATAGGACCTTTTATACAAAAGACATGAAAAACTATCCAAAAACTGCAATTTTTCAATTATGTATGTACTCGATCGTCCCGTATGATCATAATTCGTACGTACGAATAGTGTAAAAACTATTGTGCACGAACTCAATGTGCATTAGTATGAAATGACTTCGTACCTGATCATCGTCCCGTACGAACATAATTCATCTGGTACGAACAGTTATTTCCAGACTTCGTTGAAAGATAACTGCAGGACGGTCCAAAAGTTTAAGGAACAAAGGACATCGTCCTGGGATGAAGGTACAAGTTCGTCTGGACGATTAGTTCAAGTTATGTGTCCAGAGAACATCGTCCTGAGATGATTAGAACAATTCGTTTGGACGATTAATTAAGTCATGGATTCAGAGGACATATTTCAGGGATGAATAGGACATTTCGTTTGGATGAACAGGACAAAGTGAGAATCCAAAGGACATCGTCCAGGGATGAATGGGACATTTCGTTTGGATGAATATTATAAAGTGAGAATCCAGAGGACATCATCCAGGGATGAATGGGACAATTCGTCTGGACGAACAATTCAAAGTGAGAATCCATAGGATATCGTCCAGAGGCGAATGGGTAAATTCGTCTCGATGATCAGGACTTAGAAAAATTTTCTCCACTTTCTATTCGTTCCATTACTCTCCGAGGGGTATAACTGACCTGATCATAACGTATGAACATGGTTTATCCCATACGATCAGTATGAGAAATTGTCTTTTAAAGTTCTCCCCCAGTGTGTGTGTGTTTAGTTACTCAATTACAATCACACTTTCTCTGACTCAATAAATAAATAAAATATAGACTCCAAAATACAAAATATTATAATAAGAACTTTATTTGAAGTCTTCAATAATCTGGAGTATGATTTTCCTGAAATGTTAGTACACACAAGAGCCAAAAATACTTCTGCCAAAATATGTTAGGAGAAATTAATAATCAATATAATAATATTTGGAATCATCAAAATAACAAGTTGCAAGAATATAAAGCATGCAAAATGCTAAGTAGTAACTCTCTTAACAATCTCCACCTTTTTGGTGATGGCAAAACAATTATTGTTTGTATATTTTTTAAATTTCTAAGTATCTCCTAAACTCCTCCTGAATTAATAAGCATGTGAGAATAAGGGGCATTTGAACATTAAAAAAAAATTAAAATTTTTAACCCACACACAATAAACAACAATAAAATAAATGCAACGAACAAATACAACAATAGTTACGAATACGAATAATATTTTCTCCCCCTTTTTGACAACAACAAAAAGAGAAGAAGAAATAGAATAAAACAGAAATGTTAGAAGTCATATGAAAAAGTTTTGGATAGTTGATCTTTTGAAAGAGATTGAGATATATTTGTAAATAAAAATAAAGTTCATTAGAGAAATAGAAGGATTAATATGATTTAAGAGGAGATATAACATAGACAAGAAAAAAATTATCAAAAATATGAATCAAGTTAGACAATGAGATAAACAAAATCATTGCAAAGTATATGAATGTAAAATTTGTATATTTCAAATTTCAATATCAAATAAAATCATACAGAAGATTAATTTGAATTGAAAGATTAAAAAATTAGAGAAAGAATCCATTACCACTTGTGGCGCTTTGCACATCTTTTTGATATTTGTGATACATTTTGTGCATTTTTTGTATTTTTGGGCTAATTTTGTGCCTCCTTTTCAATTTGCGAACCATTGCGCATTCTTTTGACATTTTATACATTTACACATTTTCAAGTGTAATCTTGATCTTCCCAAAATTAATAATCTAAAATCTTAAATTTTTTTAAGTACAACAATATTTATATTGATAAGAGAAGTACAAAATAAGAAAATATGATAATTGTAATAACAATATAAAAATTATATTAGTCTAACAAGAGTCATGAGATTGACATTCTTAACTAGATCAAGTTATAATCACAACTTAAATTTTGAAAAAATAGATTTTTTTAATGAATTCAATTTTATGTTGCAATTTGAGATATAACACTTGTAAGATCAAATATTTGAAGGATGATCATATAGGCTAACACACATTTTAGAAATGAAATAAAAAACATTAAACCAAGACAGGATCACTTTTATTAATACCATAATAAAAGATATTACATCAAGTATGATTGATATCAATAAACATATTTTTCAAAACACTAGATAATAACTAACAACACAAAACATTACATAACATGACATAAAATATAAAAACAAAATAGCTAATAATCACACAACATCATATCAGGTACAGAGAATCAAATAGAAATACAATCATCACTCTGAAGGACCCTAATTTGGAGGAGGCTGAGGAGAGTTGAAGAAGTTGAAATAGTTACTCATAATAGCCATATTCACATTAACTGAATCAAACTGACCTCTAATCCAATCCATATCCTACTGATGTTGATAGTCCTACTGCTGAAGATGAGTTTCAATTTGATCAAAACATTGATCAAAATGACTCTCAAGCCGATCAAATTGCTGGACCATATCTTGAAAGTTTAAAGTACCAGAAGGTTCAGGTGGAGGTCCTCTTCTTTCCACCTCTGAGTTACTACTTATTACATGTGGATCTTTTTTAAAGATTGCTCGGAAAAATCCATCATTGTAGTAGATCGGCTCTTCTAGATTTTGAGCTGGATGGACTAGGTCATATTTCTTCTCCAAAATGTAGGTCACAAGATGTCCTAAGGCTATATTTTTCTTTCTCTTATGGGAGACATGGCCAATCTCAGAAAGTCCATAAAATTAATCAATGATCAGTTGGGCTTCATCTATTGGTTGGCTTGTCATAATCAAATAAGTCACTGTAGAAAGAAGAGGTGTGATATTTACTCTATCACCTGCTTTAGGAATAATGGAAGTGCGAAGAATATGCTGGATGATACGGTGCATTACGGTTAAGAGAGGCTACCATTGGAAAATGGCTTGCTTCACTACATCCTCAAATGACTTGATTTATTGCAGTCCAGTCAAAGTTGGTGGAGGAGGTCAAAGTGTGGGCTCTAATTCTTTGAGTCCTTAAGTTCAAAAATATTCCTAAGTCTTCTTTAGTGATCTCCACTTTCTTCTTAAAAACATACGATCTAATCACATATTGGTCAAAGTTGAAGGACATATTGGTAAGGAAGTAGTGGAAAGTCTCCATGTTGTAGAGATGGATCAGAGTGAGAATAAGACCAAACTGAGTGGAAGAAAAAAGGTGCATACCTTAAAAGTTAGCTGTTCTTGGAGAAGGACTCTAGAGGGAGTGATTTTGGCAGATACGAATCTAGGGAAGGACTCCTCATTTGCTTTGGACAGAAAGTTATCTCCTAAAATTTTAGGGGGTCCCTTAGCAAGAACCTTTTGCCTTTTGCTTGAACTAGCTATGGAGAAGATCTAAGAGAATGGAAGATTGAAAGTGATTTTTGAGGGGATGAAGTTTGAGTTCATAACCTTCTAATTTAAAGAGAAAATGATCATTTCGTACGAACAAAAAAATTTCATCCCGTACAAATTTTGGTTTGTACATACGAAAAATATTTCGTCTGGACGAATGAATGGGTCCAAAAAAGAAATGGCTTTTTGTAAGCATGTAAGTTATGAGGTGTCCTTTCGAACAGACTTTTGATCAAACGATCGTATAGACGAACAAGTGTTCGTCCGGGATGATCAATTATTTAAGATCATTTTAATGATAGTTTCAAACGTCCCCTGCATTGAATCGTCATAAGTTCGTATATACGAACTGAACGTTCGTACGTACGATCAGAAATAAAGAAACTGATCTTATCCGTATAACCTTCTATATGCGTACATACGATTAAATATACATCATCTGAACGATCGTGATGATCATATAGACGAATGGTGATACAAAAAACTAAAAAACTGCATGCAAGCCGTTCAAATCGACAGTTAATATGCTACACACTTCGTCCCGTACGAAATTAATTTCGTACAGACGATATACACTCAAATTTGCAAGTCAACATTCAAAATCATGAATCTAGATGTGAGAGAACATAAAACAAAACAGATAGAAATTTGCAAAGTCAAACATGAACAAAATAATAAAAAAAAATATAAAGAAAATCACAAAATCAAAAGACACGCAACACACTAACAAAAACTCACATCAATGTTACAGAATTATTTTAATTAAGCATTGAAATTAATCACACCAAGCCTTGTTCTTAATGTACTGAAAGTATCAAAGACTAGTGGTTTTATAAAAATGTCTGCAAGTTGATTTTCTGTTGTAACATGAACGAGTTCAATTTCTCCTTTGGATACATGATCCCTGATAAAATGATGTCTGATGTATATGTGTTTGGTTCTTGAATATTGAATAGGATTTTTAGAAATGCAAATAGCACTAGTGTTTTCACAATAAATGAGAATAGTACTTATTGTTAATCCTAAATCAATCAACTATTATTTCAACCAATGTACTTGTGCCACACAACTTCCTAATGTAATGTATTCAGCTTCAGTAGTAGATAGAGCTACTAATTTTTTTTTTCTATTGGACTAAGAGACTAAAGAAATTCTAATGAATTGACATATTCTAGAAGTACTCTTTTTATCAACCCTACAACCTGCAAAATCTGAATCTGAATATCCAATTATTTGAAATAAAGAGCTAAACTTAGGATACCAAATTCCTAACTTCTGAGTTCCTAACATATACATTAAAATCCTTTTTACTGCTGTCAAATGTGATTCTTTTAGATATGATTGAAATCTAGCACATAAGCAAACACTAAACATGATATCGGGCCAGCTAGCTGTTAAGTAAAGCAAAGATCCAATTATCCCTCTAAATTTCTTTTGATCAATAAATTTTTCTCTTAGGATCCTTATCCAACTGAACTGAGGAACTCATAGGTGTACTAATAAGTTTAATATTGTCTATTTCATATTTTTTGTGGATGTCCTTAACATATTTTAACTGACTAAGAAATATAACTTCTTCAATTTGCTTAATTCTAAAGCTTAGAAAGTAACTTAAATATCTTATTAGACTCATCTCAAATTCACTACTCATTATTTTAGAAAAATCATCACAAAGATTTTTATTTGTAGATCCAAAAATGATATCATCAACATAAATTTGTATAATGAGTATATCTTCTCCCAATTTCTTCAAAAAGAGAGTTATGTCCACAATTCTTTTTTTAAAAGATCTCTTAAGTAGGAAGGTGCTCAATCTCTCATACAAAGTCCTAGGTGTCTGTTTCAATCCATATAATATCTTTTTCAATTTAAAAACATGATTTGGGTATTTAGAATTTTCAGAACCTAGAGGTTGTTCTACAAAAACATCCTCTTGAATTACCCCATTTAAAAAGGCACTTTTAACATCCATTTGATATAATTTAAATCCTCTAAAATAGACATAGGCTAATAAAACCCTAATTGCTTCAAGTGCTTGATCAATATTTATGGGTTTTATCATTGAAATAAAGGCCAAATGATTGACTTATTTATTCAGTCCTTGCCTAATCTTAATACGCTCACTAGGTTCTCCTATAATCAATTCCTTTCGGTGATTTTTAGAAAATCTCAAATTTCTAGGCAATAGGTTTTCTACCTCCAAATTTTCTTCCAAATTCACTTTCTAAAATTTTTGTGAGTTAATTTCTATCTCATCTTTTTCAACAATTTGCTCTTCCAAACTTTCAGATTCATCAAATACAACATGTGTGATCTTGTCAATTACCAAAGTTCTTTTATTGAATACTCTATAAGATTTTCCAACACTTGAGTATCCAATAAAAATTCCTTCATCTAATTTTGGATCAAATTTTTCTAAGACAGATTTTCCATTATTATGAATGAACACCTAACATCCAAAGATAAATAAATGAGATAAATTAGGTGTTCTCCCATTTAGTAACTCATAGGGTATTTTATTTAAGTTTGATCTCACATTCACCCTATTCAGAACATAACATGCAGTGCTAACCGCCTCAGCCCAAAAATATTTAGGAAGTGAATATTCTACCAACATGGCTCGGGCGACTTCTATTAATGTTCTATTTTTTCTTTCGACTATCCCATTCTGTTGAGAGATTCTAGGTGCAAAAAAGTTGTGATCAATTTCTTTCTCCTTATAGAAATCCTCAAATTTTTCTTTCTCAAATTCTCCTCCATGATCACTTTGAATTGTCATAATCTCACATCCTAGTTTCCTTTGAATCCAAGTCAAAAATTTTTTAAACTCCTCAAATGATTCACTCTTATGATTTAGAAATCTAACCCATGTGAATCTAGAATAATCATCCATAATAATAAATTTGTATATCTTACCTCCTAGACTTACAGTTGCAACTGGTCCAAAAAGATCCATATGTAATATCTCCAACGGTTTACTAGTTCTAAGGTCTTTATTGGACTGAAAAGATGGCTTTACCTGTTTTCCTAATTGACATGCATCACAAAGGTGGTCTTTAGTAAAGTCTAGTTTTGGTATACCTCTTATTAGGTTCTTTTGGGTAATCCTCCTAAGGTTTTTCATGCTAGAGTGACAAAGTCTCCTATGTCAAAGCCATGATTCATCAGAAATAGTTTTTAAACAAAAAGTAGTAGGAGTTTTAATGTAATTCAAGTCTAGCATATACACATTGTTTACCCGTATACCATTCAAAATATCATTACCATTTAGGCTTAATATGTAGCTAGTAGGGAAAAATTTTACATAGTATTCTTTATCACATAGTTGGCTAATACTTAATAAATTATGCTTTAAGCCTTCTACAAGTAGTATATTTTTAATAAAAAAGTTCTTAAGATTTTCAATCATACCTGACCCAACCACTTTCCTTATGGTGTTATCTCCAAGTGTAACCCTGCCTCCACTCCTGGCTTCCAGCGATATGAATTGATCAGAATCTCTAGTCATATACTTTGAACAACCACTGTCCATGTACCATATGCTCTCACGAGGCCTTGTGTGAGAGTGTTTCTACAAAATTATCAAAAATTAGACCTGAGAACCCAAACAAGTTTGGGTTCACCTTTTTACAAATTATAAACAGATGCATGTATGATATATCTAGGTTTATGCATCTTAGGTCTCCACACCAAATGAATTTTCTGCTTCAATATACAAGTGTGAGATATATGTCCAAACAATCCACAATTATTACATTTGACTCCCGGAAATGGATTCCTAAGTCTTCTACTATTCTTCTATCTATTCAGGGATTGTATAAATTTAGGATACAAAATTGGATTCATAAAATCTCCAAGTCTTGGGGGTATCCTATTATCCTCGAGAGTTTTTTTTTGCAGTTTGTAAAATGAATTCATATCTTCCAAAATTCGATTTGTATGATTTATTTGATATATTTTGCTCTGAGATTCATTCTTAAAATCTTTAAATTCTTTTTCAAGTTTTGCATAGTATGATTTTAAGTTTTCATGGTTCTTATTCAAATCATCAAACTCATCAAGCAATTTAATGTGGTTGTTATCAATTAAAGCATGATCTTTCCTAAGAATTTTCTTTTCTCTTTGTAGTTCCTGAAATTCTAAGTTCAGACTAGCACACATTTTCTTTAACTTTCTATATGCATCATGTATGCATTCAGAGACATCAAAAAGTTCATTATAAGACAAGTCGCATACCTCTTTTTCATCTGACTAATCAAGATTATCAGTCATTAAGCATAGATTAGTGACTTCCTCTTCCTTTTCAGTTTCTAACGAGTCTGAAGCTGAGTCATCCCAGAAAGCTCTTTGGAATTTCTTTTTTCCCGTCTTCATAATAGGTTTCTCCTCAACCTTCTCATTGTT
Source organism: Dendrobium nobile (assembly GCA_022539455.1). Taxonomy (NCBI): domain Eukaryota; kingdom Viridiplantae; phylum Streptophyta; class Magnoliopsida; order Asparagales; family Orchidaceae; genus Dendrobium; species Dendrobium nobile. Next base: position 25,443,363 of record CM039727.1, read on the forward strand.
AGGGGTGGCTTTGAGTTTTGGGTAATCTGACTTAATATGTCCTGGTTTCTTGCACTCATAATAAATAACATCATTTGAAATCTTGACATTTCTATTAAATTTACCTTGATTCCATTGTTGGCGTCTCTTTTGCTTCCTCTTCAGAAAGCTTCTGAACTGTCTAGTCATCAGTGCAATGTTGTATTCATCCTCAGATTGTGAGAGTTCACTCTCTGACTCCTCCACTTTTAGTTAGAGCTGTCAATATTTGACCCGACCCGAAAAGCAGACCTGAACCCGAACCGGGTCGGGTTCGGGTTAGAGATTTCGACCCATTTGTAAAACCGGGTCGGGTATGGGTTGACCCGGAAACCCAAAATCGACCTGGTTTGACCTGTTTTTAATTAATTTAATAGGATTTTAAAGGATTTTTATGAAATAAATAAATGATATTTCAAAAAATTATAAACATTGTTGCCCAAATTAAATTAATCTTGATTTATTTTAAATTAATTGAAGTAAATCTTGCCTTAATTTAATTTAGATTTAAATAAATTGAATTAAATAAAAAAATTAATAAAATATACCCGAAGCGGGTCGGGTTCGGGTTGACCCAGACCCGAAGCGGGTCGGGTTCAGAAAACCGACCCGTTTTTACCGACCCGTTTGCAATAATGGGTCTGGTTCGGGTCGGGTTGAACAGTGTTGGGTCAATTTCGGGTTGGACCCGAACCCGACCCGTGACCCATTTTTGACAGCTCTACTTTTAGTGTTATGTTCTTCTCCCTTCGTGGTTCACCTGCATCAATCTTTCTTTGACTCACTCCTTACTTGTAAGCAGTAAGTGATCTAAGAAGAATGTCAATAGAGTAAATGTTTAAATCTTTAGACTCTATAATTGTAATTATTTTAGCATCATAAGCAGTAGGTAAGCGACGAAGTATTTTATTAACCATTTCTAATGCATGTAAAGAGGTGACTATTTATATGAATCTTATGTACATGTCAGAAATGGATTCATTGGGTTTCATGCGAAACATTTCATAGTCATGCAACAAGATATTAAGTCTAAATTGTTTAACTTCATTAGTCCCCTCATAAGTTATACAAAGTTTATCCCATATGTCCTTTCTACTTTTGCAAGTAGAAACCCGCATGTAATCTTCATATTTAAGAGAACAAAAGAAATTATTCAGGCATTTAGCATTAAGTTGTGCTAAGTCACGTTCTTCTATTGTCCAGTCCTCAAAGGGAGTTTCAACTCTAACTATATCCACTAATCTAGTAGGTTTTATATACCCTTCATGAACTAAGATCCACATAAGATAATCAAGTGACTGTAAAAATGTAAACATGTGTATTTTCTAAAAATCAAAAGGAATATTGCCGAACAATGGAGGTCTAGTTATAAAGAAACCCTTAAGTGTGTTTCGGTTTCCAAATGTAGCCATGATCATTAATCAAAAAGTAGTCTAAACTTATGATTTTAAAATTAAGCTCTTATACCATTTGTTATGACTTCTTAATTGTGAATTAGGTTGTTAGACCTAAGTTTATGTTCCAGCGACTAACCAAGAGGGGGGGGGGGGGGGGGGGGGGTGAATTGTTAATTAAAAAAAATCCCTTTTAAAATTTTAAATTGATTCAAACTTTTTTATGAAGTTTTAAAAAAGATTTTTTAACCACAAATCATACAGAAACATTAAAGTAAATAAGCAGCATAAAATAAAAAGACATAAGATTTATAGTGGTTCGGTCAAACACGACCTACATCCACTCCCTGAAGTCTCCCACTTTAGGTATTGAACTATTACCAATTAGTGTCTCTCCTTTTGCCCCCACAGCAAGGCAGAGAAGCCTTCACAAAAACTCTCTTCCACCACTACCCGGTGCGGCAAAGAACCGTCGTTCTTTTACACCCTCCAAGTATAGGCAGAGTACCTCCCACTGTTTACACTCTCCAAGTATAGGCAGAGAACATTTCATCCTTTCACACTCTCTAAGTGTGGGCAGAGAACCCTTCATCCTTTCACACTTCTCCAAGTGTAGGCAGAGAACCTTCTCATTGTTCACATTTCTGGAGTGTCGGCAGAGAGCTGGATCTCCTTGACAAGATCTTCTCATGAGAAATCTAGAAGGACAAGAGAAAAGAGTGAAGTAATAAAAATTCACAAATGAAGATCCTTACCTTTGAGTATCAAGTGAACACTTCACACTCCATTAGTAAGAAATCTCCTTCAAACACTCTCTCACACACTCTCCTTCAATCTCTCTTCAATTTGCACGAAGACCAGTGGATAAAAAGATTACAAGACAATTTTAGTAGGACTTTTTATACAAAAGACACGAAAATCCGTCCAAAAACTATAATTTTTTAATTCTGTACGTACTAGATCGTCCCGTACGATCGTAATTCATACGTACGAACAGTGTAAAAACTGTTGCATACGAACTCAATATGCATTGGTATGAAAGGACTTCGTACCCAGTCATCATCTTGACGAACATAGTTCATCCGATACGAACAGTTATTTCCAGACTTCGTTGGAAGATAACTACAGGACGGTCCAAAAGTTTAAGGAACAGAAACCATCATCCAGGGACGAAGGTACAAGTTTGTCTGGATGATTAGTTCAAGTCATGTGTTCATAGAACATCATCCTGAGATGATTAGAATAATTCGTCTGGACGATTAATTAAGTCATGGATTCAGAGGACATCGTCTAGGGATGAATAGGACATTTCGTCTAGACGAACAATACAAAGTGATAATCCGGAGGACATTATCCCGGGATGAATGGGACATTTCATCTGGACGAACAGTACAAAGTGAGAATCCAGAGGACATCGTCTAGGGATGAATGGGACAATTCGTCTTGATGGATAGTTCAAGGTGAGAATCTAGAGGACATCGTCCAGGGACGAATGGGTAAATTCGTCTGGATGATCAGGACATAGAAAATTTATCTCCACTTTATGTTCATTCCATTGCTCTCCGAGGGGTATAACTGACCTAATCATCCCGTACGAACATGGTTCGTCCCGTACTATCAATATGAGAAATTTTGTCTTTTAAAGTTCTCCCCCAGTATGTGTATGCTTAGTTATTCAATTACAATCACACTTTCTCTGACTAAAAAAATGAACAAAATACAGACTCCAAAAAAATATTATAATCAGATCTTTATTTGAAGTCTTCAACAATCTGGAGTATGATTTCCTTGAAATGTTAGTACACACAAGAGCCAAAAACACTTCTTCCAAAATGTGTTAGGAGAAATTAATAATATATACAATAATATTTGGAATCATCAAAATAACAAGTTGCATGAATATAAAGCATGCAAAATGCTAAGTAGCAACTCTCTTAACATGGGTGTTATTGATATTCATGCTTGACAATTATAATTTTATGAATTGCATTTATAGTGTATTTCTTTTTGTTAATGTTTGTTTTTTTTTTGTTCTTTATTTGTGATTTATCTTTGTTTGATTTTTTGTTTTTCTCTATTTTGGTTTATTTTCTCTTTTATATTATTTTTGTTTTTGTTTTTGTGTCTCGTGGATTGTGTTGATTTTTATTTTTGAAAAGAATCATGATTATCATGTGTAAATCTAAAAATTCTTTTTCTATTCATATTATACAAACCACTTTCGTACTGTACAAAAACATTAGATTTTACATGATGAATTTTTTTGAGTTAGTAAGACGAAAAAGTGTGATTTTGTAAGACATTGTAATGTATGATTATGTCATCATATTATACTAATTAGTTATTTTTTGTCTGTATGAATAGTGAGGGAATTCCAAGTACATTTTTTTTCAAAGATAATATGTACGAACACCTACTCATTTGTATGATTCTGTTGTCAATTTGCATGTGGATGAACCTAATTGTCAGATATGATCATTATTTCCTGATCATCCTAAACAAACACCTGTTCATCTATACAACCAGATTGGTCAAAAGTTATATGAAATGACTGTTTGGGAATTATAATTTACGAAGAGTCGTTTCATTAAAATAAATGTTTTTGATTGTTTTCAGTCATATGTACACATTTTTTTTCATCCTATATGAAATCATAGTCGTACATATGAACCTTATTTTGTACTGTACAAATGTGCCCAATTTCTTTTAATTGAAAGCTATTTTTTAGTTTTGTTCACAATCTCTTTAAATTTCAAAGTATCTTGCCTTCAATCCTCTCTTTATGGCAAGCACTAGCGGTAAACGAGCTTAACACTCCAAAGGCTCTTCATCTCACTAATGAAAGTTCGTTCGGGATGTTAAGCCCTATGAACTTAGTCCCAAGCTAACCAAGAGGGGGGTGAATTGGTATTTTAAAATCTTTTCAACACAAGACAACAATATAAAACCAAATCTCACCACAAGAAAATAAATACGGAAATTAAAATTGCGGAAGCAAAAACAAGAACACAGAGATTTATAGTGGTTCGGTCAACTCAACCTACGTCCACTCCTCGGAGGCGCCCTCTGAGTATTGCACTAAACTCGTGATTCTCCTTTAGCCCCCACAGCTAGGCGGAGAAGCCCTTACAAAGAACTCTTTTTTGCCACCCCGGCAAGGCAGAGAACCTATCTCCTTTCGCTTCCTCCTGAAGCTGGCAGAGAACCACAACCAAATGCTGACTCCTTACCTCTACCGACCCTTCCACGGACTAGAAACTCTAGACGAAGAAGAAGCAGAGCGATCCTTGAAGCAACCCTTGTGAATCCCCTCACAAGCTCCCCCTCACAAGATCCTCTCTCTCTCCCTCTCTCTCTTTCTCTTCTCAAGGCCTTCTCAGGTCAAGGAAGCAGCACAAAGGTTGTTCAAAACGTTGAACAAGAGCTCTTAAATAGAAGAGCTTCAAAGGAGCTTATTAATTGCAAGTTGCCGACAATATTGTCCAGGCTGATATGGACATCGGCCTGGCTGATCAGTACAAATCTCAGTAGATCGGCCTGGGCATCACCCTGTTTTGGGTGCCGGACGATTGAAAATTGGCTTGATCGTCCTGGCCGATCTCACGATCGTCCAGGCCAATTAGTTCAAATCAGAGGAAAATCGTCCTGAGCATCGCCCTGTTTTCATGCTGGCCGATCCCGATCGTCTAGGAGTAACTTAAGGATTTTGACTATAGCGTCCTGGCCGATCCTGCGATCGTCCAGGACGATGTGATCGTATCAATCATCTAAATTTCTTTCCTGATTTATCCTGATTAATTAAGGCATAATTGTGAATATCATCCAGGCCAATCAATGATCGTCCTGGCCGATAATTTAAAAATACAGTATACCTTAATTGTCTATGGCAGCTACTTCTTTCTGTTTTGAGCTTATCGTCCTAGCCGATACACGTATCGTCCAGGCCGATATGTTAATGTCGACTGTCTTAATTAAGAATCCTTAATTAGACTTTCTGTTTTAAGCCTGATCGTCCAGGACGATGTAAATATCGTCCTGGCCGATATGAGTAAAAATAGAAATTCTAAGTCTCTCAAGTGTGTGTGTGTAGGGTTACTTAGCATCAGTCTCTTTGACCATTACAAACAGACTGACTCAACTCTAAACCTACGCAATCCTAAACTGGCTCCGTTTGTTGGTCCGATCTTTGATTCCTAAAAAGTTAGAAATAACAAGTAGTCCAAGAAGATTAATAGTGTTTGTCAATCATCAAAACATAAGTCATGAAAAATAGATTTGCAACAATCTCCCCCTTTTTTATGATGGCAAACACAAGTAGGAAAAACTAATAATTCATTAAAATTTTTAAAGTTACAAGCTAAGCACTTTTCCTACCACATCCTCCTACTCCCCCTTTTGTCATCACAAAAAGAGGGTCCTAGACACACAAAGGAAAGGAAACAACACAACAGAAACAAAAAAACAAACTAGAAAGCAACCTACCGAAAAGAGGAAACAAACAACAGAAAACACGGACTAGAAAAACGAGGGGCCTTGATCATCAGATGGAGGTGGTGGAGGTGGCTGCTGAAAGTAGCTGGCAAGTGAAGTAAACTAAGCATTGAACCAGGCGATGTCCTGGTCATGCTGCTGTTGCTGGTGAGTCATGTAACTGTCAAAGCGGGCTAAGTCCTCCGCGCAATTCTGCTCGTAGCGGGCATTGTCCTCAGAATGTTGCTGCTCCTATGCAGCATCGTAAGCATTAAAGCGGGTCTCCCAACGATCAAACCTCTCTATCAACTGATCAACCGGTGAGTGCTGGTGGAGAGGAATAGGATCAGGAACGGGAGCGGGAGCCTCCTCCTCTCCAGCCCCCTGAGGTTCCCCATCTCCTGGGTGGAGACGAGTACTATGAAGGGTACTGAAGGAACTGTTTGAGTAGAAGAGGATTGGGAGGTCGGGAGGTGTAGGATATTGGAGTTGATATTTGGTTTCAAGGACATAGGCTATGATGTTTCCTAAGGCTAGATTGGGTTTTCTCTTATGACCTGGATCATGAATTGTGGTTAAATGGTCAATGTACCGAAAGAACAAGTTGGCAGAATTAAATTCTCTATGAGCCATGATGTAAAAAGTAGTCAGGGAAAGTAAAGGGGTGATGTGGATTCGGTCACCGGCTTTTGGAATTATGGAGGTGCGAAGGACATGTTGGATTGTCCTAGCATCTTTGACTAAAGAGCTAGTCTCTCCAACATAAAAAGGTGCATTGGTCTGGCGAAGGAAGTGATTCACCGTTGACTAGTCAAAGTCAGGATCTGCTATGATTATATGCAACTTATCCCCGGTGGTGGATAGTTGCAACAGTTCAACACAGTCCTAATATGTGATTTTGACAGGGCGTCTATTCACATAGGAGGTCAGGGCTGTGAAAGTAGGGTTGATGCGAAGATTTGCAAAAAATTCAAAAAGAAGCTCAGTGTGAAAAGGAAAGGCGAGAGAAAGAATGAAGCAAAATGAAGTGTGAGAAAAGAGATCCATTATCGGATATGAAATGTGGACGGGATTGATGATCCTGAAGACAGTTACCCCACACTCTTTGTATCGATGGTAGGCAGCTTCATCCTCTGCCTCCCTGAAATGAGAGTTAATTCTAGCCCTCGAAGCACTCCCAGAAGTTTGCCGAACACGTTTCCCACCAGCCATAGAAGGAGTTAGCAAGAAAAGACAAGAGGAGAAGGGATGAGATGTGAAAAATCATGGCTGGAACGGCCAGAATTTAAAGAAACGGCCATATCGTCCAGGCCGATTGCAGAATCGTCCAGGCCGATCGCAGAATCGTCTAGGCCGATATGATAAAATAATTGCGTACAGGCCGATTGGTCAAAAAGGCGGTCCGATCGTCCGGGCCGATCAGATATCGGCCAGGACGATTAGACACAGACGATCGTCCCGAGGAGTCAGGCTGGACGACCGTTGAAAAAGCTGATCATCCGGGCCGATTAGGTGGATCGTCCAGGACGATGAACAATAATTGATCGTACCGGCCGAAGTTAAGACGTTTTAAATCTCTGCCACGTGTATCATCCAGGACGAACAGTGGATCGGCTAGGACGATTCTCCAATAATGGATCGTCCGGGGCCGAATTTAATGATTTAAATGAGCGACACGTAGATCGTCCAAGATGATTAAGTGTATCGGCCAGGACGATGTTCATAAAATTCATTGGCCAGGATGAAAGAGTTATCGGCCAGGACTATCAAAATGATTGTAACAGAGTTCGATCAGATCGTCCAGGACGATATAGGATCGTCCAGGACGATGAGTTATAGTAAGCACAGAAAAGATCAGTAGATGGAATTTTGAAGACAGTTTGCCCTATCATCCAGGACGATACAAGTATCGGCCAGGACGATGTGACTAGAATTTGAAGAACAATGAAGGATGGTGATGATCAAAAGCCCTCAAAAATAAAAAACAAAAGAAAAGCTAAAAAAAAGAGAACAGTAGTAAAAACTTAAACAAATGAAAGAAAAATATTTTATTTTTAATTTTTCTAATTTTTTTGTTTTAGCAAAGCATTTCATATGATAAAATCTCAAATAGTTTTAAACTTTAGAGTTCCAAGAGATCAAGGAGTTTAACAAATTCCAATTAGAAGAATGTAGAACATCCGATTCTGTTAACCCTAGATCGGACATCCTTCAGGGTACAAAATTTCTTTTGGAAAACAGAAGCCTAACTCAGAATAACTAAATAGGATAAAACGAAGATCTATTCAAAACTTGTTTACAAGGAATATATCTCACGATTAATATAACAAAGTAAGTTGTCTCAATCATGAAAATTGAAATCAAGTCTTTGAAAATATCACATAATCAATGAGTTCTCTAAGTTTTAAGAGTTTTAGAAAAGAGAGGTTAGCTTGCATTTAGTGGGCTCTTTTTATGCCTCTTGTCACTTTGATTGGCTCTTTGAGCATCTTTTGATTCTTTGATTTTTTTGTATATAGCTTTCTTTTCAATTTGGCTTCATTGGCCTTTTTTTTTAAACTTTTGCAAGCTAGAAACTCTTTAATATACTCTTAAAAAAAAACTTAGTTGTGAGTATATCCTCTAAATATTAGAGAATAGGAGCTCTCTCTCTAACATAGGGAAGAACAATCCACAACACAAAATCAAAATTATGCGACGAATGCAATGGCAAGATTTCAAAAAAGCTTGAAAGATATATAAGAACTTTGGTTATTATGCATAAGATAAATTAATGTAGCAAGATAAGAAAAGGATCTTAATTAAAAAACCATTGGTTAAAATGAGTTTTGACTTTTATTTAGAAAAGAAAATCATACCACTAAACAAGGTCAGAAGGAGGGAAACCATCAACGAGATTCCTCCTTTAACCGATTTAGAAAAGCTAAACACTATCTCCAAAAACTTCCAAAATCTAAAAACATGAAAAGATCCAACATATGAAAAATAATCATAAAAGCAACGTGAAAGCAAACTAATCTAAAATAACGAAAAGCTATCACATAACAAAACAAACAAAAGAAACTTAAAACAAAAAAATATATTTCAAGAAATTGTTTAAGCAGCAGGTTTAAGCATTTATGGGCTGCGAGCCTCCTTATGTTCAGTTATCCTATGCTCCCACGAGGTCTTTGGTGAGAGCACACCTGCAAAACTCAACAACAGTTAAATTTAGGAACCCAAACCGATTTGGGTCCCATCTTATGAAAAGTAGAAGGTGATGCTCGTGTGGTATGCTGTGAATCTTGCACCTTAGGTCTCCACACCCAATGTGTATTATGGTGAACTATGCAAGTGTGTGAGATGTGTCCTAGCATGCCACAAGAAAAACATTTAATTCCAGGAAAAGGTTTTCTTAAATGGTTTGAGTAAAAATGCCTCTTCCTAGGTTCTGGCTTTTGATTAGGAGTTGATGTCATCCTAGCTTTCTCATATGTATCCAAATCATTTTGAATCCTCAAGTTAGTTCTTTTTAAGACATCATTATCAATCCTCAAATTTTTCTCAATCTTTTTAGATTTCTTAAGATCAGAATTAAGTGAGATGTGTGAAACTTTCAATGCCTTATGTTCATCAATTAATTCTGAATGTTTTTTGTTTAGTTCATCAAATTCATCAAGAAGAGCCATGTGATTGGAATCAATTGTTGAATGATCTTTAAGAATGACCTCATACTCTTTCTGCAAATTTACAAGTTCCACTTTTAAGCTAGCATGTGTCTTCTTAAGTTTTTTGTATGATGCATGGATTTTTTCACAAATTTCAAACAATTCATCATAGGTTGGTTTGCATACCTCATCTTCATCACTTTGATCTTCTCCCATTAAGCATAAGTTTGTTGTCTCATTCTCAGGTTCAGTTTCAGAGGAATCAGTACCAGATTCTGCCTAGAACGACTTTTGAACTTTCTTCTTGTCCTTCCTAAACTTAGGTTTTTCCTCACCCTTTTCTTTTTCTTTGCTCGAGTGATCTTGAAGTGTAGGGCAATCAGTTCTCACGTATCCTGGTTTCCTGCATTCATAGCAAACAATATCAGAAGATCCTTTAGAATTTTTATGATCTTTACCTTTTCTCCAATGGTGCTTGTGCTTCTTCCTTAGAAAGCTTTTGAATTGCCTTGTGATTAAGGCAAATTCATCACTTTCAGACCCGGAAGATTCTGAATCTGATTTGTACGCCTTCAGTGCAACTGTTTTCTCCTTCTTCTTCTCACCTGCATCAAGATTTCTTTGATTCACCCCTTGCTCGTAAGCAATGAGTGAGCCAAGTAAGTTATCAATAGAGTAAGTGTTCAAATCCTTAGATTCAGTGATTGCAGTGATTTTAGCATCATATGAAGAATGCAAGCATCTCAAAATTTTGTTCACTTTTTCATAGTTCGAAAGCTCTTTTCCTAAAGCATGCAGTGAAGTAACAATTTGAGTAAATCTAGTGTACATGTCAGAAATAGATTCATGAGGTTTCATACAAAAAAGTTCGTAGTCATGCAAGAGAATATTTAATCTAGATTGTTTTACTTCATTGGTTCCTTCATAAGTGATACATAATCTATCCCAAATCTCCTTACCTGTTGAACAAGTAGAAACACGCATGTAATCCTCAGATTTCAAAGTACAGAAAAAGCAGTTTAAACATTTTGCATTTAATTGAGCTAAATCTCGTTCATCGAAAGTCCATTCAGTAAAAGCAACTTCAGTTTTAATGCCATTAATTTCACGAGAAGGTGGAGAATAACCTTCTTTGATAAGCATCCACATGCGATAGTCAGTTGATTGCAAAAAAGTAGACATGCGGGTTTTCCAGAAATTAAAAGGTAAGTTGTCAAACAGTGGAGGTCGTGTAATCGAATAACCTTCAGTAGTGTTTCTATTCCCAAAGTTAGCCATGGATCAAATTCAAAAAGTTTTCAAACTTAAATTTTCGAATCCCGCTCTGATACCACTTGAAAGTTTGTTCGGGATGTTAAGCCCTATGAACTTAGTCCCAAGCTAACCAAGAGGGGGGTGAATTGGTATTTTAAAATCTTTTCAACACAAGACAATAATATAAAACCAAATCTCACCACAAGAAAATAAATGCGGAAATTAAAAGTGCCGAAGCAAAAATAAGAACACAGAGATTTATAGTGGTTCGGTCAACTCGACCTACGTCCACTCCCCAGAGGCGCCCTCCGAGTATTGCACTAAACTCGTGACTCTCCTTTAGCCCCCACAGCTAGGCGGAGAAGCCCTCACAAAGAACTCCTTTTTGCCACCCCGGCAAGGCAGAGAACATATCTCCTTTCGCTTCCTCCTGAAGCTGGCAGAGAACCACAACCAAACGCTGACTCCTTACCTCTACCGACCCTTCCACGGACAAGAAACTCTGGACGAAGAAGAAGCATAGCGATCCTTGAAGCAACCCTTGTGAATCCCCTCACAAGCTCCCCCTCACAAGATCCTCTCTCTCTCCCTCTCTCTCTTTCTCTCCTCAAGGCCTTCTCAGGTCAAGGCAGTAGCACAAAGGTTGTTCAAAATGTTGAACAAGAGCTCTTAAATAGAAGAGCTTCAAAGGAGCTCATTAATTGCAAGTTGCCGATAATATCGTCCAGGCCGATATGGACATCGGCCTGGCCGATCAGTACAAATCTCAGTAGATCGGCCTGGGCATCGCCTTGTTTTGGGTGCTGGACGATTGGAAATTGGCTTGATCGTCCTGGCCGATCTCACGATCGTCCAGGCTGATTAGTTCAAATCAGAGGAAAATCGTCCTGAGCATCGCCCTGTTTTCATGCTGGCCGATCCCGATCGTCCAGGAGTAACTTAAGGATTTTGACTATATCGTCCTGGCCGATCCTGCGATCGTCGAGGACGATGTGATTGTATCAATCATCTAAATTACCTTTCTGATTTGTCCTGATTAATTAAGGCATAATTGTGAATATCATCCAGGCCGATCAATGATCGTCCTGGCCGATAATTTAAAAATACAGTATACCTTAATTGTCTATGGCGGCTACTTCTTTCTGTTTTGAGCTTATCATCCTGGCCGATACACGTATCGTCCAGGCCGATATGTTAATGTCAGCTGCCTTAATTAAGAATCCTTAATTAGACTTTCTGTTTTAAGCCTGATCGTCCAGGACGATGTAAATATCGTCCTGGCCGATATGAGTAAAAATAGAAATTCTAAGTCTCTCAAGTGTGTGTGTTTAGGGTTACTTAGCATTAGTCTCTTTGACTATTACAAACAGACTGACTCAACCCTAAACCTACGCAATCCTAAACTGGCACCGTTTGTTGGTTCGATCTTTGATTCCTGAAAAGTTAGAAATAATAAGTAGTCCAAGAAGATCAATAGTGTTTGTCAATCATCAAAACGTAAGTAATGAAAAATAGATTTGCAATAACTTAGACCAGCAGGATGCTAGATAAAATGAAGATATAGGCTGGGTTAGAGGACAGTTTGATTCAATCAACGCCCAAGTAGCTACCATCAATGGCTACTTTACTATATTCACTCCTCCTCGGCCACCTTCAGATCAAGATCCTCCAACATTTTAGTTTTTATTTTCTATTGTAGTTGATGTATGCTTTATTTTTTTTTAATATTCATGTGATGATATTTAGATGTTTGTATTTCTATATTAGTTGTATCTACATTGTATGTTTAATGAAATACTTGTCTTGTGTTGGTATTAATCCTCTTAAATTGTCTTTAAGTTTTTATTGTTCAAATTACTAATGTTGATCTAAGAGAAAAATTTAAAATATTTTACACTTCATCTTAATTTCCAACAAAATTGTTTTTCTCTTCTCAAACTTTAAATCAATTTACAAATTAGATTTAGATAAGAAGATCATTTTAATGTTCTAATAAATCTGTGTCTTATATTTATAATTATTGCAAAATTAGTAAATTATTTTTTCTTTTATTTTCTTATTGAATGTGTTAATTTTATTCTTAAAAATAGGATTTTATTTTGTGGATTATTCTTCTTTATACGAGAAAGGGTTTTCTTTTGTTTGGAAGATAATCACAGAAGCTAAGATTTATTAAGTTAGGTTATGTAAAGAACGAAATGTCAAAAGATGCATAAAGTGTGCCAAATTTTAAAAGAGACACAAAATAAAATCTTATAGTTATAATTATTGCAAAATTAGCAATTGACCGAGGTTCTCTACTTGCTTTTCATGTGGCATGCTAGGAAATATCTAGAACCTCAATCAATTGCTCAAGTAGACCTCTATAGAACCTCCAAGGAACTGGGGACGATGACCGAAGAAGACGATGTGGATCCTTGCTTAGAGCAACCTTTGTGAAACCCTCACAAACTCCCCCTTATATGATCCTCTCTCTCTCTCTCTCCCTTTTTCTCCCTCTCCTCTTGGCTCTCTCAGGTTAGGATAATAGCCAAAGATATAAGCTTGGATAAATAAGAGGTCTTATATAGAAGAGCTTCAAATTTTCTCTTAATTGCAACAAACTAATATAGATCGTGGACGATAGACGGATAAAGGACTTATTTGTTCTGATCATCCAGATGATAGGATATCGGTCTGTACGATTATTTCAAAATTGTTAAGTATCGTCCAGAATATCGCCCTGTTTGCATGTATGGACGATGGAAAACTAAATGGATCGTCTAGGACAATTTCATAAATGTCCCGGACAATTAGATCAAAATGTTAAATATCATCTAGAACATCACCATGGTTGCATGTCTGGATGATGGAAAAAATAATAGATTGTCCAGGATGATTTGAGATTATCCTGGACGATTAGTACAAAAAAATACACATCGTCCAGAACATTGTTCTACTCATCCAAGAAGAAACTAAGGTTTGTTTAACTGATTGTCCTGGACGATCCTATGATCATCCTGGATGATATGATCGTACAATCAAATATTAATTTCTTTCCTTAATTACTATAGTAATTTAGCATAATTATAGTGCATCATCCAGGATGATGTCAAAAAATAAAACACGCCTATAAGGATTTGGCGGTTGAGTCTTTCTATTTTGAGCCTATCGTCCAAGATGATGCTAATATTATCCTGGATGACTTGCTTAATTGCGATTACCTTAACCCAGAATGACCTAATTAGAGTTTTTATTTTTAACTAATCATCAAGGATGATTTAAGATCATCCTAGATGATATGATCAAAAATAGAAAACTTTAAAAACATTCAAATTTTTTCCCTTAGTGTGTGTATGCAAGGCTACTTAGCATCAGGACCCACTTTATTATAATTGACTCATGAAAATGTAAAAAACCCTTGATGTGCACTTGTAGACTAACCTAGTCCTAGTCTACCTAATCTTTAGCTGGTTTTATTTGCAATTTGATATTGTGGACCTGAAATATTAGTTGGCAGGGCAGTCGTATAAAAAATAGAAGTATCAGAAATATTCGCTATCATCAAAATTATAATTTCTGAATCTAGATTTACAATAGTTCTCTTTCTTCGTAAGGAGGGTGGAAAAGGATAACAGTCCTCTATTGCACCGAGTTGTTGAAATAAAGTTTTTAAGAGCTTCTCCACCTTTGTGGGTGGGCAAAAGGAGAGTTACTTTGATTTAGTGCAATACCTGGAGGAGTCTATAGGGAGTAAACATAGGTCAAATTTGGACTTAACCATTTTAAAATTTGGTGTTTTTTTTCACTTTAATTTTTTTATATTTTTATTTTCCCGCACTTTAAAGTTTATGGTTAAAAAACTTTTTGTGATAATTATATCTAAATAACTGCATATTTTAGAATCATTGATTAAATTATCTAGAAATGATTTTCAAGAATCCAATAAATTTTTTAGATAACCAATTCACTCCCCTCTTGGTTAGTCTTTGGACAGTTCTATATGGTCTAACAACCTACACAAATTTTTAATCTAATCATCCTTAGTTTCAAGGGAAAATCAGTCACCTGTAATATATTCAAACACTAGTGGAATCATTTCAACTAGGCGTGGCCCTATGGTTTTTTCCTTTTTTAAGGTTTTCCAAATAAAACTCTTGGTGTTTATTTTTCCATCTATTTGTGTGCTGGATATCCGTAGAACACTAAGATGAAAATTTCTAACTCTATCGCCGCATATATTCTAGTGCGCAATAATTTGGCTCCATCTGTGGGAACTATAATCTCACTATCCTAAGTATTGCTTCAATGGCTAACAAACATAGCAATCACATCTTGGGAGCCTCTCGCTCTAACACACATCAATCCAAAAATTAGTCTATGAATCATAAACATCAAGCATCTACTTCTTTTCATCATGGTGGGAGAAATACTATTGGAGAAGGAACTTTAAGACCTTCCCTAGAAGATCATATCCGAAAAATAGAAGAATCTCAAAATGAGATCCTTCAACTTCTAAGAGGGACTTGGCAATCAGTGCAAGCATAATAAGAAGGAGTACTTCTCCCTTGAGATCCACCACTAGTGAAGGTGTTCAATCTAAACATCTTCAAGCATATATTCCTCTTACCCAGTCAATGATGCATCCTCCATCATGTCAATAAAATGAACTTGCTAACACATTAAGCTCTACCCATCCTTCACACACAGTTCATAAACCTTGTGAAAGTGAACTGAAGGCACTTGAAAGTTCTTTAGGGATGTTAAGCCCTTGTGAAGTAGTCCCAAGGTTAACTAAGAGGGGGTGAATTGGTCTTTTAAAAAATCTTTTAACAATCAAAACACGATCATAAAACAAAAACTAAGATTCATCATAAAAATCAAAGTGTGTAAAATAAATGTGGAAGCAGTAATAAAGAACATATAAATTTATAGTGGTTCGATCAACACGATCTACGTCCACTCCCCGGAGGCACCCATCAAGTATTCACTAAACTCAGTGTCTCTCCTTTTGCTCCCACAGAAAGGAGGAAAAACCTATACAAACCTTCTTTCCACCAACCCAGGTGAGGCAGAGAACCCAACTCCATTTGCTTCCTCCAGAAGCAGGTAGAGAACCCTAACTCCTTTTGCTTACTCCTGAAGTTGGCAGAGAATCTAACTCCTTTTGCTTCCTCCTGAAGCAGGCAGAGAACCCAACTCCTTTTGCTTCCTCCTGAAGCAGGCAGAGAACTTCGATCAGATGCTGAAGCTTACCTCTCTTGAACCCATTAGGAACTAAAGACGATGACCGGAGAAGACGATGATGGATCCTTGCTTGGAGCAACCTTTATGAACTCCCTCACAAACTCCCCCTCACAAGATCCTCTCTCTCTCTCCTTTTATCTCCCTCTCCTCTTAGCTCTCTCAGGTCAAGACAACAGCAAAAGATCTACCAAAGGGTAGAACAAGAGCTTTTAAATAGAAGAGTTTCAGAATAGCTCTTATTTTTTATAAACTGACTTTATCATCTAGGCCGATAGGGATATCGTCCTGGCCGATCAGCGTAAATTTTGCTTAATTAGCCCGATCAGTTTGGGGTGATCAGAAGATTTTTAGCCATATCATCTAGGCCGATATAATATCATCCTAGACGATCAGTGCAATTCCTTGAATATCATCAAAATAATTGCTATAAAAGGATGTTTGAATGATGTAAGATTAGCTTGATCGTCCAGGCCTATCTCACAATCATCCTGGCCGATTAGCTTAAAAATGAGGAAAATCATCCTGAACATCGCTCTGAATAAAAGCTATCCGATGTTGATCATCCAGGAGCAACGAATGTATTTTGAACTGTTCGTCTCGGCTGATCCTGCGATCATTCCGACCGATTTGATTGTATCAATCAATCCTTAATTGCTTTCCATAATTACCAGATTAATTTAGGCATAATTATGTGCATCGTCCAGGCCGATGTCCTAGACGATGTGCAAAAATAAATAATACCTAAATAGATCTGGCGACTGATTCTTTTTTATTTGAGCCTATCATCCCGGTCGATACTAATATTGTCCAGGATGATGTGCTTAATGACAGCTGCCTTAATAAGGATGCCCTAATTAGGGTTTCTATTTTTTGTCTGATCGGCCAGAACGATATGGGAATCATCCTGGATGATATACTCAAAACAGAGAACATTAAGTCAGACAAAAAAATTCCCCCAAGTGTGTGTGTGCAAGGTTAGTTAGCATCAGGAACCATACTATTTACAATAGACTCAAGAAAGTAAAAATTACAAACTGACTCAGACATAGTCTACCCAATCTTGAGCTGGTTCAAATTACAGTCTTGATCCTGTGGACCTGAAATATTAGTAGACAAGATAGTCATAGTAAAACAGAAGTATTTTAATCATCAAAATTCTATTTCTTAAAATAGATATGCATCAATCTCCCTATTTTTTATGGTGGCAAACACAAAAAAAATAATTTAAGCAGTTAAGGCAATTTAATGAAAATAGTGTGAAGAAAAAATATAGATCAACTATTTAAAAATAGAATCAAAGTACAAAGCAAATAGTACATCAGACCACTCCCCTTTTAACATCAGAAAAAGGAGGAGGAAAGTAGAATATAAACAAAGTAGAAACTAAGCAACAATAAAAAATAGAAACAAACTATAACGAAAAAAATAGCATAAAAATAAAACTAGTAAAATGACGGCCCCTGATCATCTCAAAGAGGAGGTGGTGGTGGTGGCTGTTGAAAGTAGCCAGTTAGAGTAGCGAATGTGCTCCAAATCAGGCCATGTCCTAGTCATGCTGCTGTTACTGTTATGCAAAGCGTGCTAAGTCCTCATCATGTTGCTGCTCCTGTGCAGTAACAAAAGTCTTAAATTGTGCCTCCCACTGGTCGAATCGCTCGACCAGCTCATCTAGCTGAGAGTGCTGGCGAAGTGGAGCAGGTGCAGGAATAGGTGCAGGTGTAGGAGCCTCCTCCACCTCCTGAGCTTCCCCATCCTTTGGGTGGAGACGAGTACTGTGAAGAGTGTTGAAGGAATTATTTGAGTAAAAGGAGGGCTGATAGTTGGGAGGAGCAGTATATTGGAGGTTATATTTAGATTCTAGAATATATGCAATGATATGTCCTAGGGCTAGATTTGGCTTCCTCCTATGACCTGGATCTCGAATTGTAGTCAAGTGCTTGATGTAGCGAAAGATCAAGTCAATTGCAATGGATTCTCGGTGGGCCATAATGTAAATAGTGGTGAGTGAAAGAAGAAGAGTGATATGGACTCGATCACCAGCTTTGAGAATAATAGAGGTGTGAAGGACGTGCCTTGATCGTCCTAGCATCTTTAAGTAAAGAGCTAGTATCTCTAATATGTAAGTGGGCATTAGAGTTGCAGAGAAAGTGATTGGCTGGAGCCCAATCAAAATCAGGATCAGAACACAGGGTACTAAGTTTATCCCATGTGGTGGAAAGTTGTAGGAATTCTTGGCAATCCTGGTATGCGATCTCGATGGGGCGTCAATTCACATATAATCTAAGAGAAGTGAAGGAAGAATTTATCTGAAGGCTTGCGAAGAATTCAAAAAAAAGATTTGAATTGAAGGGGATTACAAGAGTGAGAATGAAACACAAATAGGTGTGAGAGAATAAGTTAAGTACCGGATAGGAAAGGTGGTTTGGGTTGATCGACCAGGAAACAGTAATATTGTCCGTCTTATAGCGTTGATAGGTTTGATAGTCCGCCTCCTTGAACCGAGGGTCCAAAGTTTCCCTCGAGGAACTACCTGACACATGGCGAGATTGCTTCTCTCCTGTCATGATTAGAGAATAACAAGAAAAGAGGAAGTAGAAGGCTAGTAAAAGGAGATGGTGTAAGAAAAATGGCTGAAGGAGCTCTAAATTTAAAGAATCGGCCTGATCGTCCAAGACGATCACATAATCATCTAGGCCGATCGGGTATATTAATGACGTCCAGGCCGATTAGTCAAAAAAGCGATCGTATCGTCCGGGCCGACAAGATATAGATGATCGTCCCGAGGAGATAAGCTGAACAACCGTTGAAAAAGCAGATCATCCTGGCCGATTAGGTGGATCGTCCAGGATGATGCCTAATAATGGATTGTATCAGCCAAATTTAGAAATGTTTAAAATATTACGATGTGTATCGTCCAGAATGAACAGGTGGATTGTCTAGACCAATCATCAATAATTGATCGTACCAGTTTAAAGTGTTAAAAATGTATTGCCACGTGTATAGGCCAGGCCGAATAGGTGGATCGTACAGGACAATTTTCCATAAATTGAGCAAAGGGAGAATAACATCGTCCAGGCCTAATGAGAATTGTCCAAGATGATCATAGATGATTGAACCAGAAATACGATCATATCATCCAGGCCGATAATGCATCATATATGACAATAAAGAGCAGAAAGGACATAATAGTTAGAAGAAGAATGTTTTGTAGTGAATTGAACTGATCGTCTAGAATAATGTGAATATCATCCATGATGATGTGACAATAAAATTTAAATTAGAGGATGGATGGAGATGATCATAGAAGGTCCAAAAATATAATAACACCAGAAAGTAAAAAATATGAAAAAGACAAAAAAAAAAAAACGAAAATGAAAACGTTTTTTTTTTTAATTTTAAAAACAAGGTATGAAAAAAATAAAATCTCCAAGTGATTGAATTTAGGGACTTGTAAGACCAATGTGTTAACATCGATGAAATAAAAAAAAGGTAGAATATCCAATCCTGCTAACCCTAGCTCGAACTTTTCTTCGAGCAAAAACATCTTTTGAAAACAAAAGACCTAACTTAGAACAAACCAATTGGATAAGAAAAAATTCCGTTTAAAACTTGGTTCCAGAAGAATATCTTATAGAATAATATACCAAAGTGATTTATCACAATCATGAAATTTAAAATTAAGCCTTTGAAAATATCAAGTAACACATGAACTCTTCTAAGATTTAAAGGTTTTGAAAAGGAGGGAAGCTTTTCTTTTTGTGGGCTCATTTTATGCCTCTTGTCAATTTGATTGGCGCACTTTGCGCATCTTTTGATTTTTAATATACTTTGTGTATTTTTCAATTTTTGGCGATCATTCCGCATTTTTTATTTTGGGGTCATTAGCCACTTTTTTGTTATTTTTTCAAGCTAGATCCCTTTTCAAAGCTTTTAAATATTCTCAGCTGTGAGTATATCTTCTAGTTATTAGAGAAGAAAAACTCACTCTCTAATAAAGAGAAGAATAAATCATAAAATAGAATCAATTTCATATGATAAATGCAACAGCAAGATTTCAAAGAACTTTAAAGTAATATAAAGACTTTTGAATATTATATATATAAGATAGATTATTGTAGCAAGATAGAAAAGATCTTGATTGCAAACTCCAGTTGTTTATTTGAGATAGACTTTTATTTAGAAAAAAAAATTATACCACTAAAAGAGGTTGGAGGGAGGGAAACAATCAATGGTGTTTCTCCCTTTAACTGATTTAGGGATGTTTATACATTGACTATACAAATTCCAAAAAATAAAAAACCAAGAAAAAATATTATTTCAAAGGAAAATAAAATAAAATAGTTAAAAGTCAACAAAAAGAAAAAATAATAATAATCAACAGAGTAGTAAACATGTAATCCAGAATTTATCAAGAAGCAAGTTTAAGCAATTATGAGTCGCGAGCCTCCGCTGTCCAAGTATCTTATGCTCACACAAGGTCTTTGGTGAGAGCACACCTACAAAAATCATCAATAGTCAGATTTAGGAACCCAAACAGATTTGGGTCCTTTCTTATGAAAAGAAGAATGCATTGCATTTTTGTTATGCTGTGAATCATGCAATTTTGATCTCATACCCCAATGTGTACTATGGTGAATGGTGCAAGTGTGTGCAATGTGTTCTAGCATGCCACATGAAAAATATCTAACTCCAGGAAAAGGATTTACTAATATGTTTGGGTTATAATGCCTCTTCCTATGTTTTGGCTTTAGATCAGGTGTTGATGTATTCCAATTTCTCTCAAGTGTATTCAATTTAGCTTTTATCCTCAAGTTAACATTTTTTAAATCAACATTATCAACTCTCAAATTATGCTCCCTATGCTCAGATTTATTAATGTATGTCTTAAAATCAGATTCAAGTGAGGAGTAGGTTACTTTCAATGAATCATTCTTAATAACCAACTCCGAGTGCTTTTTATTCAATTCATCAAACTCATCAAGTAAAAACATGTGATTGCTATCAATTTGGGAATGATCTTTCATCAAAATTTCATGCTCTTTTTATAAATTCAAAAACTCCAATTTCAAACTAGCATGCATTTTCTTAAGTTTTCTATATGATGCATGAATTTTCTCACAAATTTGAACTAATTGATCATAGGTTGGTTGACATACCTCTTCTTGATTAGATTATTCATGTTGCTTATCGGCCATTAAACATAAGATTGTGGTTTCTTCCTCTACTTTAGTCTCAGAGGAGTCAGATGCAGAATCCACCCAGAAAGCTTTTTGGGATTGCTTCTTGTCCTTCCTATATTTGGATTCCTCCTCACCCTTCTCTTTGCTTGAATGCTCCTTAAGTGTAGGACAATTAGCTTTAACATATCCAGGCTTCTAGCATTCAAAGCAAATAACATCAGAAGAATTTTTATAATTTTTGTTTTCCTTGCCTCTTTTCCACTTATGATGGTCTTTTTGCTTCTTCCCTAAAAAGCTTTTGAATTGCCTAGTGATGAAGGCAACATCATTGTTCTCATATCTGAAAGAATCAATGTCCGTGTTGTTGGCCTTTAGTGTCATAGTTTTCTCTTTCTTTTTCTCACCTGCAACAAGATTTCTTTGATTCATCCCTTGCTCATAAGCAATGAGTGATCCAAGTAAGTTATCAATCGAATAAGTGTTCAAATCTTTAGATTCAGTGATTGCAATGATCTTAGCATCAAAAGAAGAAGGCAAGCATCTCAAAATTTTATTGACCCTTTCATAATTAGTTAGCTCTCTTCCTAAAGCATGCAATGAGGTGACAATTTGAGTAAACCTTGTATACATTTTAGAAATTGATTCAGAATGTTTCATACAAAAAAGTTCATAATCATATAAAAGAATATTCAATTAAGATTGTTTAACTTCATTTATTCCTTCATAAGTTACACATAATATATCCTAAATTTCTTTACCAGTTGCACAAGTTGAAATACATATAATCTTCAGATTTTAAAGCACAGAAAAAATAGTTCAAACATTTTACAATAAGTTGTGCTAAATCTCTTTCATTAAAAGTCCATTTAGTAAAAAGAATTTCGGTTTTAATGCCATTAAGTTCACGAAAAGGTGGTGTATATCCTTCTTTAACAAGCTAAGATTTCAAAAAATCAAAATGAATATTATCAAACAAAGGTGGACGTGTAATAGAATATCCTTACATTGTGTTACGATTACCAAAGTTAGCCTTGAATCAAAAATTCAAAAAAGTTTTCAAACTTAACTTTATGAATCCTGCTTTGATACCACTTGAAAAGTGCAATGAAGGTACTTGAAAGTTTATTAGGGATGTTAAGCCCTTGTGAATTAGTCCCAAGGCTAACCATGAGGGGGGTAAATTGGTCTTTTAAAAAATCTTTTAACGATCAAAACATGATCTTAAAACAAAAACCAAGATTCACCAAAGAAATGAAAGTGCAGATAATAAATGCGGAAGCAGTAATAAAGAACAAAAAAATTTATAGTGGTTCGGTCAACACAACCTACGTCCACTCCTCGGAGGCGCCCTCCAAGTATTGCACTAAACTCAGTGTCTCTCCTTTTGCTCCCACAGCAAGGTGGAGAAGCCTAAACAAACCTTCTTTCCACCAACCCAGGTGAGGCGGAGAACCCAACTCCTTTTGCTTCCTCCAGAACCAGACAAAGAACCCAACTCCTTTTGCTTCGTCTTGAAGCAGGCAGAAAACCTAACTCCTTTTGCTTCCTCCTAAAGCAGGTAGAGAACCCAACTCCTTTTGCTTCCTCCTGAAGCAGGCAGAGAAACCAACTACTTTTGCTTCCTCCTGAAGCAGGCAGAGAACCTCGATCAGATGCTAAAGCTTACCTCTCTTGAACCCCTAAGGAACTAAGGATGACGACTGGAGAAGACGACGATGGATCCTTATTTGGAGCAACCTTTGGGAACTCCCTTGCAAACTCCCCCTAACAAGATCCTCTCTCTCTCTCTCTCCCTTTCTCTCCCTCTCCTCTTGGCTCTCTCAGGGCAAGACAGTTGCAAAAGATTTACCAAAGGGTAGAATAAGAGCTCTTAAATAGAACAGCTTCGGAATAGCTCTTATTTTATACAAACCAACTTTATCATCCAGGATGATAGGGATATCGTTCTGGCCGATTAGCACAAATTTTGCTCAATTAGCCTAGTCGATTTGGGATGATTAGAAGATTTTTGATCATATTATCCAGGCCGATATAATATCGTCCTAGACGATCAGTACAATTCCTTGAATATTATCCAGACAATCATTATGAAAGGATGTCTGGATGATGTAAAATTAGTTTGATCATACAGGTCGATCTTATGATCATCTTGGCCGATTAGCTCATATATGAGGAAAATCATCCTGAACATCGCTCTGAATAAAAGCTATCCTATGTTGATCGTCCAGGAGCAACTAAGGTATTTTGAACTGATCATCCCGGCCGATCCTGTGATCATCCAGGATGATTTGATCGTATCAATCAAGCCTTAGATACTTTCCTTAATTACCAGATTAATTTAGGCATAATTATGTGCATCGTCAAGGCTGATGTCCAAGACGATGTCCAAAAATAAATAATACCTAAATAGATCTGGCGGCTGATTCTTTCTGATTTGAGCCTATCATCCCGACCAATATTAATATCGTCCAGGACAACGTGCTTAATGATAACTACCTTAACAAGGATGCCCTAATTAGGGTTTCTATTTTTAGTCTGATCGGCCATGACGATGTTGGAATCGTCCTAGATAATATACTCAAAATAGAGAACTCTAAGTCAGGTAGAAAAGTTCCCCCAAGTGTGTGTGTGCAAGGTTACTTAGTATCAGGAACCACAATATTTATAAATAGACTCAAGAAAGAAAAAATTACAAACTGACTCAGACCTAGTTTGCCCAATCTTGAGCTAGTTCAAATTGCAGTCTTGATCCTGTGGACCTGAAATGTTAGTAGGCAAGATAGTCATAGTAAAATAGAAGTGTTTACAATCATCAAAATTATATTTCTGAAAATAGATACGCAACACCTTGTATTCCTCCATACATCCCTGATGACTTAGTATGGCCTTAAGTTATTGAAGCACCTTGCAACGCCTTATGACATGAACTATGAAGATTGGTCCAAGAAGAGTTCCCCATGGGAGATGTAAGATAATATCTTCGTTAGTGGGACTTCCATATGTTATCACCCTTAACTAAAGCCATCCTTCAACACCCCATTCTGTCAGGATTTAAATTACCAAGCATTAATACTTATGTTGGGACATCCCACCACTATGAGCATATCAATAATTATAGAACCATAATGTATATCCAATAAGCCTTAGATGCACTCCTCTGCCAAGTTTTTCCTTCCACCCTCAAGGGACAACCTCGAATGTGATTCTATTCACTTCCAGCCAGAATGATTCCCACATTTGTCAAATAGGCCAAAGTGTTCGTTAAATAATTCCTCGCCAATCAAGGAATTACTAAGGATTCTTCTCACATCTCTAAGATCCTCTAAAATGAAGGAGAATTGCTAAAGGAGTATTTTGAATGATTTTCCTTTTAGGCTCTAAAAATTCTATGAGTAGATCTTGAATTACAAAGAGAAGTTTTCCTTGGAGTCCTCTATCCTGGTTCATTTTACTCAGCGCTCATCTGAGACAAAGTTCATTCATACACCGACCTGATCCATCTTGTGGAGGCACAAATCTCTATAGATGAAGCCATTAATACTCATAGAAAGTAGTTTTGGCAAACAAATAGAAAACATAAAAGCATGCCATGAGTGGATAATTTTTTCTCACAACAAAATAAACAAGGGAAGGATAACCTACCTCTAAGACCCTCATTGCCATAACACAAACCTTGGTAAGAGAATGACTACACCCCACTCATTACATCTCAAGAAAATATACTAATGGCCATCCAAGATTAAGAGAATGTAAAGTGGTCGTACCCTTTGAAGTTGAATACAAGAAATTAGGATCAATATTATCACTTCATCATAGTCATGGGCACACCACTAAAACCTGGAAAGAAGATCAAGGATGAAATTAAGAGACTTATCCACCATTGTTACCTTATATGATTTATTCAAGATCTACCTACTCGAGAGGAAGTTCTTTCCACTAAGGGGAGTAAAACCAACAATAATAAACACAACTGTTGAATAATCATCAATTGTTGGAGAGATTGAAATCAATGCAGGGAGTCTCGTATTACCTAATAAAATCTTTGCAATAGAAGAAATGTCGACACTGAAGAAGTCTCATATTGATCATTCTACTACTTTTGATGATTTTGATTTGGATGGAGTAAAAATCCCTCTTCAAGATCTGCTTGTGATTATTGCAAGGATATGTGACCCATGTTACAACGTCTAAAGAATTTTGGTGGATAATGATGTTGCGGATCTGTTTTCATGGTTTATGATTTTGATGATAGTAAACACTCTTATTTCTCTATGACTGCCTTATCTACTGACATTTCAGGTCCACAAGATTAGACTTCTATTGGAACTAGCTCAAGATTGGGTAGACTAGATCTGAGTGAATTTGTACCTTTTTCTTTTCTTGAGTCTTTTATAATTGCTATGGCTCCTGATTCTAAGTAACTTTGCACACACACACCTTAGAAGATTTTTTGACTGTTCCCTAGAGTTTACTATTCTTGGTAACATCATCCGGGACGATATTTTTATCGGCCTGGATGATCAGTTCAAAAATAGAAACCCTGATTAGGGCATCATCCTTGTTAAGACAACCTTCATTAAACACATCGTCCTGGACGATTTTGAATCAGCCAGGACAATAGGCTCAAATCAGAAAGAATCTGCAGCCAAATCTATTTAGGAATTACTTATTTTTGGACATCGTCCCGGTGGATTAACCTGGCCTATCAGGATCGGCTGGCCGATCCAGCACAATTTTTTCTAAATAAAGCTAGCAATTAAGGAAAGCAATTAATGGTGATTTGCATGATCACGTCGGTCGGGCCGATCGCAAGATCGTCTGGGCCGATTTGACATCGGCCAGCTTCTTTTCAGGGCAATGTTCAAGATGATTTTCCTCATATTTGAACTAATCGTCCAGGATGATATCCTATCGGCCTGGACGATTTGACCAAAAATTGTCTAATCATCCCTAACCGACCGGGCTGATTGAGCATAATTTACGCTGATTGGCCATGCCGATATTTATATCGGCCTGGACAACAAAGTCAGCAAGTTGCATTAATGAGCTCGTTTTAAGATCTTCTATTTAAGTTTTGACAAGGCACTTTGTAAGTGTCTTTGGCAGCCATTGTAGCTTTATTCTTTTTGGGGGAACTTGAAGAGAGAGCTTGAAAGGGAGTGAGGAATGGGTGAAGTCTGAGAGAGAGAAGATCCTGTGAGGGGGGACTCAAGGGAGTGTGGAGGGGGATTCCACACGGTTGCTCCGGCAGACTTGCACCTTAATACTGTCGAATTCAAGGCTTATCTTGAGGGAAGTTCACCAAAGAATAAGATCTCTTTGGTGTCAAAAGACCCGGCGACTCCGCCGCACCGGGGAAGGTGAAGTGATTTTGTAAGGGCTTCTCCGCCTAGTTGTGGGGGCTAAAGGAGAGACACTTAATTTAGTGCAATACTTGGAGGGTGCCTCCAAGGAGTGGACGTAGGTCAAGGTTTGACCGAACCACTATAAATATGGTGTATTCCTTCCTTTATTACTTCCGCATTTAATTTCTGTACTTTGGTTTTTATTGTGGTGAATCTTGATCTTGGATTTAAGATTGTGTTTGTTTTAAGTATCGATTCACCTCTCTCTTTTAATTAGCCTTGGGCCAGTTCATAGGTCCTAACATCCCTAACAAACTTTCAAGTGCCATCAGAGCACTTTCAAATGAGAGCTCCATGAATGTCTTATTTTGCTATACTATTCTCAGTATGGGTCTCACTAAAGAAGAACTTCAATGTGCTATAGGTTCATTATATGTGTTTGATAATCGACCTATACGAGTGGAAGGGAATATAAGTCTCCCATTTGTACTTGGAAAATTTTCTCGATAGACTACACACTCCATCCAATTTGTTATATTAAAATCAAAATTAGCTTACGATGCTATCTTTGGAAGGCTACTCCAGTCGATCTTTGGGATTATATCCTCCATCCCTCACCTTAAACTAAAGTTTCTTACCATGGTAGGAGTCAATATATATGTGGGGATTAACAAGTAGCACAATCATGCTATCTTAGATAGGCTCAACCACGCCCATAAAATACCATGAGCATTAAAGATGTTGATCTCCAAAATGAAGATATCCCTCATAGGGTTTCTCCCATAGAATAACTCACTTTTGTATATATATTAGAAGAACATCCTTTAAGGACTGCATGATTGGATCTTTTCTCTCAAATGAAGAGAAGAAAAAATGTGTAGATTTTTTATGTGAGAACCATAATATTTTTACATGAAATCTAGCTAATATACCAAGAATTGACCATGAAGTAATCATACACACTGTCAAAGTTAACCTTCCATGCATGACAATAATCCAGAAGAAATGAAATTTTGTGCCAGATTGCCAATTAGCAATCGAGCAGGGACTTAAAAAACTTTTGGAGGCTGGATTTATACATGAAGTGCATTATCTCACTTTGCTGGAAAATGTCAGAATGATGCAGAAGGCTAGTGGAGCTTGTAGAATGTGCATAAACTATATAGATAGTAATAAGGCCTACCCGAAGGATAGTTTTGTACTCCCTCGTATTGACTATAGTGTTGATACTACTTCTGGACATCAAATGCCGAGCTTCATGGATACCTACTCCAGTTATAATCAAATAAAGATAGATCCTGCGAATGAGGAGGCAATAGTTTCTCAAATAAATAAGGGGTTATATTATTATCTGGTTGTGCCATTCAGGCTCAAAAATGCTAGAGCCACATATAAGCGCCTTATAAATAAGGCTTTTCAAAGACCTTGTTGGGCACACTATGGAGGTATATGTCGATGATATGTTGATGAAAGCATTAAAAAATAATAACATATATTTGACTTAGAATAGTGCTTCCACATACTATAACACTATATATATGGCTGAACCCTGCTAAATATGCTTTTGTAGTTACTTATAAAAAGTTCTTAGGGTTCATGTTGACCTAAAAGTTTATGTAGGGTGTTAAACCTTGATGAACTAGTCTGAGGCTGACAAAGAGGGGGAGTAAATTGGTTATTTTAAAAACTTCTTTAGGGAAAAAGAAACCATTCAAAAACTTTTCACACCCACACATGATAATCTACCCAGCGGATATGAAAATAAGCAAATTTCAAAACAACAAAATAAATTAAATTTTCACCCACACATATAATTATAGAAAAGTAAAGTGTGGAAAATAATAAGAATAAACAAACCAGAATTTATAGTGGTTTGGTCAACCTGACCTACGTCCACTCTTGTACCCTCCCTCTCCAAGTATTGTACTAAATGGTAGTGACTCTCCTTTTGTTCTTAGAGTAAGGTGGAGAAGGCCATATATATGTTGTTTTACCAACCTGTTGCAACAGAGAACCATGAATATTTTACAGGCAGAGAACCTCAACACTATTTCACCCTCCAAGTGATGGCCAAAGAACCACAACTCTATTTTCACCCTCCAAGTGATAGTCAGAGAACCACATCTCTATTTTCGCCCTCCAGGTGATGGTCAAAGAACCACAATCATTGCTGAAGAACTTATTCTTCAGAATAGAGAATCTAGGCAAACGCTTGTAGATATTAGGTAAGATTCTTAATTGGATCAACCTTGTGAATCCCTTCACAACTTCTCCCTTATAAAATATCACTCTCTTCTCTTACAAATCTCTCATTCTTCTCTCCCTCAAGGCTCTCTCTCTTGAAGTGTAAACATCCAAAGATTTTCTAATAAGAGTATTAGAAAATACTAAGTAGTGGCTTCAAGAAACCCTAATTTTCAAGAGTTACGTCTTCTATTCATACCATACGATATAAGCATCCTACAAAATTAGGTTCATCCAATGGTCATTCAGATGAACTGTTTAGAACTCATAACACTTCGTATCGTACGATTATAAGATCATTTTGTACAAACTACATAAAATTATTTTGTTCATTAGGGATGATTTCTGGTAGACATGTCATTTTCGGGTTATGGGTTGGGTTCGGGTCGAACCCAAAACTGACCTGGCACTATTCGGGTTCGGGTCGACCTGACCCAGTTTTTCAAATGGGTCAATTTTCTGGACTCGAACCCGACCCGCTTTAGGTTCGGGTCAACCCGACCCGACCCGCATATGCCAGATGCTGGACGCGGAACTGCCGGCTACCGGACGCGGAACTGCCAGACACCAGATGCGAAACTGCTGGACGTCGGCCGCCGGAAGCTGGATGTGGCGCAGAACTACCGTGGTCCATGGACATGGTGTGGACGTGACTCGTGATGTCCTCGGGATGCGATGCGAGGCAGGCAAGCAGCCTCGGGATGCAGTGGCCGGGAAGCAGGCAGGATCACTCCGGGCAGACCGACAGACATATTTGTGTGCATTCTGGGTCATTTCGGGTTGTTCCCGGGTTCCCGGGTCAACCCAAACTAGACCCGGTTTTTCAAACGTGTCAGTTTTTAGAACCTGAATCCGACCCGCTTCGGGTTCGGGTCAATCCAAACCCAAAATTTTTGGGTCAGGTTCGGGTCGGGTTTTCGGGTCGGGTCCAATATTGACAAGTCTAATTTCTGGGATGGCCAATTTTATAAAATGTTAATTATCCAGCACAGTGGACATCTTACAAAATGATTAGTATAAAAATTATGGCTTTTGTTTATTAGGATCTCTAGGATGACCAATTTTATATAATGTCGATCATCCAGCACTTTGGATATTGTACCTTACGATTAGTACAAAACTCATTGCTTTCATTCGGTACAACCTCTAGGATAACCAAAGTCGTACTCTTTCTATCATATTATATAAACAGTATCGTACTACACGATCGGTTGATCATAAATATCATTATTTGATTGCATGATTTTGAAGGATTAACTAAGAAATATATTAATTAGGGCATATAATACAAACCAAATCGTACCGTACGATCAGAACAAAATTAATATATTTCTTGACATATGGCGACTAGGGTTGTAACTAAACACAACATATCATATAGTATGAATCAAAGTCATATAGTACAAACCTATGTCGTACTATACATTCCAAAGTCGTACAGTACAATTTGCTAAAAAAAATCTCTCAAAATATTTTTTCTCTCTCCCCTTGTATTTGTGCAAGGTTACTCACAATGTTATCCACCAAATTATATGAAACGACTCAAGAAAGGAAAAAAATACATAATAAATTGAAATTACAGACTATAACCCTATTAAAATTGTAAGTGAATGATGGACTATTTTCTTTAAATGTTAGTACACACAAAACAAAATAGAATATCATAAAATTAGGAGAAAGCAGTAACATATATAATAATATTTGTTATCATCAAAATCAAAGTGCTTGAATCATATTTGCAACAATCTCCTCCTTTTTGATGATGATAAACATTATTGTTTAAGGATTCTTAGAGTCATTGTTATCTTCTCATCCCCCTCTTAGAAGGTGAATTTTCTAACATAAGGGGAGTTTATTTTTAATATGCAACTAATTAACAACAAACACATGTAAATTTTGATAAGAATAAGGAAATTGATGCCTTGTTCTTATTCATAAGTGGATATGGAAAAAATGTCATTTAAAAATAAATTCAATAGCATAAGTGAGCAGAAATCTAATTCTTAAAACACTAATGGAAAACAATAGAAATCAACAACATAAAATAAAAGCACATAAATAGAAACAAACATATAAATAAAATAAATAATAATAGAAACATAAACATCAATTTCAAGCATGAATATCTATCACCCCTAATATGGTTCTTAAGGTGCTGAAGTTTTCAAAGGCTAGTAGTTTTATAAAGATATCAATAAGTTGATTTTTAGTGGCTACATGGTGTAGCTCTATCTCTTTTGGTAACATGGTCCTTAATGAAATGGCGCCTTATGTCTATGTGTTTTGTCCTCAAGTGTTGGATTAGATTTTTTGAAATGTAGATGACACTAGTGTTATCACATAAGGTTTGAATGGCACCTTCATGTAATCCTAAATTCAATAGTTATTTCTTTAACCAAAGAACTTGGGCCACACAACTTCCTAAGGCTATGTATTCAACTTCAACAATGCATAGGGTAATTAAGTTTGGTTTTCTACTGGACCAAGAGACTAAAGAGTGTACTATGAATTGATATGTTCCAGAAGTGCTTTTCCTATCAATTATATATCCTACAAAATTTGAATCAGAATATCCTATGATTTCAAAGGAAGCGATATGCCAACGATACCGGATTCCTAAGTTTTAGGTTTCTAAGAGACATTTAAAGATTCTCTTTACAACAATTAAGTGAGAGTCTTTTAAATCATCTTGAAATTTAGCACATAGATAAACATTAAACATCATATTAGGTTTGCTAGTAGTTAAGTAAAGAAGTGATCCAATTATTCCTCTATATTTCTTTTGATCAATTAATTTTCCATTTAAATCCTTATCCACTGAACAATTGAACTCATGGGAGTGTTTATTGGCTTGGCCTTTTCCATTTTATATATCTTAAGGATGTCCTTAATGTATTTTGATTGACTAACAAAAATTCCATCATCCTTCTTCCCTATACTAAATCTAATAAGTAGGCCAATTCTCCCATCTTACTCATCTCAAGCTCCTTACTCATTATTTTTTAAAATTCATCACATAGATTTTTATCTGAAGATCCAAATAGAATATCATCAACATAAATTTGGATAATGAGTAGTTCATCTCCTACCTTTTTCAAAAATAGGGTGATGTCCCGCTTCCTTTAATAAAGGTTCACTCTAGTAGAAATGTACTTGATCTTTCATACCATGCTCTGGGTGGTTATTTTAGTCCATATAATGCCTTTTTTAATATTAACACATGATTAGAAAATTATGAATTTTCAAATCCTAGGAGTTATTCAACATAAACATCTTCTTTTATTATCCCTTTTAGAAAGACACTTTTCACATCCATTTGTTACAATTTAAATCTCTTAAAGCAGTTAAAATCTAGTAGCACCATAATAGCTTCGAATCTAGCTACAGGGAAAAAGGTCTCTTCAAAGTCAATTCCTTCTATCTGGATATACCCCTTAGCCATTAATCTTACTTTATTTCTCACCACTACATTGGAATAATTCATTTTGTTTTGAAAACCCATTTAGTTTCAAAAACACTCTGGTCCATAGGTCTTTCAACTAGTTCACAAACATCATTTCTCATAAATTGTTTTAACTCTTCTTACATGGCTAGAATATATAATTCATTAGATAGGACTTGATTTATGTTGGTGGGTTCAATTATTGAGATGAAGGTAGACAGGTTCACTTCTTTTTTAAGTTCATGCCTAGTTATAACACTATTAGATGGATCTCCTAAGATCAATTCTTTAGGATGACTTGAAGAATATCTCCATTCTCTAGGAAGTGAATTTTAAAGTTCTACCCTTTCTTACAGATTTTCATATTCCACTCCATGGGTGATTTCTATAACTTCTTCTTCTTCTTCTACCCTAGACCCTACAGAATTACCAAATTCATCAAATATAAAATGAGTGGTCTCCTCTACCACCAGTGTCCTTTTATTAAAAACTCAAAAGAATTTTCTAGCATTAAAGTACACTAGGAAGACTCCTTCATTAGATTTGGGGTTGAAGATCCCTAGTAGAGATTTCCCATTATTCAGAATGAACACTTTACATCCAAAGACATGAAGGTGAGAGAGGTTGGATGTTCTACCCTAAATAATTTCTTATGGTGTCTTGTTCAACTTAAATCTAATATTAACCCTATTCAAAACATAATAGGTTATATTCATCGCTTATACCTAGAAGTATTTAGGAAGTGAGTATTCAGCTAACATGGCTCTAGAGCTTCTACCAATGTCTTATTCTTTCTTTCAACAATCCCATTATGTTGAGGGGTTCCAGGAACTAAAAAATTGTGAATATCTCTTATTCCTTACAGTAAGATTCAAATTTCTCATTCTCAAATTCTCTATCATAATCGCTGTGAATTACCAGAATATCAAAACCTAGCTTCATCTGAATCTAATTAGATATTGATCTAAATTTCTCAAATGATTCACTTTTATGGGATAATAATCTAACCTAGGTAAACCTCTAGTAATCATTAACAATCACATACCCAAAAACTTTTCCTCATAAGGTTGTAGTACTAATGGGTCCAAAGAGATCTATACGAAGGACTTTTAAAGGTTTCCTAGTATTAATATCCTTGATTGAGTGGAATCATATATCTCTTCAAAGAAAGAAATTATCACCTACTATTGATTGATGGAATTTGATAATAATGATCGTTAAAAACTTAATTTTCCCTAAAGAAGACTAATTTTTGAATTTTGAAAATTGATTTTGAAAAGGTGGGTGTGGATTCTAAAACTCCTACAAGTGTAAGCCCTCATAGTTAATTACATCATAGGGAATTAGAGTCCCCTATGAAAACTGTCGATTAAAAAAATGACAAAAATTTGTTTGGAAACTTTCTAGGTGTGATGTCAAAGGAGATGAAATGGAATTTTAAATGGGGTTGGAGCAAGATTGAATACTTATTTTGGGGTCAAAGGAAGAAGTGTAAGAGGCACTTTGGGATTCTAAAATAATTCAAAAGTTCCCAGATCTAAGCTAATTTTTGGGCTTTAAATTTTGGATTAATAAAAAATTTAGTTTGAGTTGGGCATTTTATTAGTAATTTAGGATTATATTCTCAGAGGTTGAGGTCTTATGATTCAGAATATTCCCCAAATCCTAAATATAAATTAAGCACCAAATAATGGTGACTTGAACCTAACTAATATAGTGCAAAAAACCTGGTCTTACCCCTGCCTGGATTGGGGAGCCAACTAACCACCTAGGAAAATTTAAATCCATGAGTCCTGCCATTTTTATGAAAGAGTGGTAGAGACATTTTTTTATTAAGATTTTTGAGAAGTAGGACTGATATATAGAGCTTGTTCTAATTGGTCCCTTGACTTATGTATAGTGAAAATGCTAAAGTAGAATGCAATTAAAATTTTAGACATACTTTCAAATTAGTTTCTAATACAATACATTCTGATTGAATCAATTAAAAGCATAAAATGACATGAAGCAATTTTTAAAAAGGTTTGAAAAAAATATTTTTTCCTAGGGATTGCATAATATCTATTTGATAGATCTGCACCCTCAAAGGCCATGTGGTTTGCCAAAACCCACAGGCAGGGAGGTGTTTAACATAGAAGATAAAGTAAAAATATGCTTTATGCAAACTTCCAATAGTTTCGGGCTTACTTCTTTGATTGTTAGAGTTTTTTTTATTATTTAAAATTTTATTTTGGTTTTAGTAGAAAATGTTTTGGCATACCCTCACAAGCCTCTGCATATCCAGGCTAAAGAAAAATCAACACATAAGCACTAAAAAAGATGAAAAAGTTGGCAAGATCCTATATGCAAGTAATATATATTAAACATCAATAAATATAATTAATTCTCAAATTAATATCTATAGGCAAGTGTCCTATTTATTACAAACCAAAATTACATAAATTAAAAGTGGTCTTGTACCACAAACCACAAACCCATAATCTAATCCTAGGATAGACGCAAATAGACTTTGAGTGGGATACTCTTCTATATTCAGCTCCTTGGTCTCCTTCTGTTTAGACTCCTTGGAGTCATTGCACTTGGATACCCAAATGGGAAAGAAAACTCTACCACTGCAGGGGAGGTTATTATTCCCACTTTGGGTAGTATAATGATCCAAAATTGAGCTTCCAAATGAAAAAGGACTATCCCGTAAAGTGATATCCTTTTCGCTTATGAACTCAATTTTGGGTCTAAGTATCCCAAACTCAAAGACTTTATTACAACTCTTAACTTTAAATAAATTAAATTGATATAAAAAGGAAAATTCTAGACTCTCCTATAGGGTTATCCTAATCATTTAAATATAAAATAATCCCAATCAATTATATAATGAAATTAAAGTACTCAATTCAGCCACGCTAGGCCATGCTCTTATTTATTTGAGAGATGAGTAAGCTGAAGGACCTGTAACATTTATAATGATTATTATTTGTTAGCCTCCTTTTATTGCCCTACATGAGCACGACCACTTACAGAAAACTTAATGAGCATCCAAATCATTCCAAACTTAAGGATAATCTAATTTCCCATCACATCAATTCATAAAGTACAAAAAAATAAACAAATACGGCACAAAATA
Organism: Dendrobium nobile; assembly: GCA_022539455.1. NCBI lineage: Eukaryota > Viridiplantae > Streptophyta > Magnoliopsida > Asparagales > Orchidaceae > Dendrobium > Dendrobium nobile. Next base: position 25,478,704 of record CM039727.1, read on the forward strand.
GTAAATTAAACACTTGACTAGCCTAGGGTTGAGTTGGTTGTCCTAGCAAACTATCTAAAGTGTGTATAGAAGGTCGTGTGGCTGGGGTAGATCCTAAACTGGATTATTTATTGAGGTTGTCTAATGTTTATGTTTTTTAAAGGTTAAAGGGGAGATTTATTTTTTGAGTTTAAATATTAATGTGTTAAATGTTTAATTAAGATATATTTTAATTATTAAGTGATTATTACCTTCGTTACTCATAGAGGCCATGAAGTTTATTTCACCATCTTTCAGGCTAAGTTAATAGCCTTGTAGGCCTGGGTTACCCAGTAGAAATCAGGGTGAATTAAGTAGAATTAGTCAATTAGGAATTAAGGGTTGATTAATATTAATTAATTTAATTAATTATTGATTTTGAATGTTGAATTAGTTTATATTTTTCATCAACATGTATTAGGCATTGTGCCACCAAGTTGGAGGAATATAGCCTCCTTAAGACACGTAGCCCCGCAACTTGGAGTAGTCCATCCTAAAAATCTTATTGATGTAGTTGAATTAAGGATTTTAATTTAGTTAAATAATTAAAAATGATTTGATTTAAAGTTTTACACTCCATTGAATTCATTCATGGTGTTGTGTCACCAAGCTCAAGGAACTAGTCCTTCTTAGGATACATAGCCCCACAACCCGAAGTATTTCACCTAATAAATTCATCTTTCGAGTGGTTATTATGTATCAAAATGCTGGTTAAGAATTTTATTAATAAAATTAAAGTTTTTAGGAATTTTTATTAATTATTGGATTCTTTTAAAATTATTAAAATTATTTTAATGTGTTAACTAAGGCATTAAAAGTTAGTTTTTTAAATTAAAGTTAAATTTGAAGGTTTTAGAATTTTAATAAATATTAGACCTTATGATGAGTTGTTAGACTATTAGTTGCTTGATTTGGAGTTTTCTATAAAATGTTATGATTTTTTATAGTTTAGACCTAAATTTGAGCTATAGTTGACCGGAGAGTTGACTTTAACTTGATTTTGGAAGTTAATATTTTTATAAAATATTAGATTTCAATAGAATTGAGTTTGATTGATTTGAAATTTTTTGGAATTAATGATTTTTCAAAGTTTAAGTATTTTTTTAAATTTTTAAAATTGCCTTAAGTAAGGAGATTTTTCGATTTTAATCCAAATCAACCTCAAACCTCTTGGAATCACCCCCAAAGGTCAGAAATGGTCTGAGGGGATGTTTCCAAGCATTTATATATTTTTTGGAATTTTTAAATATTTTAAATTAATTAGTTGGATTAATTATTTATTTCAATAAAATTAAATTTATATTAAATTAAGGGTTTAATCATAATGCTTTTATTATTTTTAGATTGAGGGTTTATTTTTGAGAATTTTGATGTTTTATTTATAGTTTTTGGATTTTTTTTTGAATTAATTATGAATTTTTGAAATCATAAGTCTAAGTAAGAGTTAACTTAGGATTACTTGCACTTAGGTCCTAATTGACTTCAAGACCAACAAACTCCTAATTTAAATGGGGTAATGTCACTATGTTTCAGTGTTATAGTTTCTACACCTGTTGGACACATGACTTAGTCCATAAAATTTTCTAAATACTCTAAGCTTATTTTCTAGTTTTAGTCCTTTTGTATGTCACTAGGTTGATTGGATTCAAATAAAAGTTCAACTAGCCCTTTATAAAACACATATAAAGGCACAAACATCACACTCAAGTCCCTAGAACTATGAGAGCCTAAGCTAAGTATATTTGTTTATCCTATACATGCAATGAATAAAAATAATTAACATAAATAATAGTTTGATTAATGAATAGTTTGAACACAACTATTCATTAATCTTTCCCCATAATTTCTATCCATATAGGCACTGAAAGTTCATTAGGGTTGTTAAGCCTTTATGAACTAGCCCGAGACTAACCGAGAGGGGGGGGGGGGGGGTGAATTGGTAGTTTTAAAAAACCTTAAACCAAAAGTACAATTTTGAGATATTTTAAAATATTAAATCATACAATCACACACAATAAAATAAAGTGCGAAAATGTAATAAGAAAGAACACACCATATTTTATAGTGGTTCGGTCAACTTGACTTACGTCCACTCCCCGGAGCCTCTCCTCCGAGTATTATAGTCAAACATAGTAGCTCTCCTTTTGCTCCCACAATAAGGTGGAGAAGCCTTTACAAACTCATTTCCACGGAACCCGGAGAGGCAGACAACCCGACTTCTTTCGCTTCGTCCTGAAGCAGGCAGAGAATCCAGACTCCTTTCGCTTTCTCCTAAAGCAGGCAGATAACCTTGATCAATTACTGAAGAAGACCTCCATAGAGCCTCCAAGGAACCAGGGATGATGACTGGAGAAGACGACTTAGAACCTTGCTTGGAGCAACCTTTGTTAACCCCTCATAAACTACCCTTCATAAGATTCTCTCTCTCTCTCCCAAGCTCTCCTACTCCTTCTCTTAGCTCTCTCATGTCAGGACAGCAACAAAAGATCTCTCCTTGAATAATCATAAGATCTTATAAAAAAGGGCTTAAAATTTATCCTAATTGCAACTTGTCGTCAAAGATCATTCTATACGATTAGTGTATTTTGAGCCAATTTGACCAAGACAATCTAGGAGGGCTGAACGATTAGAAGCCTTATTTTTTCTAATAATCTAGGATGATGTGGACATAATTCTATATGATTAGTTTACATATCATTTAGAACATCATTCTAGTCATCCAGAAGATACATGTTGGATGATAAATAAACATAATATATCATCCAGGATGATTCTTTAATCATCCTGTATAATTAGTGTTGAAAATCTATTTTCATGACTTATATTTTGATGATTGACAAACATTATTGATTCTCTTGGACTGCCTGTTACTTCTAACTTTTCATGAATCGAAGATCGGACGAACAAATGAAGCCAGTTCAAGATTGCGTAGGTCTAGGGTTGATTCAGTCTGTACTTTGTTTTTTCTCTTCTTGAGTCATTTGTAATGGTCAAACAGACTGATGCTAAGTAACCCTACACACACACACTTGAGAGACTTAGAACTTCTGTTTTTACTCATATCGGCCAGGACGATATTTACATCGTCTTGGACGATTAGGCTTAAAACAGAAAGTCTAAATAAGGATTCTTAATTAAGGCAACCGTCATTAACAGATCGTCCTGGACGATACGTGTATCAGCCAGGACGATAAGCTCAAAATAGAAAGGAGTTGCCGCCATAGATAATTAAGGTATACTGTATTTTTTAATAATCGGCCAGGACGATCCTTAATCGGCCTGGACCATATTAACAAATCATGCCTTAATTGATCAGGAAATTAAGGGAGTAATTAAGGATGATTGATACGATCATATCATCCTAGATGATCGCATGATCGGCCAGGATGATCTATTCAAAAACCTTAGATACTTCAGGATGATAAATATCGGCCAGCTCGAATTCAGGGCGATGCTCTGGATGATTTTCCTCTAATTTGAACTGATCGGCCGGGACGATCGTGAGATCGGCCTGGACGATCAAGCCAATTTTAAATTGTCTAGTTTGCATTCAGGGCGATGCTCTGGCCGATCTTCTGAAATTTGTACTGATCGGCCAAGCTGATGTCCATATCGGCCTGGACGATATTGTCGGCAACTTGCAATTAATGAGCTCCTTTAAAGCTCTTCTATTTAAGAGCTCTTGTTCAACATTTTGAATAACCTTTTTGTCCCTGCCTTGACCTGAGAAGGCCTTGAGGAGAGAAAAAGAGAGAGGGAGAAAGAGAGGATCTTGTGAGGGGGGATTATGAGGGGATTCATAAGGGTTCCTTCAAGGATCACTCTGCTTCTTCTTCGTCTAGAGTTTCTCATCCGTGGAAGGGTCGGTAGAGGTAAGGAGTCAGCATCTGGTTGTGGTTCTCTGCCAGCTTCAGGAGGAAGCAAAAGGAGATATGTTCTCTGCCTTGCCAGGGTGGCAAAAAGGAGGTGCTTTGTAAAGGCTTCTCCGCCTAGCTGTGGGAGCTAAAGGAGAGTCACGATTATAGTGCAATACTCGGAGGGCGCCTCCGGGGAGTGGACGTAGGTCGAGTTGACCGAACCACTATAAATCTCTGTGTTCTTGTTTCTTGCTTCCACACTTTAATTTCCGCATTTATTTTTCTCGTGGTGTGATTTTGGTTTATGTGATTTTTGTTCTTTATGAAAAGAAATTTTTTAAAATACCAATTCACCCCCCCCTCTTGGTTAGCTTGGGCCAGTTCTATAGGGCTTAACATCCCTAACGAACTTTCAAGTGGTATCAGAGCGGGATTCATAAAAACTGAGTTTGAAAACTTTTTGAATTTTGATCCATGGCTAACTTTGGGAATCGTAACACTACGGAAGGTTATTCAATTACACGACCTCCCTTGTTTGACAACTTACCTTTTGATTTTTGGAAAACCCGCATGTCAACGTTTTTACAATCTACTGATTATCGCATGTGGATGCTTATCAACGAAGGTTATTCTCCAGCTTCTCGTGAAATTAATGGTGTTAAAACTAAAGTTGCTTTTACTGAATGGACTTTCGATGATCGAGATTTAGCTCAATTGAATGCAAAATATTTGAACTATTTTTTCTGTGCTTTAAAATTTGAGGATTACATGCATGTCTCCACTTGCAAAACTGGTAAAGAAATTTGGGATAAATTGTGTATCACCTATGAAGGCACTAATGAGGTTAAACAATCCCGTTTGAACATTCTCTTGCATGATTACAAACTTTTTCGTATGAAACCTCATGAATCTGTTTCTGACATGTACACTAGATTTACTCAGATAGTTACTTCAATGCATGCATTAGGAAAAGAACTTTCAAACTATAAAAAAGTAAATAAGATTTTGAGATGCTTGCCTTCATCATATGATGCTAAAATCACTGCAATCACTGAATCTAAGGATTTGAACACTTACTCTATTGATAACTTACTTGGCTCACTCATTGCTTATGAGCAAGGGGTGAATCAAAGAAATCTTGATGTAGGTGAGAAGAAGAAGGAGGAAATAATTGTACTGAAGGCGCACAAATCAGATTCTGAAACTTCCGGGTTTGAAAGCGATGAAGTTGCCTTCATCACAAGGCAATTCAAAAGCTTTCTAAGGAAGAAACAAAAGCATCATTAGAGAAAAGGTAGGGATAATAAACATTCTAAATGATCTTCTGATGTTGTTTGTTATGAATGCAAGAAGCCTGGACATGTGAGAGCCGATTGTACTACACTTCAAGATCACTCGAGCAAACAAAAGGAAAAAGGTGAGGAGAAACCTAAGTTTAGGAAGGACAAGAAGAGAGTCCAAAAGGCGTTCTGGGCAGAATCTGGTACTGATTCCTCTAAGACTGAACCAGAGGAAGAGACTACAAACCTGTGCTTAATGGGGGAAGATCATCTTGAGCAAAGTGATGAGAAAGAGGTATGTAAACCAACCTATGATGAATTGTTTGAGATTTGTGAGAAAATCCATGCATCATACAAAAAACTTAAGAAGAAACATGCTAGCTTAAAAGTGGAACTTGTAAATTTGCAAAAAGAGTATGAAGTCATTCTTAAAGATCATTCAACAATTGATTCTAATCACATGGCTCTTCTTGATGAATTTGATGATTTGAACAAAAAGCATTCATAATTAATTAATGAGCATGATGCATTAAAAGTTTCACACACATCACTTGAATCTAATTTCAAGAAATCAAAAGAGAAAGAAAAAACCTTGAAGATTGACAATAATGTTCTAAAAAATACAAACTTGAGGATTAGAAATGATTTGGATACACTTAAGGGAAATTGGAAGAATTCCACTTTGAATCCAAAGCCAAAACCTAGGAAGAGGCATTATAACTCAAATCATTTAAGAAATCCTTTTCCTAGAATTAGATGTTTTTATTATGGCATGTTAGGACACATCTCATACACTTGCACTGTTCACCATAGTACACATTGGGTGTGGAGACCTAAGGTACATAATTCACAGCATACCACACCTGCATTGTATTCTACCTTTCCTAAGAATGGACCCAAACTAGGTTGGGTTTCTAAATCTGACTGTTGTTCAGTTTTGCAGGTATGCTCTCACCAAAGACCTCGTGGGAGCATAGGATAACTGGACATAAGGAGGCTCGCAGCTCAAAAATTGCTTAGACCCGCTGCTTCATAACTTGCTTGAAATTTTCTTTAATTAGTTTTTGTGTTATTTTTATTTTAGTTTTGTGCTTGCTTTGTGTTGTTATAGTTTGCTTTGTTTTCATTTTTTTTGTTTGGTTTCCTATATGATTATTTTTTTAAGCTTTTTAAATTTTGGAGTTTTAGAGATTATGTTTAGCATTTCTAAATCGGTTAAAGGAAGGAATACCGATGATGGTTTCCCTCCTTCTGACCTTGTTTAGTGGTATAATTTTTCTTCTCTAAACAAAAGTCTAACTCATTTTAGCCAATGGTTTTTGAAACTAAGATTCCTTTCTTCTTGCTACAAAAAATCTATCTTGTGCATAATATCCAAAGTTCTTATATATCTCTCAAGATATTTGAGACCTTGCCCTTACACTAATCATATGATTTTTAGTTTTGTTTTGAGGGTTATTCTTCCCTATGTTAGAGAGAGAACTCATATTCTCTAATATTTGGAGGATATACTCACAACTAAGGTTCTTTTTAAGGGTTTTTGTTAAAGAGCTTTTAACTTACAAGAATTAAAAAGAAAAGAGGCCAATGACGTCAAATTAAAAAAAAATATATATATATATACACAAATGTGTATCAAAAATTAAAAGATACTAAAAGAGCCAATCAAAGATTCAAGAGGCATAAAATAAGCCCACTAAAAAGTAAGCTATCCTCTCTTTTCAAAACTTTTAAAACTTAGAAGAACTTATGGGTTATGTGAGATTTTCAAATGCTTGATTTTAAATTCCATGATTGAGAAAAATTACTTTGACATATTATTTATGAGATATTTTCTTTGTAAACAAGTTGTGAATGGATCTTCTTTTTATCCTATTTAGTTATTCTGAGTTAGGCCTCTGTTTTTCAAAAGACAATTTATACCTTGAAGGATGTCCGATCTAGGGTTAACAGAATCAGATATTCTACCTTCTTCCGATTAAAATTTGTTAACCTATTAATCTCTTGAAACTCTAAAGTTTAAATTATTTAAGAAATTCTCATATGAATTATTTTGATAAAAAAAGTCTTATTTTCAAATTGTTTGTTTTTAGTTTTTTACTGTTCTTTTTTCTTTTTATATGTTTTTTCTTTTGTTATATTTTTTTAAGGCTTTGATCATCAGCATCCTTCATTATTTTTCAAATTCTAGTCACATCGTCCTGGCCGATACTTTTATCGTTCTGGACGATAAGGCAAACTGTCTTCAAAATTTCATCTGCTGATCTTTTCTGTGCTTGCTGTAACTCATCATCCTGGACGATACTATATCATCCTAGATGATCTGATCAAACTCTGTTGCAATCATGATGATAGTCCTAGCCGATAGAATATTTTGTTTGGCCGATGCATTTTATGGGCATCATCCTGGCCGATACACTGGATCGTCCTGAACGATCCACATGTCAGCACGTTTAAATCCTTAAAATTGGCCCTGGATGATCCATTATTGGACAATCGTCCTGGTCGATCCACTGTTCGTCCTGGACGATACACGTGGAACTGATTTAAAACGTTTTAACTTCGACCGGTATGATCAATTATTGTGCATCATCCTGGACGATACACCTAATCGGCCCGGACGATGTGCTTTTTCAACGGTCATCCGGATTGACTCCTCGGGACGATCGCCTGTGTCTAATCTTCCTGGCCGATATCTGATCGGCCCGGATGATCGAACCGCCTTTTTGACCAATCGGCTTGTACGCAATTATTGTGCCATATCATCCTGGACGATTCTGCGATCGGCCTGGACGATATGGCCGTTTCTTTAAATTCTGGCCGTTCCAGCCATGGTTTTTCACTTCACATCCCTTCTCCTCTTGTGTTTTCTTGCTAACTCCTTTCTATGGATGGTGGGAAACGTGTCCGACAAACTTCTGGGAGTTCTTCGAGGGTTAGGATTGACCCTCATTTCAGGGAGGCAGAAAATGAAGCTGCTTACCATCGTTACAAAGAATGTGGGATAACTGTCTCCATAATCATCAATCCTACCAACATTTCATATCCGGTAATGGATCTTTTCACTCACACCTCCCTTTATTTTATTTTGTCTCTTGCTTTCCCCTTTAATATTGAGCTTCTTCGAGAATTCTTCACAAACCTTCGCATAAATCCTACCTTCACAGCCCTGACCTCCTATGTGAATCAACGCCCTGTCGAAATCACATATCAGGACTATGTTGAACTTTTACATCTATCCACCACCGGGGATAAGCTGCACCTAATCGCTTCAGATCTTGACCTTGACTGGTACACGACGAATCACTTCCTTCGCCAGACTAATGCACATTGTCATGTTGGAGAGACTAGCTCTTTAGTCAAAGATGTTAGGACAATCCAACATGTCCTTCGCACCTCCATAATTCCAAAAGACGGGGACCGAATCCACATCACCCCTTTACTTTCCCTGACTACTTTCTACATCATGGCACATAGAGAATTTAATACTGCGGACTTAATTTTTCGGTACATTGATCACTTAACCACAATCCGCGATCCAGGTCATAAGAGAAAACCCAATCTAGCTTTAGGACACCTCATAGCCTATGTTCTTGAAACCAAATACCAACTTCAGTATCCTATTCCACCTAACCTCCCAACTCTCTTCTACTCAAACAGTTCCTTCAGTACCCTTCACAGTACTCGTCTCCACCCTGGGGATGAGGAACCTCGGGGGGCTGGAGAGGAGGAGGCTCCCGCTCCCGCTCTCGTTCCTGATCCTGTTCCTCTCCACCAGCACTCACTGGTTCATCAGTTGATAGAGAGGTTTGATCGATGGGAGACCCGCTTTGACACTTACGTTGCTGCATAGGAGCAGCAACATTCTGAGGATATTGCCCGCTATGAGCAGCACCGCACAGAGGATTTAGCCCGATTTGACAGCTACATTACTCATCATCAACAGCAGTATGACCAGGACATCGCCTGGTTCAATGCTCAGTTTACTACGCTTGCCAGCTACTTTCAGCAGCCACCTCCACCACCTCCATCTGATGATCAGGGTCCCTCGTTTTTCTAGTCTGTATTTTCTGTTGTTTGTTTCTATTTTCTGTGGTTTGTTTTAGTTTCTGTTGTGTTGTTTTCTTTTTTCTTTGTGTGTCTAGGACCCTCTTTTTGTGATGACAAAAGGGGGAGTAGGATATGGTAGGAAAAGTTGATGTGCTTGAAATTTTAATGAATTGATTTTTTTTATTGAGTTTTTTCCTACTTGTGTTTGTCATCATCAAAAAGGGGGAGATTATTGTAAATCCATTTTCATGACTTATGTTTTGATGATTGACAAACACTATTGATTCTTTTGGACTGCCTGTTACTTCTAACTTTTCAGGAATTGAAGATCGGACGAACAAACAAAGCCAGTTCAAGATTGCGTAGGTCTATGGTTGAGTCAGTCTATACTTTGTTTTTTCTCTTCTTGAGTCTATTTGTAATGGTCAAAGAGACTGATGCTAAGTAACCCTACACACACACACACACTTGAGAAACTTAGAATTTCTGTTTTTACTCATATCGGCCAAGACGATATTTACATCGTCCTGGACGATCAGGCTTAAAACAAAAAGTCTAAATAAGGATTCTTAATTAAGGCAGCCGTCATTAACAGATCATCCTGGATGATACGTATATCAGCCAGGACAATAAGCTCAAAATAGAAATGAGTTGCCGCCATAGACAATTAAGGTATACTGTATTTTTTAATAATCAGCCAGGACGATCCTTGATCGGCCTGGACCATATTCACAAATCATGCCTTAATTGATCAGGAAATCAAGGGAGTAATTAAGGATGATTGATACGATCATATTGTCCTGGACGATCGCATGATCGGCCAGGACGATCTATTCAAAAACCTTAGTTACTTCAAGACGATAAATATCGGCCAGCTCGAATTCAGGGCGATGCTCTGGACAATTTTCCTCTGATTTGAACTGATTGGCCAGGACGATCGTGAGATTGGCCAGGACGATCAAGCCAATTTCTATCATCTAGTTTGCATTCAGGGTGATGCTCTGGCCGATCTTCTGAGATTTGTACTGATCGGCCAGGCCGATGTCCATATCGGCATGGACGATATTGTCGGCAACTTGCAATTAATGAGCTCCTTTGAAGTTCTTCTATTTAAGAGCTCTTGTTCAACATTTTGAATAACCTTTTTGCTACTTCCTTGACCTGAGAAGGCCTTGAGGAGAGAAAGAGAGAGAGGGAGAGAGAGAGGATCTTGTGAGGGGGAGCTTGTGAGGGGATTCACAAGGGTTGCTTCAAGGATCGCTCTACTTCTTCGTCTAGAGTTTCTCGTCCGTGGAAGGGTCGGTAGAGGTAAGGAGTTAGCATCTAGTTGTGGTTCTCTGCCAGCTTCAGGAGGAAGCAAAAGGAGATAGATTCTCTGCCTTGCCAGGGTGGCAAAAAAGAGGTGCTTTGTAAAGGCTTCTCCGCCTAGCTGTGGAGGCTAAAGGAGAGTCACGATTGTAGTGCAATACTTGGAGGGCACCTCCGGGGAGTGGACGTAGGTCGAGTTGACCGAACCACTATAAATCTCTGTGTTTTTGTTTCTTGCTTCCGCACTTTAATTTCCGCATTTATTTTTCTCGTGGTGTGATTTTGGTTTATGTGATTTTTGTTCTTTATGAATTTTTTTTTAAAAATACCAATTCACCCCCCCCCCCCCCTCTTGGTTAGCTTTGGCCAGTTCTATAGGGCTTAACATCCCTAACGAACTTTCAATTAGTTCAAAAAATAGGGATTTTAGTCCAGCGCATCATTCTGGTCATCCACATAAAACATTTGGTTAATAGAGAATTTCAATTGATCATTTATCATATCATTCTGGTTATCCATGTGATATAGGAGATGATTAAGATTTTTCCAATTGATCGTCTAGGATGATCCTGTGATTATTTAGGATGATATGATCGATCAAATCAAACCTTAATTTCATTCCTTAATCACCTAACTAATTTATGCATGATTGTAATTGAATTGTCCAGGATGATTTGGGATCATCCTATATGATTTCTAAAAATAATAACATACCTAAAAGAGTTTGGCTGTTGATTCTTTCTAATTTGAGCATATCGTTTAGGATGATATTAATATTATTTAAGACAGTTTGCTTAATGCAACGGACTTAATATAGATGCCCTAATTAGGGTTTCTAATTTTAATATATTGTCCAGGATGATTTTTGGATCATCCTGTACGATGTGATCAAAATAGAAAAACTCTTAGTCCTACAGAATTTCTCCCCTGAGTGTGTGTGTGCAAGGTTACTTAGTACCGAGAACCATATTATTATATTTGACTCAAGAAAAGGTAAAAATACTAGAATTACACTTACATACTAACTCAATTCTAATCTACCCAATCTTGAGCTTGTTTGATTTGCAATTGACCTTGTTGACCTGAAATGTTAGTAGGTAGGGCAATAATAAAGAAACAAAAATGCCATAAATGTTTGCTATCATCAAAACTATAATTCTTGAATCCAGGTTTACTACAATCTCCCCCTTTTTAATGATGACAAATATTGTTAGAAAATTCAACTCAAACAGATTAATGAAACATAAAGTAAAGGAGAATAGTATGAACATGAACCAAGCAATACAAATTTCACTAAAAATAAGTAGGTGGTACAAACACTAAACAATAGTAGTATGAAAAACAACAATATAATGAACTAACACTAATACTTCTCCCCTATTTGATATCACAAAAAGAAGAAAATAGAAAATAAACATAAATCAATAAATATAACATATAAACTAATAATAGTATAAGAAAAACATCACATAAAAATATCAAAATAGACTACAAGTATGAGGATCCCTGATCAGGCGAAGGAGGAGGTGGTGGTAGCTGAAAAAGACTTTGGATGGAAGAAAACTACTTCCCAAACTATGTCATATCCTAGTCGTGTTGTTACTGTTGGTGTGCCACATATGCATGTAATCTAGGAACATCTGTTACATGTCGTTGCTCCTATGCAGCAATGTAAGAGTAAAACTTAGCCTCCCACTAAACAAATTGCTCCACCAACTAATCCAACTATGAATGTGGCGGATCAGAATAAGTGTAGGAATAGGTACAAGAGCAGGTATAGAAGCATCTTCCTCCTCAGCTCCCTTAGCCTCATCGTGCCCCAGATGGAGATGAGTGATGTGAAGAACATGGAAGGAGTTTTTGGTGTAATAGACAGTCTGATAACCTGGTGGGGCAGAATATTGAAGATTGCATTTAGTTTCCATGATAAAAGCTATGATGTGTCCTAAGATAAGATTGGTTTTTTTTTTGCCCTGGATCCCTAATATTGTCAAGTGCTCAATATATCAAAAGAGAAGACCAATGGAATTGAACTCCCAATGGGCCATTATATAAAAGATGGTTATCGAGAGTAGGGGAGTGATGTGGACATGGTCACCTGACTTTGGGATTACTGAGGTTCTAAAAACATGTTGGATTGTCCTAGCATCCTTGACTAAGGTGCTTGACGCCCCATCATGGTAGGAGACATTTGTGTGCCTCAATAGTTTTTGGCAGGGCCCCAATCATAATCAGGATCTTAAGATAACATACAAATATTTTCTCTAGTAGTAGAGAGTTGGAGTTCATGGAAATCCTAATAGGTGATCTCTACAGGGCATCTATGTATATAATACTATAGGGAGAAACTAGCAAAGAACTCATATAGGAGTTTATAGTTGAATGGGAAAGCCAGAGTTAGAATGAAATTGAAGGAGGTTTGAGAGAACAGATCAAGTACCAGGTAAGTGAGTGTTCAAGGATTGATGATCCTTGAATGTGTGATCCTAACAGTTTTGTATCAAAGATAAGTGGCTTGGTCAACCACCTTAGTGAAATGATGATTGATAGACGCCCTCAAGAAACTATCAGTCGCCATCCTGGACCATTTCCCACAACCCATTGATAAGGATTTAGAACTCGAGGGAGAATGAAAGAGGGATTGAAGCATTTAGGGGTGAAAAAATTATTTGAATTCGGTTATTTATAAACAATTGGCCATATCATCTAAGACAATCAAGCGAATTTAGGACATCCGGGATGATTGGTCAGTAAGGCGATCCTATCGTCCATGATGATTATACATTGTCTAGGATGATTAGACTCAGGTGATCATCCGGAGGAGTCATGCTGGATGACCATTGATGAAATGAATCATCTAGGATGATTAGGTGGATCGTCAAGATAATCAATAATAATGGATTGTACCGATCGAATTTAAAACGTGTAACCATTTTTGCCACATGGATTGTCTAGGATGAACAGGTGTATCATTTGGGGTGATCACAATTAATTGAGCAGGATTCGATCAGATTATCTAGGACGATGTCGATATTCTAGGACAATCTTAGATGATTGAGTCAGACTAGCCATTAAATGGTTGATGAAGGGTGATTTGATGATATCATCTAGGATGATATGAATATCGTCTAGAATGATGTGATAAAAAAATTAAAATTTTGATGATATAGGGAGGTGATCATAAGGTGACCCAAACATAAAAACCCAGTAAAAATCAAATATAAAATAATAAAAGATGATTAAAATGATAAAAAGAACCAAAAAAACAAAGTTTTTTTTTTGTTCTTTTTATCATTTTAATCATCTTTTATTATTTTATATTTGATTTTTACTAGGTTTTTATGTTTGGGTCACCTTATGATCACCTCCCTATATCATCAAACTAAAAAATGATAGAAAAATCAATCCAGTTATCCATAGCTCGGATTCCCTACAGGGTAAAGATCTTTGGAAAATAAAAATCTAACTCAAAAAGAAAATCAGCCAAGAAAAGTGATCTATTCAATACTTTGTTCTAGAAAATATATCTAATAGAGTAATGTACCAAAATAATTAGTCAAAATTAAGGGTTTCAAAAATCAAGTGATTGAAGATATCAAGTGACTTATGAATACTTCTAAGATTTTAAGGTTTGAAAGAGAAGGAAGTTTGATTTTTGTGGGCTCATTTTATGCCTCTTTTTAATTGTTTGGCACACTTTGCATATCTTTTGATTTTTGATACACTTTGTGTATATTTTAATTTTTTTTTGTAATCATTGCTCATCTTTTCACTTTTCTTTTTGGGCTCATTATATGCCTTTTGTCATTTATGTGAGCTAGCTCCCTTTCAAAACCTTTAAAGATGAGAACATCTTCCAGATAATAGAGAAGAAAATCTCAGTTTCTAATATAAGGAAGAATAGACCATAAATTAGAATCATATTCATATGATAAATGCAACAACATGATTAAGAAAAGCTTGAAAGTGATTTAATGTCTTTGAACATCATTCATATGAGATAGATTACTATAGGAAGATAGAAAATATATCAATTTAAAGTCCTATTTTTAATTTGAAAAAGATTTTTGCTTTAAAAAGAAACTTACACCTCTAAAGGAGTTAGAGGAATGGAAACAATCAATAATTTCTTTCTTTAACTGATTTAGGAATGTCAATCACTGATTATAAATTTTCAAAAAAAAAGTATAAAATATCATTTCAATAGTAACCAAAAGAAAATTGAAAGAAAAATAAAGACACAAAAGATAAAAATATGAAAAATAATAACAAATAAATAAAAATCAACAATCTAAGCGAAATAAAAGAAATGGCAGAAACAAAAGATAAATTAAAAAATAAAAAACAAGAAAAAGATTAGAAAATATAAAGTTTAGAGTTCAGAAATCATCAAGTCCATATATTTATATCAATCACACCCAATCTGATCCTTAAGATGCTGAATGTGTCAAAGGCCAGTGGTTTAGTAAATATGTTAGCCAGTTGGTTTTTAGTTGCTACATGGTGTAACTCTATGTCTCCTTTGGTAATATGGTCCCTAATAAATTGATGACTTATGTCAATATGTTTTGTCCTTGAGTGTTGGATATGATTTTTAGAGATGCGTATGGCGCTAATGTTGTCATATAGAATTTAAATTATACCTACAAGTAATCCTAAATCCAAAATTTGTTACTTCAACTAAAGGACTTGGGCCGCATAACTTCCTAAGGTAATATACTCAGCTTCAGCAGTAGAAAGTGTAGCAGAGTTTTAATCTCTACTAGACCAGGAGACTAAGGATTATCCTATAAATTGATAAGTTCTAAAACTTCTCTTTTTATCCATCCTACACCCTACAAAATTAGAATTAGAATATCCAATAATTTCAAAAGAAGTGTTGTGCCTAGGATACTTTATTCCTAAGTTTTGGGTCTCTAAGAGATATCTGAGGATTCTCTTAAGTGCAGTCAGGTGGAATTCTTTAGGATTAACTTAAAATCAAGTACAGAGACATATAATAAATATTATATTAGGTGGCTAGCAGTCAAGTAAAACAGTGATCCAATCATTCCTCTATACTTCTTTTGATCAACAAATTTTCCATTTGAATCCTTATATAACAGAACATTGGAGCTCATAGGAGTGTTTATTAGCTTGACTTTATCCATTTCATATTTCTTTAAGATGTCCATAATATACTTTGACTGATTAAGAAATGTTCCATCATCTAATTGTCTTATGTTAAACCCCAAAAAGTAGGATAATTATCCCATCATATTCATCTCAAATTCCGTACTCATTATTTTAGAAAAATCATCACATAATTTTTTATCAGAAGATCCAAAAAGTATATTATTAAAATAGATTTGAACAATAAAAAACTCATCTCCTACTTTCCTCAAAAAAAGGGTGGTGTCTACGCTCCCCTTAACAAACTCCCTCTCTAGTAGGAATGTGTTAAGTCTCTCATACCAAGCTCTAGGTGCCTATTTTAATCAATATAAGGCCTTTTTTAATTTATAAATATGATCTAGAAATTTAAAACTCTCAAAACCTAGGGGTTTCTCTACAAACACATCTTCTTTTATTATCCTATTTAAAAAGGCACTCTTGATGTTCATTTGGAAATGCTTAAATCTCTTATAAGAGGTAAAGGCTAGTAACACTAATGGATTTCAATCTAGCTACAGGGGTAAAGGTCTCCTTAAAATCAATCCCTTTTATTTGATTATACCTCTTACACACTAATCTTGCATTATTCCTAACCACCACACCAAAGTTATTTATTTTATTCTTAAAGACCCATTTGGTTCATACTACACTTTGATTCTTAGGTCTTTTTACTAAATCCCACACATCATTCCTCACAAATTAGTTAAGTTTTTTTACATAGCTAATATCCAAAATTTATCAGAAAGGGCTTTATTGATGTTGGTGAATTTAGTCATTGAGATAAAGATTAAGTGGTTTACTTCCTTCCTAAGTCCATGCCTAGTTCTTACACTATTAGAAGGGTCTCCTAAGATCAGTTCTTTAGGATGTCTCAAAGAATATATCTAATCTCTAGGTAAAGTGTGTTGAAATTCTACCCTTTCCTCTAGATTTGTAGGTTCTACTCCTTGGGTAATCTCACCTACTACATCAGTATTTTGAGGCTCTACTCTTTTATCTAGATTTGTACTTTCTACTCCTTGGGTAATTTCTCCTACTTCATCTTCTTCCTCAACTCTAGATTTCTTAGGATCAAATTCATCAAAATCTACACGAGTAGTCTCCTCCACCACCAATGTCCTCTTGTTAAACACTCTAAAGGATTTCTCAATACTTGAATATCCTAAGAACACTCCATCATATTTTGGATAAAATTTTCCTAAGAGTGATTTTCCATTATTAAGAATGAAAACATTACAACCAAAGATATAGAGGCATGAAAGGTTGGGTGTCCTACCCTTTATGATCTCATAGGATATCTTATTCAGTTTAGATCTAACATTCACCATATTCAACACATAATAAGTTGTGTTTACCTCTTTAGCCGAAAAGTATTTTGAAAGCGAATACTTAGCAAGCATGGCTCTAGCAACTTCAACTAAGGTTTTATTCTTTTTTTTAAATACCCTATTCTGTTGAGGGGTCCTAGGAGCTAAGAAGTTCTAACTAATCCCTTGATCCTCACAAAAAGATCCAAATCTTAAATTTTCAAACTCTTCACCATGGTCACTATGAATGGTTAAGATCTCACAACTAGTTTTTTCTGAATCCAAGTGGAGAAGGATTTAAACTCATCAAAAGACTCACTTTTATGTGATTGAAATCTAATCCAAGTGAACAATGAGTAGTCATTAATAAACATAAATCCACAAACTTTTCCCCCTAAGCTGACAGTGATAATGGGTCCAAACAAATCCATATGAAGGACTTCTAAAGGTCTAGAGGTATTAATTAAAAGTTTATTAGGGATGTTAAGCCCTTATGAACTAGCCTAAGCTAACCAAAAGGGGGGGGGGGTTGAATTGGTATTTTAAAAAATCTTTCAATCAAAGAAAAATAAAATCTCAATCAAACCAAAATTCACCACAAAGAAATTTAACATGTGAACATTAAAATAAAAAAAAGCAGTAGAGAAGAACATAAAAATTTATAGTGGTTCGATCAACTTGACCTATGTCCACTCCCCAGAGGTGCCCTCCGAGTATTGCACTGAACTCAGTAACTCTCCTTGTGCTCCCATAGCAAGGTGGAGAAGCCTATACAAAACCTCTTTCCATCGACAATGGAGAGGTAGAGAACCCAACTCCTTTTGCTTCCTCTTGAAGCAGGTAGATAACCTTAATCGATTGCTGAAGTGGACCTCTCTCGAACCTCCAAGAACAAGGGACAATGATAAGAGAAGATGACTTGGATCCTTGCTTGGAGCAACCTTTATGAAACCCCTCATAAACTCCCCCTCACAAGATCTTCTCTCTCTCTCCTCCTTTCTCTCCCTCTCCTCTAGACTCTCTCAGTTCAAGACAGTAGCAAAAGATAATTTCTTGGGTAGAACATGAGCTCTTAAATAGAAGAGTTTTGGAATAGCTCTTAATTTATACAAATCGACTTTATCATCCAGGATGATATAAATATTGTCCTGGACGATCAACATAAATTTCTCTCAATCAGCCCTGACGGTTTGGGATGATTATAAGGTTTTTATTCATATCGTCCAGGATGATAATATATCATCTTGTACGATTAGTACAAGTCATTAAATATCATCTAGATAATCGTACTAAAAGGATGTCTAGACGATAAAAAAATAGCTTGATCATCTAGGCCGATCTCACGATTGTCTCGGATGATTAGTTCAAATTTATGAAGATCGTCCAGACCATCGCCCTGAATAGAAGGTGTCCGATGTTGATCATCTAGGAATAACTAAGATTTTTTTGAACTGATTATCCCGGTCGATCCTGCGATCGTCCAGGATGATTTGATCGAATAATCAAACCTTAATTGCTTTCTTTAATAACCAGATTAATTTAGGCATAATTGTGTTTCATCGTCCAGGACGATGTCCTGGATGATGTCCAAAAATAAATAATACCTAAATAAATCTGGTGACTGATTCTTTTTGATTTGAGCCTATCACCGCCGACATGAAAATCATCTAGGACGATGTGCTTAATGACGGTTGCCTTAACCAGGATGCCCTAATTAGGATTTCTATTTTTCACAGATCATCCAGGATAATTTGTGGATCATCCTGGATTATGCGACCAAAAATAGCGAACTCTAAAAATAGATAGAAATTTTCCCCCATGTGTGTGTGTGCAAGGTTACTTAGCATCAGGAACCACATCGTTTATAATAGACTCAAGAAAGGGAAAAGTTTACAAATTGACTTAGACCTAGTCAACCCAATCTTGAGCTGGTTCAAATTACAGTTTGATCTTGTGGACCTAAAATGTTAGTAAGCAAAGAAGTCATAGAGAAACAGAAGTATTTGCTATCATCAAAATTATACTCCTGAAAGTAGATTTGCAATAATCTCCTCCTTTTTGATGATGGCAAACACAAAGTAATTGAAGTAGTTCAAAGCAATTTTAATGGAAGCAGGTAAAAAAAAAACAACCACAGTTCAAATAGTTGAACTTTCCATCATAAAAACATAACAAACTAGAACAGACTAGCACAATACAAACTAATACATCTACTCCCCCTTTTGACATCACAAAAAGGAGGAGGGAAAAATAAAAACAACATAAAGTACTAAACAGAAGTAAAATAACATCACACAAAAATAAGAAAACTAAAAGAAAGTTGGCCCTTGATCATTTGAAGGAGGAGGTGGTGGTGGTAGATGTGGCTGAAAGTAATTAGAAAGAGTCACAAATTATTTCCCAAACTAGACCATATCCGGGTTGTGCTAAAGCTGCTAGTGAGCTATATAAGCGTCGAAGTGAGCAACATCCTCCGCATGTTACTGCTCCTATGCATCAACAAAGGTCTCAAAGTGAGTCTCCCACTGGTCGAATCGTTCCACCAGTTGATCTAGCTGAGAGTGTTGGCGGAGCGGAGTAGGTGTAGAAATAGGTGCAGGAGCTGCCTCCTCCTCAGCTCCATCAGCTTCCTCATGTCTTGGGTGGAGATGAGTACTATGAAGAACGTGGAAGGAGTTGTTTTAGTAGATGGCAGGCTGAAAATTTGGTGGGGTAGGATATTGAAGATTGTATTTTGATTCTAAGACATAGGTAATGATATATCCTAGGGCAAGATTGGGATTCCTCCTATGTCTTGGATCTCGAATGGTGGTCAGATGATCAATGTAGTGAAAAATTAAATCAGTTGCATTGAATTCTTGGTGAGACAAAATATAAAAAGTGGTGATCGAAAGAAGATGAGTGATTTGAATGTGATCACTAGCTTTATGAAGAATTGAGGTGCGAAGGACATGTTAGATTGTCCTAGCATCTTTGAGTAAGGTGCTAGACGCTCCAACGTAAAAGTGAGCATTAGTATTTCTAAGAAAGTGGTTGGCCGGAGCCCAGTCGTAATCAAGATCAGAACATAGGATAAGGAGTTTGTCCCCTATGGTGGAAAGTTATAAAAGTTCTTCACAGTCCTGATATGTGATTTCGACGGGACGTCAATTCACATAAGACCCAAGAGCAGTGAAAGAAGAATTAATATGGAGGCTAGCAAAAAATTCAAAAAGAAGCTCGAAGTTGAAGGGGATAGAGAGAGTAAGAAGGAAGGTCAAGGAAGTATGCGCAAATAGATCTAGGACATGATAGGAAAGAATGTGTGGATTGACAATCCAGGATACAGTAATCCCGGATGTTTTATACCTTTGATAGGCGACTTGATCATCCGCCTTAGTGAAGTAAGGGTCTAAATTCGCTCTTGAGGAACTCCTAGAAGGGTGGTGAGATCATTTTCCACCGTCCATAATCAGGAAAATAGAGCACAAGAGTGAGAGAAAATAGGATTTGAGAAGGATTATGTGAGAAAAATGGTGGAAAGCATCAGTTTTTAAAGAATCATCTCGATCATCCAGGATGATCACATAATCATCCAAGATGATATGGTGTAATAATTGTGTCTGAGACGATTGGTCAAAAAGGTGGTAAAATTGTCCAGGATGATCAGATATCGTCCGGGATGATAAGATATAGGCAATCATCCCGAGGAGTCATTCCGGATGAGCGTTGAAAAAGCAGATCATCCAGGATGATTAGGTGGATCATCCAGGATGATGTATAATAATGGATCGAACCGGCCAAATTAAAGTTGAGTGCCTAATTTTGCCATGTGGATCGTCCAGGATGAATAGTTGTATCGTCCAGGATGATCACCAATTAATTGAGCAGAGATTATAAAGATCGTCCAGGATGAGGAGGATCATTTAGGACGATCACAAATAATTGAAACAGTCAGATCGTTCAGGATGATAATGGATTGTCTAGGACGATCAGAAGTAGAAGAGTCAAAATTACCGTCAGACGAAATTCAAAGAGTGAATTAAACAGATCATCCAGGATGATATAGATATCATCCAGGATGATGTGAGAAAAAGTTTAAAATTAGAGAATGGATGGAGATGATCAAAGAAGGCCCAAACACATGAAAAATCAACTTAAAAGAAAAATAATAAAGTACAAAAAAGATAAGAACAAAAGTAAAATAAGGGTTTTTTTTTAAATCAAAGCTTGAATATGATAAATTTTCCATGTGATTAAATTAAAAAAAATGAAAGAATCAATGAGTTAACATCATCAAAATCTAAGAAAATAATAGAACAAGCGATCCTGTTAGCCTCAACTCGGACTTCTCCCAAGGAAAACCGTCTTTTGAAAATAAGGATCTAAATCAGAATAATTAATTGGATAAGAAAAAGAGACCCATTTCAAACTTAATTCCAGAGAAATATTTTATAGAATAATATATCAAAGTAATTAGTTTCAATCATGAATTTTCCAAATCAAGCCTTTAAAAAAATCAAGTGACACATGAATTCTTCTAAAATTTAAAAATTTTGAAAAAGAAGAAGCTTTCTTTTGGTGAGCTCATTTTATGCCTTTTATCAATTTGATTGACGCTTTTTGTGCATCTTTTAATTTTTGATACACTTTGTGTGTGTGTGTGTGTGTGTGTATATATATATATATATATATATATATATATATATATATATATATATATATATATATATATATATATATATATATATATATATTCAATTTGGCGTCATTGCACAGCTTTTGATTTTGGCATCATTGACCTTTTTTTCATTTATTTTTTGCAAGCTAGTTCCCTTTTTCAAAATTCTTAAAAATTCTCAGTTGTGATTATATCTTCCAGATATTAGAAAAAAAACTCACTCTCTAATGTAAGGAAGAATGATTCACAAAATAGAATAGAAAATCATATGATAAATTCAATAATAAGATTACAAAAATCTGAAGATAAAATAAAGACTTTGAATATTATATATATAAGATAGATTATTATAGCAAGATTGAAAAGATCTCAATTTAAAAATTCAATTGTTAATGTGAGATAGATATTTATTTAGACAAGAAAATTTTACCACTAAAAAAAGTTAGAGAGAAGAAAATCATCAATGGAATTTTCTCCCTTTAACTGATTTTAGAGATGTCAACCATTGACTACAAATTTCAAAAAAAAAAAGGCATAAGATATTAATTCAACAGTGATTAAAAGAAAAAAAATAAAATAATAAAGAAAATCAAATCATTAAAAATGAAATAGATAAAAAATAAGAAAAAAAAACTACAAAAAGAAAACAACAATCAATAGATAAATGATCGGAAATCAAGTTCATGCATTTATGTCAATCACACCTAATCTGTTTCTTAAAGTGCTGAAAGTGTCGAAGGCCAGTGGTTTAGTAAAGATGTCAGCCAGTTGATTCTCAGTTGTCACATGGTGTAACTCAATGTCTCCTTTGGTCACATGGTCTCTAATAAAGTGATGCCTTATGTCTATATGCTTGGTCCTTGAATGTTGGATATGATTCTTAGAAATGTAGATGACACTAGTATTGTTATAAAGGATTAAAATTATGTGTATAGGTAATCCTAAATCTAGAACTAGCTGTCTCAACCAATGGACTTGGGCCAAACAACTTCCTAAGGCAATGAACTCAGCTTCAGTAGTGAAAAGTGGAATAGAGTTTTGCTTCCTACTAGACCAGGAGACTAAAGACTGTCCTATGAATTGGCAAGTCCTGAAAGTGCTCTTTCTATCCACCTTACAATCTATAAAATCAGAATCAAAATATCCAATAATCTCAAAAGAAGTGTTGTGCCTAGGATATCAGATTCATAAGTTTTAGGTTCCTAAGAGGTATCTAAAAATTCTCTTAACTACAGTCAGGTGGGATTCTTTAGGATCAGCTTGAAATCTAGCAAAGAGACAAACACTAAATCTTATATCAGGTTGGCTAACAGTCAGGTAAAGTAAAGATCCAATCATCTCTCTATACTTCTTTTGATCAACTAATTTTTCATTTGGGTCCTTATCCAAGAACACTAGAGGTCATGGGAGTATTAATTGACTTAGCTTTATTCATTTCATATTTCTTCAAGATGTCCTTTATGTATTTTGATTGATTTAGAAAGGTTTAATCATCTGGTTATCGTATGCTAAAGCCTAAAAAGTAGGACAACTCTCCCATCATACTCATCTCAAATTCTCTACTCATTATTTAAGAAAAATTATCATATAGCCTTTTATCAGAAGATCCAAAAAGTATATCATCGACGTAGATTTAAATAATGAGTAATTCATCTCCTATTTTTCTCAGAAAAAGCGTGGTGTCAACGCTCCCCTTAACAAACTCCCTCTCTAATAAGAAGGTTCTAAGCCTCTCATACCAAGCTCTGGGTGCCTTCTTTAATCCATATAAGGCCTTTTTTAATTTGAAAATATGAGTTGAAAATTAAGAACTCTCAAAACCTGAGGGTTGCTCTACAAATACATCCTCTTTTATTATCCCATTTAAAAAGGCACTCTTAACGTTCATTTAGAAAAGCTTAAATCCTTTATAATAGGAAAATACTAGTAGCACTCTAATGGCTTCCAATCTAGCTAAATGAGCAAAGGTCTACTCAAAATCAATCCCTTCTATTTGGTTGTACCCCTTAGCCACCAATCTTGCCTTATTCCTAACCACACACTAGAATTATTCATTTTATTCTTAAAGACCCATTTGGTTCCAATTACACTTTATCCCTTTGGTCTTTCTAAAAGCTCCCAAACATCATTCCTAATAAATTGGTTTAATTTCTCTAACATGGCTAAGATCGAAAACTCATCAAAAAGGGCTTGATTGATGTTGGTGGGTTCAATCATTGAGATAAAGGTAGAGTGGTTCACTTCCTTCCTAAGACCATGCCTAGTCCTAACACCTTCAGAAGGTCTCCTATGATCAATTCTTTAGGATGACTCAAAGAATATCTCCAATCTCTAGGCAAGGTGTATGTAGGTTCAACCCTTTTCTCTAAATTTATATTTTCTACTCATTGAGTAATCTCACCTACTCCTTCAGTGTTTTGGGGTTCTACCATCTTCTCCAAATTTTTAACTCCTATGGTAATCTCTCCAACTCCATCTTCATCCCCAACTCTAGACTTCTTAAGATCAGATTCATTAAATACTACATGAGTAGTCTCCTTCACCACCAAAGTTCTCTTATTAAACACCCTAAAGGATTTCCCCACACTTGAATATCTTAAGAACACTCCTTCATCAAATTTTGGGTCAAATTTTCCTATGTGTGACTTCCCATTATTAAGAATGAAAACCTTATAGCCAAAGACATGGAGGTGGGAAAGGTTGGGTGTCCTACCCTTAAGGATCTCACAGGGTGTCTTATCAAGTTTGGCTCTAATATTCACCATATTCAACACATAACAAGTTGTATTTACCACTTCAGCCCAAAAGTATTTTGGAAGTGAATACTCAACAAGCACGGCTCGAGCGGCTTTAACTAAGGTCCGGTTCTTTCTTTCAGTTACCCCATTCTGCTGAGGGCTCCTAGGAGCTGAGAAGTTGTGACTAATCCCCTTATCCTCACAGAAGTCTCCAAATTTCTCATTTTTACACTCTCCCCCATGGTCAATATGGATGTTCAAAATCTCACAACCTAGCTTTTTCTGAATCCAAGTGAAAAAGGATATAAACACATCAAAAGACTCATTCTTATGTGACAGAAATCTAATCCAAGTAAATCTCGAGTAGTCATAGACAATCACAAATCCATAAACTTTTCCCCCTAAGCTGGCAGTGCTAATGGGTCCAACAAGTCCATGTGAAGGAATTCTAAAAGTCTAGAGATGCTAATGTCCTTAATGGAGTGAAAAGAGGATTGAACTTGCTTCCCTAGTTGATAGGCATCACAAAGGTGGTCTTTAGAGAATTTAAGCTTGGGGACACCTCTAACTAGGTCTTTCTGGGTCACTCTCCTAAGGGTAATACTAAAGGAATTTAAAATATAAATCTTGAAGAAAAGGTTGAAACATAAAATAATTTTCCTAGAGAATGGAAATATACTAAAAGTCATTCTAAAGAAGTGATTTTAGGAGACCCAATTGAAGGTGTTAGGATTAGGCTTAGGCTTAGCAAAGAAGTGAACCACTTAGCATTTATTTCAATGATTTAACCCACTAATATGAATTAAGCTCTTTCTAATGAATTTTGGATTTTAGCTATACAAGAAGAATTGAATAAATTTATTAGAAATAATGTTTGAGAATTGGTAGAAAGACCTAAAAATAAAATAATTGTTGGAACCAAGTGGGTTTTCAAAAATATGATGAATGATTCAGGTGTAGTAATTAGAAACATGGAAAGATTGGTGGCCAATACAATCAAATAAAATGAATTAATTTTGAGTAGACTTTCTCCACTGTAACCAGACTTGGCAATAAGGGTAGTCTAGCTTTTGCCTATTTTAAAGGATTTAAACTATTTCAAATGGATGTTAAAAATATTTTTCTTAATGTTGAGCAACCTCTAAGTTTTAAAAATTCACAATTTCTTAATCATGTGTTTAAATTGAAAAAAAAAAATATTATATGGACTAAAATAGGCACCTCGGGTATGGCATGAAAGGTTAAGCATTTTCCTACTAGAAAAATTTATTGTGAAAGGAAGTGTGGACACCACTCTCTTCATAAAAAGGGTCGAAGATGATATTCTTATTATTCAAATTTATATGGAAGATATATTATTTGGATCCAATAATAAAAATCTTTATGACGACTTTTCAATAATAATGAGTAAAAATTTTGAAATGAGTTTGATGTGAGACTTTAATTACTTTCTTGGTTAGCATAAAATAGCCTTTCTTAGTCAGTTAAAATATGTTAAAGATATCCTTAAGAAATATGAAATGGATAATGTTGAACCAATAATTACTTCTATGAGTTCCTCATGTCAGTTAGATAAGGATTCTAAAGGCAAATTTATTGATCAAAAGAAATTTAGAGGGATGATTGGATCACTATCTTATTCAATTGCAAGCAGGTCTAATATCATATTTAGTGTTTATCTATATGCTAGATTTTAAGAAGATCCAAAAGAATCTCACTTTACTATTATTAAAAGAATTCTGAGATATCTTTTAGGAACTTAAAATTTAAGGAGTTGATATCGTAGGCATAGCATCTCTTTTGAAATTATTGGATATTCTGATTTATATTTCATAAGATGTAGGGTTGATAAAAAGAATACTTCTAGAATTTA
Source organism: Dendrobium nobile (assembly GCA_022539455.1). Classification (NCBI taxonomy): domain Eukaryota; kingdom Viridiplantae; phylum Streptophyta; class Magnoliopsida; order Asparagales; family Orchidaceae; genus Dendrobium; species Dendrobium nobile. Next base: position 25,504,949 of record CM039727.1, read on the forward strand.
TCAATTCATAGGAAACTCCTTAGTCTCATGGTCTAACAGAAAGTAGAATTCAGTATCACTTTGTACTGCTGAAATAGAATTCATAACCTTAGAAAGTTGTGTGGCACAAGTTATATGGTTAAAAATAAAAACTAATGGACTTATGTTTTTTAATTGATATTATTCTAATTTTTTGTGATAATACAAGTGCCATTTGAATATCAAAGAATCCAATTCAACACTCTATGACCAAGCATATAGACATAAGGCATCACTTCATTAGAGATCATATTATCAAAGGAGAAATTGAGCTATATCATATAACAACAAAAAATCAACTTGCAGACACTTTCACAAAACCACTAGCTTTTGAGATTTTTAGCACTTTAAGAATCAGATTGGGTGTTATTGAGATTCATGCTTGACAATTGTAATTCTACAAATTGAAATTGTAGTGTATTACTTTGGTGTTTATGATTGTGTTTTGTTCTTTATTTTTATGATTTATCTTGGTTTTTTTTCCATTTTATATTAGATTTTATGTTTTGATTTTTTTATTTTGTGTTTGATTTTTGGTTCATTTTATTATATTTTTGTTTTCTCGTGAATCTTGTATAAATTTGTTTTTGAAGAGTATATTGATCTTCTTGTGAAAAATTAAATTTCTTTTTCTACTCATATTGTACGAACACAATTTGTATTATACAAATTCTTAAGGTTTCACATGATTTCTTTTTTGCGTTGGGCTGATAAAAATATATTTTTTATTATTGATCTTATAGTACAAACACATGTTCATCTATACAAACCATATATTATTTATTTGCATGATCCTGATGCGTATTGCAATAATAGTTGTTTTTCAAACATCATTTGTACAAATACTTTTTCATCTATACGATCTAGTTATCAGTTTGCATGTGGAAGATCTCAATTATTAGGTACAAACATTATTAATTGATCGTCCCGTATGAATACCAGTTTGTTTGTATGATCGTTTGATCAAAAAGTCGTACAGAACAACTCATCATAAATCCTCTTTATGAAAGGATATTTCACAAGATTAATTATTCTTGACTATTTCAATTCGTATGTATGAACCGAAGATCATCCCATACGAAGATCTAAATCGTACATATAAAGGTAATTTCGTACTATACGAATTGTTCAAATTCTATAAAATTGGGTTTTTTCTTTGAATTTTTTCAATTTTTTTTATCTCTAGTCCCTTTTAATTCTTGTGTTCAAACTTTTTTTCAAATGGCTAGCAGTAGCAACCGATCTCAACCTTCCAATGGTGGTTCATCTCATTTTGAATGAGATGATAATTTTCTGTCTAAGGAGAATGAATAAGCCTTCGATAGGTTCATTCAGGCTAAGATTACCCGTTTTCATTTTTTAATTCAAGAAGTCAATAGTTTTCAAATCATGCCCCTTTTCAACTCCACTCAATTCTCTTTCATTCTCACCTTAATCTATGCATTTCATTCTGAGACTTTTACTATTTTCATGCAAATATAAGAATGCGAGAAAATAAAATGGCAATTACCTCCTATGTTTTTCATCAACATGTTGAAATTATCAAGGAAGATTTGGGGACTTTTCTACACCTTAGGACTGAAGGGGTTAGGCCTTATTCAATGATATATACAAGTGAATATGTTTGGACCATTGTCAATCAAACACTTAGGGGTATATCTTCCATCTCTCATTTACCTCTTGTTTCTTCATTGAATCAAAATGCTAGGATCATCCAGCATGTCTTAAGAACTTCTATCATTCATAAAGCTGGTGATTGAATAAATATTACCCCTCTCCTTTCCTTCGTTACATATTGTATCCTAAAAAATACTCGTAATGATGAAGCTCAGTTGATTCTAGACTACATCAATAATTTGTCTAACATTAGACTCCTTACAACCACAAGGAAGAAGAATATAGCTCTAGGACACCTAGTTTCCTACATTCTTAAAAAAAATGCAACCTCATTTATCATTAATCCTCAAATAATCTACCTATTTTTTTCACTGATGCCTCATTTTGAATTCTTTCTCATTGGGATCAAGGGGATGAAGGAGAATAATTTAATAAAGGAGTACCCACACATGTACCGTCTCTTGCTCCTTCACATGATCAACAATTTAATCAAGACATGGTATAGTGATTTGATCGCCTCGATTCTCATATAGATCAACACTTTGATCAAGTTCAGACACATCTAGATCAGTAGGATTACAGATATAATAAAGATATGGGCTGGGTTAGAGGATAATTTGATTTGCTCAACACTCAAGTAGTTACCATCAATAGCTACTTCACAAAATTCAATCCTCCACAACCTCCTCTAGATTGAGGACCTCCAAATTATTAGTTTAGTTGCAATTTGTTGTATATTTTATTTTTAGCTTTTATGATTGTAAGTTTAGTTGCTATCAGTTATTGTCTCACATTTTAGTTGGTTTAGTTTTTGAGGGTGTTGTATTTTCTTTATATTTTTAGTTCCTGTTATTAAAACAATTGTGTTTAGTTATTATTGAGTTTTTATTTATTTTCCTCTAGAATTGTCAATTAATAAGTTAATAATGGCTAATCTAAAATGTGCTTTTAAAGAATTGAAATTTTATAATTTTTGCATCACAAACTTATTTCCTTAGTAAATCTTTTTTTTTACTCTCACTTTAAGTCAAATTATAATGAGATATAGATAAAGAGATTTTTTTGATGTTCTCAAAAGACATTTCTCTCATAATTATAATTATGGTAAAAACATAACCTTCTTTCTTTTTATTTTCTTGTTTAATGTGTTATTTTTATTGTTATCTATAGTTTTTGTTTTATGATTTATTTTTCCTTATAAGAGAAATTTTCTTTCATTTATTTAGAAAATACTCATACAAGCTAAGATTTACTGATTTAGGTTAAAAAAAGAACAAAATATCACAAGATACACAAAGAGTGACAAATTTGAAAAAAAGACATAAAATGAGCCCAACATATAGGTGTAAAGATCATCAAAATAAAATTCAAAATCAAAAGATATGTAATGATCGCCAAAATTGAAAAGAGGCATAAAATGAGCTCACACTACATTTGGTTATTTCCTATATATATTTAATTCTTAAAAAATATTATACATTTAGCAATAAACTTCAACTATTGAATTTGATTCTATGTGATTTTTGTTTAATTTTTGTGATAATTATTCTTTTTGAGATTTATGTTGTCTAGAATGAACATCAAATTTGATCAAATATTCTTATCTTATTTATTTTTTGTTTAAAAAAAATGAGTTTAAAAAGAGTTTTTGCTTTAGGAATTTAATCTTGTCCTATAAATTTTTAAATTTATGTTCCTTAGCAGCTTTTTAGATCTGCCAGTACTAGCTTTCAAATTTAGAGGGTTTTTTTTTCATTTTTTATTGATTTCAAAATGGGGAGGCTATTGTTTGTTTGAAGTCTTTTGGTTTGTATTTTTGTGTTTTTATTTTTTGGTTTGTATTTTTTTTTTTTTTTAATTTTACATTTTTTTTTTATTTTAAGTTCTATGTCAAACTGTTCTTAGGGGAGGTTTTTTTTTGTTATGTTTATTTGAAGTTTTCTTCTGATTCATGTCATACTTGTTTGTTTAAGAGTCTTTTTGGTATTTCTATTATTTTTTTGTGTTATTTTGCTTTGTAGTTTGTTTTGTATTTGTTTATAAAAATCAAAATCAAAAAATGGGACGAAATTTTATTTATCCTCATGATTTTTAGTTTTTATTCTTTTAGAGGGAGTTTAGAAGAAAAGAACTTTAATTTGTTACTCAAATAATAATTATTTTTGCCATCATAAAAAAGGGGAGATTGTTGCAAATTAGTAATAAAGATTGAGATTGTGATTTTTGATTGTAATAAAATATTCTTGTTAATATTTTATCATTTTTTCCTAACATATATTGGATATTTCTGATTGTTTATGTGAGTACTAACATTTCAGAAAAATCATATATTACTTTATATTCCTGAAGTCTTTAAGACAATATATAATAGGATTTAATATAAAAGAGTCTGTATATCTTTATTTTTATTTTTTGAGTATGAGCAAGTGTAATTGTAATTGGGTAAGCATGCACACACACAGGGGGAGTGCATAAAATTCTTAAAATTGATCATACTATACGACATATAATCATACTATATGATTTGACTTAGTTTTTTCTCCAGAATCTCATTACACAAACCATGGATTGATTTTCTTAAATGATCATATTGTATAATATACAATAGTAAAAATAATTGATAGAGTATGAAATTTAGGTCATACTAGATTATACCATATGAACAAAGTTATTTTTGAACTGTTCGTACTGTATGATATACAATCATATAGATAACTGATAGAGTACAAAATTCAGGTCATACCATATCGTATCATATGAATATAGTTATTTTTGAACTATTCATATAGTACAATATCAATTCATACTAATGACTAACAGAGTATAAAATTTAGGTCGTACCATATCGTACCATACAAACACAATTATTTTTAAATTTGTTTGTACAATGCGATATCAATTTGTATAGACAACTAATAGTGTAAGAAATCAAATTTGTTTCAAATCATATCATGTGAACTTATTCATTTTTTAACTGTTTGTACTATATGATGTCCAATCATACAGATAACCAATAGTGTAGAAAATCATATTTGTACCAAATCATATCATACGATTATTCATTTTTGAATTATTCATACTGTATGATCCAAACTCATACAGACGACCCACTGTGTAAAAAACTATATTCATCCCAGTTTATATGCAAATGAAGCCATTATTTTTTAACTGTTTGTACCGGATGATCTATAATCACACAATACAAACCATAGACGGTTCTCTTGAAAAATTCAGTTTTTGAATGGCTTTTCATGTGTTTTTTATAAATAGTGTACTAAAACTGTCACCCATGTCCTTTGCTTTGAATTTTCTCATGAGATTGACTATTGGTAGTGTGTTTGAGAGAGATTTTGAGATTAGTGAGTGAGTGATCTAGTGAGAGAGAATTGTGAGGGATTCACAAGATTGCCCAAAGTGAGGATCTCTTTATTCTTCTTCAAATTTCTTCCCAACTTTTTTAGAGTCTCTTAAGAGAATATCTTCAAGACTAGATCAAGGTTATTTGCCTTCACCAGGAGGGTGAAAAAGATGTGACAATTCTCTGCCTTCACTAGGAGGGTAAAAAAAGATGCTTGGTTCTCTGCCTTCACCAGCTGGGTGAAAAAGGACTTAATTGTAAGTACTCTGCCATCACCAGGTGGGTGAAAAGGATGAGAAGGTATGTTGCCATCACTTGGAGATTATAAAAGGTGACGGTTCTCTACCGTACTAGATTGGTGAAAGAGAGTTTGTAAGGGCTTCTCAGCCTTGTTGTGGGGGCAAGAGAGCCGCTTTTGAATATTGCAATACCTAGAGAAAGAGTCACTTTTGAATAGGTCTTGTTGGACCGAACCATTATAAAATTTGGTGTATTTCTATTACTTTTTATTTTTCCTGCACATTATTTTACTATTTTTCATATTTATGGTTGAAAAATTGTCCTTGAAAGTCATTTTTATAAATAACTACATAGTTCAAGATTAGTGTTTTTTAATCTTCTAAAAAGATTTTACAAAGAGAAAAAGGTTTTCCAAAATCTAAGAATTTTTTTATATAACCAATTCACCCCCTTTGGTTAGCCTTGGGATAATTCTATGAGGTCTAACAACCTACACAAACTTTTAGTTCTTTCAACCTCCATTGCCAGATTACAGTCTTTCTAACCTCCGTTGCTAGGTAATGGTCTTTTTGACTATTATTGCTTGTTGACTACCGTCCTTTTGAACTCCATCACCATATTACAGTCCCTCTAGCCTTCATCACTAGACAATGGTCTTTCTGACCGCTATCACTTGTCGATTATGGTCCTTGCAACCCCCATCGCCAAATTTTGGTCCTTCTGACCTCCGTCACTAAACAATGATCTTACTAACCACTATCACAATCGGTTATGATCCTTTCAACCTCCATTGCTAGATTACGATCCTTCTGACCTCCGTTACTAGATAATAACTTTTCTGACCACTATCATCCATCGATTATGGTCAATTCGACCTTTATCACCAGACTATGTTCCTTCTAACCTCTATTGCTAAACAATAATCTTTTTGACCTTCATCACCCATCGACTACCTTCCTTTTGACCACTATCACCTGACTACGATCTTTTCAACCTCCATCGCCCACTGGCTATGAGCCTTCTGACCAAATGAACACATCAATAGTGATCCTTCAAATTCCCACCTTGAAATATACTCTATATGATGTATATTTATTACATCGAGCCAAGGCATTCCCCTCATGGAAGGGCCTCATTTGTAATCAGCTATAAATTCTAGTAGGTTCATTCAAACTGGATCAAGCCTCATGGTTTTTCCCACTTTTAGGGTTTTCCACGTAAAAATCTTGGTGTCTCTTATAAATGTTACACCCTTTCTTTTATCTTAATATATATTGGATCTTCGTATAAACATAAGATGTTAAACTTTATATTTCTCTATCATCATGAATATTATATGAAGTGATAGTTTGGAACCATTTGTTAGAATGTTGTTCTTGACTGGTGAGCAACTATTGCTCCAATCTCTAATTATCGTTAATGCCAACATCCTTACATCAGCTATTGATGCATCAATTTCATGGAAATTAGATGTGGACTGGGGATAACCTTGACTGCAACCATGGCCAAGAAAATCTCAAATGCTTCCAACGTCCAAGATTATATCTTGGAAAATTAGTTTTCATAAAGCTTCTAGCAAATGCAATGATGCTTATGATAATTTTTAAGCTTTATATAGTCCCTAACTATACTTTTACTCCTTAAGCAAGGTCTTAATATCAACCTTAAAAGATAGTAACAGTCTAAAGATAGGCCATTATTTACCTTTAATTTGAGATGCATGCAGTGTTTGTCGCTCCCTATAAAGGAAAAATTGATCATTAGGAGATTCGAATTGACCTCTTCCACACAGGTTAATATCTTTGAGTTACACATAGACAATCTCAAATAGGTCAAGCATCCTAAGAGTATAATAATTAAATCTTAAAATCCTTAATTTAAGAAATACATATTTTTTATTGTGTCTAAATCACTTGATGATCAATCCAAGGGAGATTTAGTCTGACCTCTTCCACACATGTTAATGTCATCGAGCAACACTAAGACAAATAATATTGGATAGGTCAAATGCCCTAAGAGGATATCAATCAAATCTTAAAATCCTTGATTTAAGAAATACAAAATCTTTATTATGTCTCAATCATTGGATGATTAATCCCAAGGGGATTTGACCTGATCTCTTTCATACAGGTTAATATCATTAAGCAATACTCAGACAAATAACCTTGGATATGTCAAACTTCAGAGGAGAATGTCAATTAAATCTTAAAATCATTGATTCAAGAAATACATAATCTTTATTATGTCTCAATCACTAGATGATCAATCCCAAGGGGGTTAGATCTGACCTCTTCAATATAGGTTAACGTCATCGAGCAAAGCACAGACACACAACCTCAGATAGGCCATATATCCTTAGTGGATTCTCTCAATATCTTCTGTATAAGTTAATGTTATTGAGCAATGCTCTGAAAAATAACCTCAGATAGGTTATACATCATTGATGGATTCTATTAACCTCTTCCATACATGTTAACTTTATCGAGCAATACTTTGACAAATAATCTTGAATAGGTTATACATCTTTAGTGGATTCTCTTGACATCTTCCATACAGATTAACATCAGCAAATAATGCTCTGATAAATAACCTTTGATAGGCCATACATCCTTGTTGGATTCTTTTGACCTCTTTCGTACATGTTAACATCATCTAGCAATACTCTAACAAATAATCTCAGATATGTCATACATCCTTGATAGATTCTCTTGACCTCTTTTAGATAAGTTAAGATCATTGAGCAATACTATGACAAATAACTTTGGATAGGTTGTACATCCTTGATGGATTCTCTCAGTCTCTTCCACACAGGTTAAAGTCATCGAGTAATACTCTGACAAACAACCTTGGATATATCAAATATTTTCTTATGGATTTCTCTCAATCTATTAGCATCATCAAATAATGCTCTGACATATAACCTCAGGAAGGTCTACCAATAAGGTAGCCTCAAAGGGAAGCTAGTATTGGACAGGTTCCTCACTAGAAAAACTCTATGAGAGTATGTAGTTGATAAAGTCATCAGTCATATAATGATCTTAGTAGGCTAAAAAGCCTCAAAAGGCACGTGGAGAAATATATCAAATCATATCTAAAAGATGTATAAATGACTTAGTTTCCTCTAGAGAATAAGTTTATTTCAAAAGAAAAGTTAGCATCGAGCTCATATAAATTTATATACCATGTCATTAGATTTACATAGAAAATTTCTACAACTGATTAAAGTATACATTTATTCTTACTAGAAGTTAAAATTAAAAGTACGTCGGTATCATCCATATAGTTAATGTCATAAGGCAACAAGCAACTTCAAAAAGGTCAAATATCTTTGGTGGATTCTAGTGACCTCTTCTCTGATGCACATTGATGCATTCTCTATGATTTCTTAAAATAAATGTTATAAGCTGATCATCATCAGCTCTCCACTCAATTAACACTATTAATGTGTCACCAGACTACTAACATGGCACATTACTTCAACCCCCTCCATTAGGGATGTTTGATGTCCGTATATATTAGTATGGATGCATATTGCCTTCAACAAAATATAATATGACCACCACAACCATCGGCCTTTTGCCTGATGTTCGTTGTCAATCTTTAACTTCAAATCAGCCATCATTGGCTTCTCACTTGATTACTATTATTAGTATACCCTCAAATTATCTCCTTCAGCTCTTCCACCCAATCGTCGATCTTCATCTGACTTCCGCTTAAATATTAGAAAAATTTCACCCATCTATTAAGAATCCCTAGTTATCCTCCCAAACATTATTACCACTATTTTTTTTTTAAAAATCACTCTCACATACAAGATGTAATTGAACTTCTTTTATTAATGGTTATTTATTAGAAGAATAAACTCTCATCGTGACTTCTTCTACATAAAAGAGGGGCATTGAAGCTTGATAGGGGATGCCATATATCTCAGACTGGAATGTTTCTACTATAAGAAGAAAATTAGATGAGAAGCAAATGAAAGAAGGAGAATGTTTCTTCTACACTAAATAGGGGCATTAAATTTATAGGGGTGTCAATTTCGGGTCACGGGTCGGGTTCGGGTCAGACCCAGAACTGACACGGGTTCAAACATGTCGACCCTAACCCGACTCTGTTAGGTAAATGGGTTAGAAATGTGAACCTGGACTCGACCCGGCAGGTTGCCGGGTTGACCGGACCCGACCCGGGAAAGCTGGTCACGCTGGGTCGCGCGGAGCTGTCGCGCGGCACTATCGCGGGGCGGTCGCGTAGAGCAGTCGCGAGGCGGGTGTCGCGTGACAACGGTAGCACAGGGGTCGCGCGAGGAGCGGTTGCGCGGAGGCGACGGAGAGGTCGCGGTGCGGGGTCACGAGACAACGGGGCGTGGTCACGCGACAACGGGGCGAGCTTGGTCCGCAGGTTAGGTTAAAACAGGTTCGCGGGTTGACCCGGTAACCCGTCAGGTCAACCCGAACCCGAGCCGTTTTTCAAATGGGTCAATTTCTGGAACCCTAACCCGACCTGTTTTGAAATCAGGTCGGGTCCAACCCTGATTTTTTGGGTCGGACCGGGTCTGGGTCAGGTTCTCTTGTCGTGTCAAATATTGACACCCCTATAAATTTGGATAGGGGATTCAACCTATCAAAAATAATGGAAAGTCTCTAAAGAAAGAAGGAACATGGGGAAGAGATAAAGAAGGCTGAAAAATCTAAGTTTTACACAAGAGAGGGGCACTTGTACTTGATAAGGGATGCCACCTAATGAAGATAGTGGAAAACCTTAACTATAAGAAAGTTAAAGAAAGGAGAGAGAAGAAGAAGAGAAACGATTTTTCCCCTGTCCCATAGGGGCTATTTATAGGATAAAAAGGAAGGAGGAATATTACGTTGGAATAAGAATATTCCAAAAATATTTGAAGAATAAGAATATTTCAAAAATATTTTAAGAATAAGAATATTATGAGAATATTCAAAGAGAATAAAAAATATTCTTTAAAAAAATAAGAAAAAAAGTGTGAGAAAATCTCTCCCTCTTTCTTTTAAAAAAAGAAGAAAAAATTTTCTCTATCTTGTAAAACAAAATGAAAAAATAAATGCCAAAAAAAAGTTTGCGAGGGAACTGTAGCTATTTTCTGCACTGTGCAAAAAAAAAGAGGTGGCGAGGCCCACTCGTTTAAAAAAATTATTAAAACACAACAACCAATTATAACCTTCTAACCTAATGCCACATGCCCTTCCAGTCCGCCTCCGACTACGGCGGCCGCTCGACCAGCCTGTTCAGCTGTCAACTTGCATCTGAGCCTGATTTTTAGTCCGGACAGTTTAAATTTGATGTTTTTAGGGTCCCTGAAACCTTTTTTTTAATATATTTTGGACTCAATTTTGGAGTTTCAAGTTGTAGAAAAAATTCCTCAAAAGTTGTTAAGCATATTTTTGAACTTCTGGAGCTTCGACATCCAAAAATAAGGGGTAATTAATATATCATCAAAAAATTATCTTGAGCAAGTATGAATCTAGAGGCAAAATTAAATAGAATCTTTCATAATTGAATTTGAAATCTTATGAACTCCAATTTCAGGAAACTTATAGTTGAATTAAACGTCTGAAAAAGAAGAACCCAATGAAACTAAATTCTACTCAATTCGAGCCAAGATGGGTATAAATCGAAGACTCAAAGCACATTTAGAAAGTTCAAACCATAAATTGGATAACCAAACCATTTCTAGACATAACATGCTTATAGTCAAATTGAGTGGCTCGATGAGATGAATCCAACGATCCTAAAACAAGGGGATCAACATTAGTTGTCCATTAAAACCACTCCCAACTTACCCTCGATCTCCTTCCTATTTAATTTCCATATCACTCTTAGAAAACTATAAATAGATTCCTCATTCCACATGAAAGGAGGAGGTGAAGCAAAGAAGAGAAGGAAGAGAAGTAAGAGAGAGAAATTAGAGCTCTCTTGCCACCAGACTCCTCCTTGACCACCGTTTGACCACCAACCATTGTTGGACTTCTGCCTGGTCAACGAATGATGTCTGACTTCTATCTAGCCATAAACTAGCATTAGACTTACACCTAGCTTCTAACTATTATTAAACTTACACCCAGACACAAACTGACGGCGGACTTCTACCCGACCACTAACTGACTTCGAACTTCCACCCAGCCACCAACTATGGTCCTTCCGACCTCCATCACCAGATAGTTCCAACCTCCATCGCCAGACAATGGTCTTTCTTGTAAAGATCATTTTTGCTCCAGGATCGTCCGGGATGAAGTTGGATCGTCCCAGGACGATCGGTACAGGTTGTGCTAGAAATTTGGATCCTGAACAATTCGTTTGGACGAAATTTGGATCGTCTGAACGAAAATTCTCCCGAGCCCAATCGTCCAGGGACAGTAATTAATTTCGTCTGAACAAAATTCGTCCAGAGCCAAATTGTCCCGGGATGAAGTGCGATCGTCCAGGACGATCAGTCTGGATATATAAGGAATTGAGATATTTTGAAGAGAGAGAAAAGCCCAGGAGAGAGAAAAATGAAGGAAAAAGAAGGAAAAGTGATTTTTGGGCGACGCAGGTCCGTTTTCGTCCGTCGAGACAGTTCAAGAAAGTGATGTACGCAAGGTAAGGCACATTCCGCCTTTCTCAATTTTCAGAACGGTGAAGTTTGAACGATTTTTCTATCCAAATTTCATTTTCGTTAGCGAGTTTCGTCCGTATTTTTCGATTGGTTCAGTTTTTACCACGTAACTTTTGATATGTTTCTGAGGTGCCGAGTGTGCACGTTTTGATTATTTTCTGGAGATTTTTGACCGGATAGTTTTGATTTGGCGGCATTTTCTGTTGACTATAAATTTTCATGATGTCTGAAAATATTGTGGCAGTAGAATAAAAGTCTTGTAATGTTGTTGTGAACATTCTGTGATAATTTGGTAATTTGTGAAATTAGGAAATTTTGTGTAAATTCCGTATACTGCCGTTATGCTGCCGGATTTTTGTACGATTTCTGAAATTGTCCGGATTTGTTCTGAAATGAAATGATATGATTGTGTGCTATGAAAAGGGAGTTATAAGGGGTCAGGATTCTGTGAGATCCTGTCTGTGTTAGGAAAAATCTGAAATGAGCTATGAAATTTGGAAACAAGTTCTGTTCCGCATCCGATGATAAGTTCTGTTCTGGTGCTATAAGCACATCTGTTCTGGTGCCATGAGCACAAAGGGAGGCATAAGGGGCCAGAATCCGAGAGATTCTGTTAGTGTCTGGGAAGGGAGGCATAAGGGGCCAGAATCCGTTGAGATCCTGTCAGAGTCAGGGAATCTGTTCTGATTTGATATGAATTTATGATTTCCGTATGATTCTGTCTGTTCTGATATGACTTCTGATCTGATATGATTTAACCTGATTTCTAATTTCTATACGTTCTGTCAGCTCTGATGTAATGTATTTCTGTTCTGTTCTGATTTGATCCGATCTGTATGATTTTTGTTCTGATTTGTTCTGTACGATTCTGTTGATCTGATTTATGTTCTGTTATGTCCGATTCTGTTCTAATTTCTGTACGGATTCTGTCTGATGTGGTTGTTGTGGATTCTGAGGATTTTGATTGGAGGTTTGATGTCTTGCTGAGCTGTTGTAGCTCATTTTTGTTTTCTGCGTGGTTTTCAGGTTCTAGGAGTGGGAAGGAAGTCTTGGAGTAGGAATCCAGAGTCTGATCTATTATAGGTATTACTTTTGATTTTTGTACAGTCATGGCTTTTCTGTTCTATTTTTCTTTCTGTCTGAAAGCCATGAGCTGTATTTGTATATGATTCTTTTTGGGGAAGAAAAAGATAGATGATCTATTCCGCTGCATTTGATGTTTATAGTCGCTCTGTGTGCGTCTATTTCTGTCTATATGTTTGGAAGAAAGTTCTGAAAGCAAATTCCAAAGCCAGATCCTGGAATCAGTTCAGTCAGTTTGAGTTTGGCCACGACCCGATGCGAGCGGGATCCGTCCCGATCGGGTTGGGTCGTGACAAGCTTTTAGTGGTATCAGAGCAATGGTTTTGGAATTTAGAATTTGGGATTGTAAGACAGAGCTATAGGAAGTGATCTGAGTCTGTCTGGGGTAGTTTTGGTTTGTCCGGATTTTTATTGTGTTGTTTTTGTGATTAATTTCTGGATTTTCTGGATTTCCTGTATTTTCTGTATGGATCTGCCAGACCCCGATATGACAAACGGTCAGAGTACCAGTCAGGCAGCACCAGTGGGTAGTATAGCCCCAGTGGTTGGTGCAGATACACTTTCCCAGTTTGCTACGTTGGTTGCTCAGATGATGAGCGAGACTCACAGTAGAGCCTCTACTGTCCGATCTGAGGATATTGATAGACATCTGCAGATGTTTCTAAGGTTGAAACCTCCGAGGTTTGAGGGCGCTGTTGAGCCCAGAGCAGCTGAGGAGTGGCTGAGGAGGATAGAGAAGACTTTTGTCCGTTAGACAGGAAGGTACCTTTGGCAGTATTTCTGTTAGATGGGGAAGCTGAGCACTGGTGGGTAGGCCAGCAGGAGGCCAAGTTTCAGGGCAGGTTAAACTCTTTGATTTCTTGGGAAGAGTTTTCTGAGGTATTCCGATCTTGGTTTGTTACCCCTTCTACACGACAGCAGATGCAGGAGAGTTTTCTTAGGCTGGTTTAGGGGAGCAAGATGGTGATGCAGTACGAGGCAGAGTTTACTGCCCTAGCCCGATATGCTCCGTAGTTGGTTAGTACTTCTGCTGAGAAGTGCTATTGATTTCTGAGGGGACTACGAGATAGTCTGAGGCAGCCCCTGGTACCGTTTCATATTTCTGACTTTTCTGAACTTGTGGAGAGAGCTCGTCTGATTGAGAACGATCTGATGGCTACTCAGCAGCGGTGGACTGCGAGTAGGAATAGGTTTGAGGGTGATGCTTCTGGTAGTGGTTCCTCTGGCAAGAGGAGATTTGCTTCTAGTTCTAGAGACTACAGGAGGAGCGGACAGTCAGGATTTTCTGGTACTGCTACCAGTACGACTAGCTCTGGATTTGTTAGTGGGGCACCTGTGTGCCAGAGTTGTGGACGACGACATTTTGGCCAGTGCTACAGGATGACTGGTCAGTGCTTCAGATGTGGTCAGCCAGGACATCGGATTGCTGAGTGTCCACAGGCTGGATTTGATCGACGATCTGAGTTTCGATCCGAGAGCTTTGTTAGACCTACCGGTTCAGCAGGAAGACCGAGGACTATTCCTCCACGCCCTGTGACTGAGGGATCTTCTGGTAGAGGTGGTGGTTCAAGTTCTGTGCCACGAAGACCACCTACTGTTGGTCAGAGGGAGCCTAGTAGTTCTGTAGCTTCAGCTCCAGCTCCAGTTCAGCCACGAGTGTACAGTCTGAGTCCGCAGGAGGCTCGAGATGCTCTAGATGTGGTGACAGGTATGATTTACATTTTTGATCAGCCCTATCGTGTTTTGTTTGATTCTAGAGCCAGTCACTCTTTTCTGTCCGAGCGATGTTTTGATGCTTTGCATCTGAATTCGATTTTGCTTCCGGTTTCTCTTTTTGTGATTTTACCGGCTGGAAGTAATTTGATTGCTCGGAAGTTTTGTTTTTGTGAGATTGATATTGCGGGTAAGAAGTGAAAATCAAGTTTGATTCTGTTGCCGATTTCTTTGTATGATGTGATTTTGGGCATGGATTGGCTGAGTCTGTATGAGGCTCAGATTGACTGTCTGAAGAAGCAAGTGAGTTTGCTTATGTCTGGAGAGAGATGTGTATTCCAAGGCTTACGAGGTGTTCTCTCCAGTCTGATTTCTGGGCTGGAAGTTAGAAGAATGTGGAAGAAGGGTTGTCCAGTCTTTTTGGCTTCTGTACGGGATATGAACCTGGATGTTGGTTCTGTTTCTGATATCCCAGTGGTACGAGAGTTTGCTGATGTATTTCCTGAGGAGTTGGTTGGTTTACCTCCGGATAGAGATGTGGAGTTCTCTATCGATGTTTTTCCGGGTACATCTCCGATAACAAAAGCTCCGTACAGGATGGCACCGAAAGAACTTTTTGAGTTGAAAGTTCAGCTTCAGGAGTTGGTGGACAGAGGATTTGTTCGTCCTAGTGTGTCTCCTTGGGGAGCACCTATTTTGTTTGTGAAGAAGAAGGACAGAACATTCCGTATATGTGTTGATTATATAGATTTAAATAAAGTCAAGATCAAGAACAAAAATCTTTTGCCACGGATTGACGACTTGTTTGACCAGCTTTCTGGTTCTTCTGTGTTTTCAAAGATTGATTTGAGATCTGGATATTATCAGGTGAAGGTAAAGGAAGCTGATGTGTTGAAGACAGCTTTCAGTATTCAGTACGGACACTACGAGTTCTTGGTTATGCCTTTTGGGGTAACCAATGCACCTGCTATTTTTATGGATCTGATGAATAGAGTGTTCAAGAAGTATCTGGATCAGTTTGTGATCGTCTTCATTGACGATATTCTGGTGTATTCTGTTTCTGAGGATGGTCATGCCAGACATTTGAGCATTGTGTTGGAGACTCTGAGACGGCATCAGTTATAAGCTAAGTTCTCTAAGTGTGAATTCTGGCTGAAGAGCATTTCATTTCTGGGGCATGTGATTAGCGGTGAAGGTATTTCTGTTGATCCCCAGAAGATTTAGGCTGTTGCGGATTGGCCAAGGCCTACTATGGTATTTGAGGTACGTAATTTCTTAGGCATGGCTGGATACTACATGAAGTTTGTGAAAGGATTTTCTCAGATTGCTACGCCTCTGACGAGACTGACTCAGAAGTCAGTAGCTTTTGTTTGGACACCGGAGTGTGAGGCTAGTTTTCAGAGATTGAAGGATTGTCTGACTTCAGCTCCAGTGTTAGCACTATCGTCAGGTACGGAAGGCTTTCAAGTATTCAGTGATGCTTCACTGAAAGGTTTGGAATGTGTGTTGCATCAGCATGGAAGGGTAATTGCTTATGCCTCAAGACAGTTAAAATCATATGAGAAGAATTACCCGACACATGATTTGGAATTAGCTGCAGTTATTTTTGCTTTAAAGATTTGGCGTCACTATTTGTATGGTGTTAGATGTGAGATTTTCATGGATCACAAGAGCTTGAAATACATTTTCACTCAGAAGGATCTGAATTTGAGGCAAAGAAGGTGGCTTGAGTTGATCAAGGACTACGATCTGACGATTCAGTATCAGCCTGGTAAGGCTAATGTGGTAGCAGACGCTCTGAGCAGGAAGTCTTCTAGATTATCAGGTATTCAGCTCACTTCTGATGTTTTTCTAATACGTGATATGGAGCGATTACAGTTGGAAGTGATTTCCTCCAGTAGTTTGGATTCTGGAGTTTTGACTCAGTTGAGCATTCAGTCTTCTTTGGAAGAAAGGATTCAAGAAGCTCAGAAGTTTGATTCTGATTATTCGACGTTGATTGCTCAGATTCAATCTGGTAAGAAGCCTGAACTCCGAGTTTCTGATTCTGGTATTATTTTCTTCAAGAACAGGTTGTGGATTCTTGTGTTTGGAGATCTGAGGAAAGAGATTCTGTATGAATCTCATCATTCAGGCTATACTGTGCATCCAGGAAGTGGTAAGATGTACGGAGATATGAAGAGTTTGTTCTGGTGGCCGGGAATGAAGAAGGATGTAGCAGATTTTGATGCTAGATGCGAGGCCTATCAGTTGGTGAAGGCAGAGCATCAGCAACCAGGAGGACTTTTGCAATCGTTGTCTATCTCTGAGTGGAAGTGGGAGGAGGTAACGATGGATTTTGCTATGGGTTTTCCTCGATCAAGGCAAGGGCACGATGCCATTTGGGTGATTGTGGATCGATTGACGAAGTCTGCTCATTTTCTTCCGATCAGGCAGACCGATCCGGTGGATCGATTGGCATAGGTATATGTGAAGGAGATTGTCAGATTGCACGGTGTGCCTAAGGTGATTGTTTCTGATCGAGATGGACGGTTTACTTTCAGACTTTGGAAGGGCATTCAGCAAGGTTTGGGTACGAAGTTACATTTCAGTACAGCTTTTCATCAGTAGA
Source organism: Dendrobium nobile (assembly GCA_022539455.1). Lineage (NCBI taxonomy): Eukaryota > Viridiplantae > Streptophyta > Magnoliopsida > Asparagales > Orchidaceae > Dendrobium > Dendrobium nobile. The sequence continues at coordinate 25,522,214 of CM039727.1, forward strand.
CTGACGGACAGTTTGAAAGGACTATTCAGGTACTGGAAGATCTGTTGAGGCTGTGTGTTCTGGATTTTGGCGGAAGCTGGGAAGATCACATTCCGCTGATCGAGTTTGCTTATAATAATAGTTTTCAGTCCAGTATTGGTATGGCATCGTATGAAGCTCTGTATGGCCGGAAGTGCCGAACTCCTTTGACTCTGACTGAGGTCGGAGATAGACAGATTTGGGTGCCACTTTTGTAGAGGAAATTGTTAAGAAAATCAGTTTGATTAAAGAAAGATTGAAAGCTGCACAAGATCGACAACAAAAATATTACAATCAAAAGCACAGGTTCGTTGAATTTCAAGTTGGTGACTTTGTGTATGTCAAAGTCAGTCCGATGAAGGGTGTGAGCAGATTTGGCATAGTGAGTAAGCTCAGTCCAAGGCATGTTGGACCTTTTGAAATCCTTGAAAGGATTGATAAATCTGCTTATCGGCTGTTGTTATCTGATCAGATGTCCGATGTTCATAATGTGTTCCACGTATCTACTTTGAGAAAGTGGATATCTGACTCTAGAAAGAAAGTGTCTGCTGATGAGGTTGAGATTCAGGAGAATCTGAGATATAAAGAAGAACCCGAGTTGATTCTAGCTTACGATGTTCGTAAGTTGAGAAGTAAATAGATTTCGATGGTTAAGGTTCAGTGGAAGCACCGAACAGCACGGGAAGCAACTTGGGAGAAGGAGTCTGACATGAGGCAAGCTTATCTGTATCTTTTCTGACTAAGTTTTGGATTGGCAATGTCGAGGACGACATTTTTCTGAAGTTGGGGAGATTGTAAAGATCACTTTTGCTCCAGGATCGTCCGGGACGAAGTTGGATCGTCCCAGGACGATCGGTACAGGTTGTGCTATAAATTTGGATCCTGAACAGTTCGTCTGGACGAAATTTGGATTGTCTGGACGAAAATTCTCCCGAGCCCAATCGTCCAGGGATGGTAATTAATTTCGTCTGAACGAAATTCGTCTAGAGCTAAATCGTCCTGGGACGAAGTGCGATCGTCTAGGACGATCAGCCTGGATATATAAGGAATTGAGATATTTTGAAGAGAGAAAAAAGCCCAGGAGAAAGAAAAACGAAGGAAAAAGAAGGAAAAGTGATTTTTGGGCAACGCCGGTCCGTTTTCGTCCGTCGAGACAGTTCAAGAAAGTGGTGTACGCAAGGTAAGGCACATTCCGCCTTTCTCAATTTTCAGAACGGTGAAGTTTGAACGATTTTTCTGTCCGAATTTCGTTTTCGTTAGCGAATTTCGTCCGTATTTTCCGATTGGTTCAGTTTTTACCGCGTAACTTTTGATATGTTTCTGAGGTGCCGAGTGTGCACGTTTTGATTATTTTCTGGAGATTTTTGACCGGATAATTTTGATTTGGCGGCGTTTTCTGTTGACTGTAAATTTTCACGATGTCTGAAAATGTTGTGGCAGTAGAATAAAAGTCTTGTAATATTGTTGTGAACATTCTGTGATAATTTAGTAATTTGTGAAATTAGGAAATTTTGTGTAAATTCCGTATACCGCCGTTATGCTGCCGGATTTTTGTACGATTTCTGAAATTGTCCGAATTTGTTCTGAAATGACATGCTATGATTATGTGCTATGAAAAGGGAGTTATAAGGGGTTAGGATTCTGTGAGATTCTGTCTGTGTCAGGGAAAATCTGAAATGAGCTCTGAAATCTGAAAACAAGTTCTGTTCCGGATCCGATGATAAGTTCTGTTCTGATGCTATAAGCACATCTGTTCTGGTGCCATGAGCACAAAGGGAGGCATAAGGGGCTAGAATCCGAGAGATTCTATCAGTGTCTGGGAAGGGAGGCATAAGGGGCCAGAATCCATTGAGATTCTGTCAGAGTCAGGGAATCTGTTCTGAAATATTTGTTCTGATTTGATATGAATTTATGATTTCTGTACGATTCTGTCTGTTCTGATATGACTTCTGATCTGATATGATTTAACCTGATTTCTGATTTCTGTATGTTCTATCAGCTCTGATGTGATGTATTTCTGTTCTGTTCTGATTTGATCCGATATGTATGATTTATGTTCAGATTTGTTCGGTACGATTCTGTTGATCTGATTTCTGTTCTGTCTGATTCTGTTCTGATTTCTGTACGGATTCTGTCTGATGTGGTTGTGTGGATTCTGAGGATTTTGATTGGAGGTTTGATGTCTTGCTGAGCTGTTGTAGCTCATCCTTGTTTTCTGCGTGGTTTTCAGGTTCTGGGCGAGGGAAGGAAGTCTTGGAGTAGGAATCCAGAGTCTGATCTATTATAGGTATTACTTTTGATTTTTGTACAGTCATGGCTTTTCTGTTCTGTTTTCCTTTCTGTCTGAAAGCCATGAGCTGTATTTGTATATGATTCTTTTTGGGGAAGAAAAAGATAGATGATCTGTTCCGCTCCATTTGATGTTTATAGTCACTCTGTGTGTGTCTATTTCTGTCTATATGTTTGGAAGAAAGTTCTGAAAGCAAATTCCAAAGCCAGATCCTGGAATCAGTTCAGTCAGTTTGAGTTTGGCCACGACCCGATGCGAGCGGGATCCGTCCCGGTCAGGTTGGGTCGTAACATTTCTAGCCCCTGTCGCATGCCAACTAGGGCCTTTTTGACCTCTGTCACCATATCATGATCCTCATGATCTCTATAACCGGACAATGATCATTCTGACTAATGTCGCCAGCTAATTATATTCCTTCAAACCTTTATCACCAGACAATAGCCTTTCTGCCACTATTGTCCATCGACTACGATCAATTTGATCTCTATCACCTGACTGTAATCCTTCCAACCTTCGTCACCAGACAATGATCTTTCTGACCAATATCGCTTGCCGACTATGATCCTTTTAACCTCTATCTTCAAATTATGGTCTTTCCGACCTCCGTCGACATATAATGGTCTTTCTGACCACTATCATCCACCGACTATGATCCTTTCAACAATCATCACCAGATTATGATCTTTTTGACCTCCATCGCCAGAAAATGGTCTTTCGTACCACTATCACCCACTAACTTATGTCCTTTCGACATCTAACACAAGATTACGGTCCTTTCGACCTCCGTTACTAGACAACGGTCTTTCTTACCACTGTATATAGGGGTGTAAGTGAGCCAAGCCGGCTCGTGAGCTAGTTCGATCTCGACTAATTTATGGGCTCGAGAGCTGAGCTTATCGAGCTCAAACTCGAGCTCGTTTATCGTTTATTAAACGAGCTTGAGTTCTATCTTGATGAGGCTCGGCTCGTGAGTCGGCTCAAATATTATTATTTTTTATAAATTAAATTTGAATATTATTAACAATTAATATATATTTTTAAAAATTATACTAACATATATATTATTAAAATTTGCATGCCTAAAACTTGTTGAATTCGGATTTCGAGAATCTGATGGGCTTGAGAACAAACTGAGAATAACAAGAATATTAATATTAATGATATCCTGCAGCATTTAATGGAAACCGCCTTTTATTTTGCAAAAAGAATCGAGCATTACAACTTTTATCTGTCTCCCACCAAATTGAAAATCCCGGGCAGAAACAGGCCGTCGGGCAGAACGAGTAGTCGGGCAGAATGATCTGAGCTTTGGAACAAGTAGTCGGGTAAAACGGGCATACGACGTGGTAGCAAAATGAGCGAATGACACAAAAATTGTGGATGACACAGACCTATGACGAGGCTCATGAGTTGGCTCGAGCTTGTTTATAATGATACGAGCTCGAGTTCGAGCTCGCCTTTCAAGCTCGACTCGAGTTGGCGTTCTATCCGATGAGCCAAGCTTTATAGCGCCATTACTCGACTAGACTCGACTTGTTTACAACCCTAACTATAATTGTCGACTATGGTCCTTCTAACCTCCATCACCAGACTACGGTCTTTTCGACCTCTGTCACTAGACAACTATCTTTCTGACCTCTGTCACCCACCAATTAGTCTTTTCGACCACCGTTACTGGACTATGGTCTTTTCGGCCTCCGTCGCCCGCCAATTATGATCCTTCCAGCCAATCGAAAACGTCATTAATGATCCTTCCAATTCATATATGATGTATATTTGTCACATCAAGTAAATGCCTTCCCCCCAAGGAAGGGCCTCATTTTTAATCAATTGAAAATACTTGTGGATTTATTCAAACTAGGTGAGACCTCATGGTTTTTCTTCTTTTCAGGATTTTTCATGTAAAAATTTTGGTGTCTCTCATAAATGTTGCATCTATTCTTTTATCAGATTGTGTGTTGTATCTTTGTATAAAGCTAAGCGTTAAACTTTATATTTCTCTATCGTTGAGAATATTCCAGGATGCAACAAGCTTATTTTGGGATAATTTTCTTAATACTTTATAAAATAATAAAAGAATTATTTTAAAAAATAGTAAAAATGGAAAGTAAAGATATCATTTGAAAAAGCTTTCTTAATAATTTCAAAAACAAACTTTTTCGTATAAAATTTTTTAATTCAAAAAAAATTTCTATTAAAAATTTATTTAGAAGTCAGTAAAAAAATCTTCCCAAATAAAATTTTAAATAAATTTTTTTATTATTTTTAAAGCAATTTTTATAGATATATATTTTTTTTTTATAAATCAAAACATCAAAACCCTTACAACTGGTGCATTTGTAGGTGCAGTTGAAATAGTTCAAACTTTAAATAGAGCAAACCGAAAATCTCCTAAATCTCTACCCTCCTCCCACCTGACGCAGCTCTACGTTCGGCATAGCCTAATCAAGCGCCATGTAGCAGCCCGTTAACCCAGAATGACCCGATGGCAACCCATATTATTTTGCAGCTTTTTAAAATATTTAGGGTATTCCCGTCTTGTTGTAATAGAAATGGGCGGGAAAAGTAAAAAAATATGCGGCTTTTACCACAGGTATAATAAGCTTTTGGGTAATACACGTAAGATGTTATACAGTCTTTAGGGTTCTTATACTGCAGCAGAACAAATCGTCAAGTGTTGAAGGAGATGAGTATGAATGTTGCTTTTGCTTTCGAAGACTTCAAAGATTTCGATGAAACTTCGACGTTAAATTTTGATCAAGCGTTTTCTGATTTAATACAAGTAATTCATTATCTCTAATGTATGATTTTTTTAAAAATTATTTTTGCTGCTTCATGTCACTCAGTACTGTTTGACGTTACTTGTTTTTTATCGGTACTACATAGTGTCGCTCGGTATTACCGAGCAAATACAGCTTATACCAAGCAAATAGAAGATATTACTTCGTACTACCTATTATTCAACATGCTCGGTAAAAGCTCGTTAGTGATTTTTATAGCTCGGTATATGGTTGGTAATGTTTTGTACCTCTTGGTACTAATTTGTATAGCTCGGTATAAGTTCATAGTACATTACGTCCTATTACGGATCATTCAACAAAGGTATAAGCTCGGTATTGATAGGTAGATATAATATAAAACTGAAAGTTTAAATTTTTTTTCACAGGGTGTTTACAACTCTGAGAAGGAAGCATATGAAAAGTATTGTCATTATGCGCATTCACATGGATTTAGTGTTCGGAAAGAGCATCACCATTTCTGGCCAAATACAAGGAAAGTCAAGTCAAAGGATTTCGTCTGTTCTAAGGCAAGTTTCAAGAAGGAGACGAATATGGGTACGAAGGTTAAATATCAAAAATCTAGTACACGAACAGGATGTCCTACCATGGTAAGATTTTCTGTGAGTCAAGATGGGATTTGGACGATGAATAAATCTATAGAGAGTCACAATCACGAACTTGCTTGGCCGGATGATCAACATTTGCTCAGGTTATCTAGGAGCATCAGTGATGAGAATGCATCTATTCTGAAACCGATGTTAGAAGCAGGGATAAGAACTGTTGAAGCATTTACATACCTATCTGAAGGTGTTGGTAATCTTGGGTTCACCAAGCGTGATGCGTACAACTACATCCAAAAAGAAAGAAGAGCGAAGATTGAGAGTGGAGATACTAATTCACTAATCAAGCTGTTCAAAGACCGGGCAATTGATGACAATATGTTTGCCTGGGATGTGCAAACAGATGAAGACGGTTGTTTATTAAATTTTTTTTGGGTTGATGGTCTTAGTAGAATTGATTATGACTATTTTGGGGACGTGATTATTTTTTATACCAGTCATCGTCTAAATAAATATAACTTAGCCTGTGCCCCTATTGTCGAAGTTAATAATCACTGGCAAAATGTTCTATTAGGAGTTACATTTTTATCTGAGGAGACTATTGATTCTTTTACCTGGCTATTTAGAACATTTTAAAGAATTATGAATAACAAACATCCCATCACTATTTTTACTGATCAGGACCAAGCTATGTCCAGGGCAATAGAGATTGCATTTCCTAATATACGGCATCGATTGTGCCAATGACATCTTTACAAGAAGGCTCCTTCGAAGGTATGGTGCTTTAACTGCAACAATAGAGTTAAATTCTTATTTTTATTATTATTTCAAACAATGCGATTCTGTGGAGGAATTTGAGAGAAAATGGACTGAAATGATCTCAGAAGGAAACCTGCAAAGCCATCAATGGTTGAATGACCTCTACAAAATTAGGGAGAAGTGGTCAATTGCATTCAACAAAGACTGTTTTAACCTTGGTATTTTATCAACCCAACGTAGTGAGTCAACCAATCATGTATGTCCTGGTTATTCCAAACCAATAAGTACTATCACCGAGTGTTTCATCAGTTTTGAAAAGGTGATGAGGAATTGGCATAGAAATGAACAAGATGAAGAATTCATATGTAGTTAAACAGATATAGAGCCTTATATGAAAAGTAGCCCAATATTAAAGCAAGCTGCAAAATTTTATTCAAGAAAGTTGTATGCATTTTTTGAAGAGGAGTTCTTACATGGACTTGGTGGATTATGCATTGAACATTCCTCATCGAATTTATCAAGATTTTCTGTATGGAACATAGACAACTCCACTGATTCACACAATTGGATTGTCAATTTTAATTCATTAGAAGGCACCATTGAATGCAGTTGTGCAAAGTTCGAAATGATGGGTATATTATGTGCACATTGCATGAGAGTAATGAGACAGCTAGATATTGTTAATATTCTCATTAAATATTTACTCAAAAGATGGTCAGTTAATACTCGAAAAGATTTATATTCTGGAGGGAAGATCCCATGTGTCGGTAGCAATGGTTGCCAACCTATTGAGGGTTCCACCAACTTGATGTTCAGAAACTATATATGCCAATTTGCATATAAAATTAGCACAGAAGTACAAGGTAATGAGGAGGCTGAAAAGTGTGTCATAGATGATTTGAGCACTTTGGCTGCCAAAGTACATTCCATCAAGCTTGGCAGAAAGAACAAACCAATTTCTGGAGCAGGTAATGAAATTATTAAAGATCCTAAGAAGTGTCGGCCAAAGGGCGTTTCTAATGCAAGATTGAAGGATCATTGGGAGAGAAGGAAGACTAAAAAAGTTAAACCCACAGAGAAGAATCCTCCAACAACCATACACTTTACAACTGGAGATTCAGGTAGTCAATCGTCTTTCATGTAATTTGTGAATTTTGAGATATTTCTATTATGAAGGTGACTTTCTGATTGTATATATGAATTTTGCTATTTGGAGAAGTGTCGATATTGCTTGGTATTCGCTCTATACTGAACTGCAATAACATAGTACCGAGCATATTTAAACTAATACCGAGCATACTGAACTGCACTAACTTGGTACCGAGTAATAACTATCAAATAGGTACTGAGCAGTAACTAACTATGTTCATATTTCTCGTTATTAGTACATTTTAGTAGTCGGTATTGCTTGGTATTCGCTCTATACTGAAATGCAATAACATAATACCGAACATATTTAAACTAATACCGAGCATACTGAACTGCACTAAATTAGTACCGAGTAATACATATCAAATAGGAACCGAGCAGTACCTATCTATGTTCATATGGCTCGGTATTAGTACATTTTAATAGTCGGTATTAATTGGTATTCGCTATATACTGAACTGCAATAACATAGTACCGAGCATATTTAAACTAATACCGAGCAATACCGATCTATTTTCATATTGCTCGGTATTACTACATTTTAATATACGGTACTCAAATATTAATGTACATTAATAATACACAAGAAATATACAAAATAAGGACACCATTTACTCAATAATCTATTGAATTTTAGTACATAATAGGGCATATGCAAATTCTGCCCTGAATAATGGCATACTAGATTGCTAATTTTTATAAAGATACCATTACACATGTACTGACTGTATAATAACTTCTATATATTTACAAATAAACATCCCGTAGTCCACGCTATTATCTTGTGTTGGCACGTTTCTAAAAGCCTTGATCGGCTATTTCGTGATATTGTCGTCAAAAGCAGTCTTTGTATCGTTGTAGAAATAAGAAATCTGGAAAATTTAAGTTAAATTAACATACAATGATGTAACTCCTAAAATAAAAATTAAACCTACTATTACTTACAACTTCTGGGAGTATGACTTTGTGTGTTTTTTTTGGTAATGAATCATAGAATTCCCACCGTTTCTTTCTCAAATTGCAAACAAGAAATGTCCAATATTTATTGTCTATTATAGGAACAAATACCAAATTTACATTCCTAATACCGATTCTATTTATATTATATACGAAGCTAGTTGTGTCCGACTCTTTTGATTGTACGTAGTAACCCTGATACAAAATAATACTGGTGATTAAAATCATAAACATGTTTAGAACTAATAAGTACAAATATCAAACTAACCAAATGGAAACTTGAAACATAAAGGAATGGCTGATTAAGCCCTGGGCAAAGTGCATTCTTCTGGATTAGTAAATGAGCAAAAGCGTCCACATGATTAATATCAAGCTCCTCGCACAGTAATAACTCGTCTAATTGACTTCTGTAAATTATTATATTTCCAAACTCGAAAATAGTATTACACCTGGATAATTCAAAAATCATAAATTAAAAAGATTAATAAAAAATAAATATAATACATTAATGCTCGGTTTTACTCGGTACTGCTCGGTATAATGCCATAAAAAATAGTAAATATACTATAAATCATATGATTTATATAGTACCGAGTAGTTTTAATATAATACCGAGCAATACCGAGTATTTAAGATCGGTATTACTCGGTACTGCTCGGTATAATGCCTTAAAAAATAGTAAACGTACTATAAATCATATGATTTATATAGTACCGAGTAGTTTTAATATAATACTGAGCAATACCGAGTATTTAAGATCGGTATTACTTGGTACTACTCGGTATAATGCCTTTAAAAATAGTAAATGTACTATAAATCATATGTTTTATATAGTACCGAGTAGTTTTTTCATAATACTGAGCAATACCGAGTATTTAAGATCGGTATTACTCGGTACTGCTCGGTATAATGCCTTTAAAAATAGTAAACGTACTATAAATCATATGTTTTATATAGTACCGAGTAGTTTTTACATAATACCGAGCAATACCGAGTATTTAAGCTCGGTATTACTCGGTATTGCTCGGTATAAACAAGATTATTGCTCGGTATTGACAAGTTTTGATCGGATTAAGGACAAAACTCACTTATCCTTTAATTGTTTCAGGTAATTATCGATGAAAATGCGTTTATTATCAGTTAGTAGTGTTCGTCCAGGGTAATCTATTTCTTTAGGTGCAGGACGCAATGCAATTTCTTTTGTATCATCAACTTCATAAACAATTAAAGATTTATAGTAAGCAACATTTGATTCATCCATAGAAGTCGGAGGGTCAGGTACACGATCAGGTTCAGGCTCTTTATTTTGTGTATGAGCTGGTGAAACAACTCCAAAAACTTCAGTATACAGATGTGATTCATCAGCAGGAACATGAGCAGTTGGAGTTATTGTAGGAGCAAGATCAAGTACAGGCGATTGGGTAGGAACAGGAGCTATTGGAGGAGGTGGTGTAGTAGCAGTACCAAGTTTAGGTGATTGGGGAGGAACATCACTTGGAATTGTCTCACTAAACTTTTCTTTGGATGAACAATCTTCTTTTGTTTTTTTTTTCCTAACACCGGTTGTCAATGGGGTAGATACAACTTTCCTTTTTTTATTATTTCTTTGCTGAACTCTTCTAACTATTCTAGATTCTAAGGATGGATCAAATTCCTCATCATCAATCGGGCTGGCATCCTTATAAACAATTTTCTCAGATTCAGTAGAAGATTTAGAAGATTCAGCAGAAGTTTTATTCTTGTAAGTTGTAAAATAAGAAGGAAATTGATGTTTGAAAAACTGCAGCATAACACCGTCTTTTCTTATGATCTCCTCTTTCAAATCAAAATTCTCAGCTTTCAACTCTAAAATAAAGTGCTCCAAGTTCAAAACACGATTTTCAAGTATTCTATTTGTTGCTTCCATCGAAGCTACCTTCTCCTTCATAAAATTGTATTTGTTAAAAAGCTTGTATATAGCTTGATTTAATATCTTGAGGTTTGTTTCATCTGTGAATGGACTTGATTCAGGCTCAGTATGTGCAGATGAATCATTATTTCTTGGGCTTGCCACCTTAGGTGGACTAGCTGGGGTAGGTGGAGATGAATGATCTTTAGGTGGGCTTGCCATCTTGACTGGACTTGATACATTGACTGAACTTGCTGGACTTGGTGGAGATGAATGATCTTTAGGTGGGCTTGCCACCTTGACTGGACTTGATACATTCACTGGACTTGCTGGACTTGGTGGAGATAGAGTGGGCGACTTTGATGAAATATTTGAAGGTCTGTTCAATAAAGTCTTCTCATCATCTGTTATTCCTCTTAAATGTTGGAGAATCTGTATACAATTCAAAATTTCATATAAGTTAATCATTAATACATATAAATTTTACATACATTAAAATGAAAAAAATGTATTCAAGTTACCTCATGATCCTGAAGTTCAGCAAACATACTATTTACTTCTTTCTCACTGTACATAAAATTACAATCCCATCGAGTAAAACGTGGCCGGGATAGTTCATCTTCCACGGTATGAATGGTTGAATGTTCAAGAAACCAATTTTGCAAAAAATAAGACATTTTATTTTTGTTATATAAATTGGAAATTACTAATGATCCTTTGAATAAATTAACAATACTCATAATTATAATCATGACGAAATCATTTACATATCCCAGTGCGGATCCATTTGCTTTTTTAGTAGCAACAATGTTGAATTCATTTACTAGGAAACTCCTAATCAATTCTGGCCAGTTGTACGTTATAAAATTATCTAAATTTTCGACAACTTCCAGGATAGATGCTAGAATGCGGAAGTTCGTCATTGGATAAAAAATATTGGATAATAGGTAAAGCACAAATCATTTTACTAAATCATCCATATGTGTTGAAGTATCCATCCTTTCAATATCATGCCGAATGTCATTGGATGTTTTGCTAGTGGATCTAGCACTGTCAACGTAAAATATAATACCTCTGTTTGGCATGCCTATGATTAAGGCAACCTCATCTGATGTGAATTCTACCCTATGTCCTTTAATAATGAAACTCTCAATCTTCAAATCCCAATTCGTTAGCAGCCTGTGCATAAGTGGAACATTCTGAGGCATAAGAGGAAGCTTTAGGAACTGGCTAATTTGCAATTGACGTAGCCTTTCAACCAGAGGATCTCCAAATCTCCGAACAAGTTCATTACATACTTTTCTAAAACTAGAAGTTCGGCATCTGAAATGTATCTTTGGAGTATATCCCTGCATAACAGATACTAATTATTAAAGTCATACCGAACATAAAAAACTTAATACCGATGATTGCCGAATTTATAAAAGGATTAAAACTACTAAAGCAATCTTATATCGAGTTAATGTGTATAAAACCGTGCAGTACCGAGCAGTACCGAGCTATACTGAACATAATACCGAGCAATATCGAGTGTTCATAACTGGTTAAATCGCTCGGTACAAAGCAGTACCGAGTGCAAGGAATGATTTAACTCGGTATTCAATCAATAATATTTTTCATGTTTTTATCTAAACTTATACCGAGCATTAAACGCCAATACCTAGCAGTACCGAGCTATACCGAACATAATACCGAGCAATACCGCGTGTTCATAACTGGCTAAATCGCTCGGTATAGAGCAGTACCAAGTGTAAGGAATGATTTAACTCGGTATTCAAGCACCAATACCGAGCAGTACCGAGTGTGTATAACTGCAGATACCGCTCGGTACCGAGTACTATATAACTTCATCCGTAATCCCTAACCGTAAACCCCATTTACAAAGAATTAGATGAGGCATTGCTTAGCAATAAAGTAACTAACATGAGGCATTGTTTTTTCTCGTAAGCTTCGAACTTGGAAAAAGATGAATACTACCAGGAAATACGGGGAGCTTCGAACTTGGAAGAAGAAGAATAGTTGTCGAAAATAAATCTTCGTATATGCAAGCAAATGATGACTGAAGTAAAAGACGAAATACGATGATCTTTATTTGCAAATTAACCATAAATTTCGGGTCCACCGGGATTTTCTTCGGTTCTCTTGCCTTGCCGTAATATTCAAAAATCGCACGTGCCATAGCCCAATATTTGCCGGGTCGGGTCTACGAAAATAAACCTAGTACATGGCGCTTGATTAGGCTATGCCGAAGGTAGAGTTGGGTCAGGAGGCAGTAAAAATTCACCAAAAGGAAAATCCCACCCGCTACTCCAGTTAACTTCCCGCTGTGATCACGGACAGCTGAACAACTCGAACTCTTCTTTCCTTGCCCTCCCAAATTCAAAACATATACAAAACCCTAACCCTAGCTACCTCCCAAAACACTCCAAGTTATTGCTCTCGACACTCGCCGCCTGAACTAGCCATCATTTGAAAGTTATAATGGATTATGTCCTCCTTCAATCCCCGATGAAAGAGCGATCTCCTGACCTCGGCCTTTCCTCGGAGACTACCTACGAGCTTATGCTGCGAGAGTCCATCAAAAGCTTTCTCGGCGGGTTCCACCGAGAAGGGTTCGACTTCGCCGGGTTCCGCTCGGTTATGTCGAGGCAGCTCCAGTCCAGCGTTGACCCGCCTCTCGAGATAGTGTGGCTTTACTCCGCTGCGAGCTACCATGAGAGCGTTGCTGCTAAGAACTCTTTTGACAGGATCCGTGCCGTAAGGGATCTCCTCCAGCTTCTCTCTGCATTCTCTGCTGCTAGCGGCGGCGCTAAGTCTATAGCGCTGATCGCTCCGGCGGTCTATGATTTGTATCAATGCGCAGTGGAGGGTTTGGTGGAGAAGAAAGATATAGAGTGCTTAGCGGACGGAATTTTGAGCTATATCAGTATATGCAGTGGTCATTATAGTGATTTGGAAGAGATTTCCACACCGCTGCATCCTTGCTTTCTTGACCTGCTGAAAGTGTGGACGTTGAGACACTCTGGTGCTGGTGCGAGTCTTGAGTCATTCTTTCCGCTGATTAGTAGTGAAGCTCGGAGGAGGTTTGAGAAGGAAGGATCTGGGGTTAGTTATTTAGCAGGTGTGGTAATTGCCGAGTCTTTCCTGCTCAGGTTATGCTTGAAGGTGAAAGGTGGAGGAGCTTCAAGGAAAGAGTTGCAAAAGGAATTAGGAATCTGGGCAGTTAGTTCCATAACTGCGTTATGCAATCGGCATTTTTTTGGTATGCCATTATCCTTACATTTTGGTTTTATTTTGAATGTAGCCCTTTGATTAGATCGTCTAATGTTTGTTATGTGTGTTGTATTTCTGAACAATGTTTATTAAATTGCATGATTTGGATGGTGCAATTGATATATGGGTTCTAATAGGATGTGCTAAGAGAATATTCATGGGTAGGTATGGAATAGGAGATAAATGTGTATATGTGTTATGAGAGAAGCTCTACTTGAATTTGTAGAAACATACAATCTTGAGATATTAAACATATATTTTAAGAAATGAGAAAAGTACTTAATTGCTTTTAATAGTGAAGCCACCAAATCACAAATTGTCTTTTATTTTACGTAGAAGGAATAAAGAACCTTTTTGCATATATTGTAAGACAACTCGTTCAGAAAATTTAACCACATAAGTTAGTGAATTATAGAAAAAATGATTAAAATAAATAATTTCTTTATTTATAGATGGTGAAATTTCAAATTTAGGAAGTCATTAATCTTTCAAATTAGATTTTGAAGAGAAAAAAATTTAGAATTATATGTACGAGTAAACTTTGATGTATGATGAGATATTTAGTTTAATTAAAAAAATATTTTCATGTAACATTTGTTGCAACTTAGTTTTCAAAACTATGTTTATATCATGTGAGTTTTTGATGATACCAAAATATTATTGTGTTGATTACTATTTTTCCTAACACATATTGGAAAATTGTGCTTGTGTTGTTTGTGTATAGTTATATATTAACGTTTCAGGGAAATCATACTCTAGACTACCGAAGGCTTCAACACGAATTAGATTAGGGTTTCTTGTAATTGAATTATGTACCTTTTTCTATTTTTCTTGAGTCTAAGGAAGTGTGATTGTAAGTGGGTAACCGTGCACACACACACTGGGGGAATGAGTCAAAATTTGTATTTTTTAAAACTAATTGTACTGTACGATTTGATCTGAGTGTTCCTCTAGAAAGAAGTTAATCGAATCATGCCATGGAAATTTTCTTTTGAACTGTTCATACTATATGAAGTTAGATTTGTATAGACGACGTCCAAAGTACGAAATGGATACGTACCAGTTCGTCTCGAACGAACTCACCATTTTTTGAACTGATCGTATTATACGAAATTAGTTTCGTACAGATGACGTACAGAGTACGAAATGGGTACATACCACTACCAGTTTGTCCCATACAAACAGGTAAATTTTGAACTGTTCGTTCTGTACGAAATTAGTTTCGTACAGACGACGTCTAGAGTACGAAATGGGCTCGTCCATGTTCGTACCAAATAAAGCATGATTTGATTTAGCAAGTTCATATTATATGATGTAGGGTTCATACATACGACTAAAATAGTACAAAATGGATTCGTACAAAATTGTATCAGACGAACCTTTTCAATTTTGAACTGTTCATATTGTACGATGTCTGTCCGTATTGTATGATGTCAGTTCGTACAAGAGCGTACAAGTGTTTTTTTGAATTGTTCGTACGTACGAAGTACGATCGAAGTATGTTCACTTGAAATTTTCAGTTTTCTGGATAGTTTTTCTAGTCTTTCATATATAAGAGTCCTATAAACTGACTATCCATGAGTTTTATGCGAATTTTCACTTGAGAGTGAGAGTGAGAGTGTTTTGGGAGAGTGTTTGGGTGTGAGGATTGAGAGATCTTACAAGTGAAAATTGTGAAGGGTTCACAAGATTGCCCAAATGTGAGGATCTCTTTGTATGTTCTTCAAATCTCTGTCCTAGTTCTTTGAAGACTCTTGAGAGAAGATCTTTGGAGAAGATCCGGTACTCTGTCGTCACCAGGATGGTGAGAAAGGATGTCGATACTCTGCAGTTACCAGGAGGGTGAGAAAGGACGTCGGTACTCTGCCATCACCAAGAGGGTGAGAAAGGATGTCAGTACTCTACCGTCACCAGGAGGGTGAAAAAAGACGACAGTACTCTACTGCACCGGGGATTGGTGGAAGAGAGGTTATTGTAAGGGCTTCTCCGCCTTGCTGTGGGAGCAAAAAGAGAGTCACTTTGATATAGTGCAATACTTGAAGGAGGAGTTTTTAGAGAGTGGACATAGGTCTAGTTAGTTCGAATCAGTATAAATTTGGTGTTCTTCTATCTTTATTTTTACTGCTCTTTTATTTTCTGTACATTTACTTTTTTTGGTTGAAAATTTTATTTTAAGAAAATTTATCATTGTGCATAAAATCTTAAATCGGTTTTCTAAATTACCAAAAGAATTTTTTAAATTACCAATTCATCCCCCTCTTGGTTAGCCTTGGGACAAATCTATTAGGTCTAATAACCTATTCAAACTTTCAACTTTTATGGGTTCTAGAAATAGATTATACAAAATTAAAGAGACTTGGTGGTGGGAGAAGGATGTACAAAATATTTTTAAGAGAAAAATGTGCTTTCATGGAGTGACAAGAAGTACTATTGGAGCATAAATTATTTATAAAAAGTTAGAAATCTTGCATAAAAGGTGTTAAAAAAGCAAAAGCTACTATATTTGTTGATTTATCTCATAAATTAGGTGCCAAGAATGAAGAAGATAAATATGTAAATTATTCAAATCAAAAGAAAATAGATCTACAAGTTTTGATCAAGATAGATTTAAAAAAATTAAATAAAATCAATGAAATATGAGTAATCAAGAGTTTTAAGCATTTTTTTCGGAAGAGCAACAAAAACACATAATGTGGTATGCTATTGATTAGTTTTGAAAAAAAAATGAAGTTTATGTAGCTCTGATGAAAATAAACTTAAAACTTTAATTCCAAATGATACATGTATTAAAATGGAGAGTTAACAAGGATAGTGGAGTAGTTTTGTCAACAAGTCTTTTTAATAAAAAAATGAAGATTAACATGATATCAATTGAGAAGAGAGGTATTCTAGTACTAATATCAAGAAGAACACAGATGCAAGATTAAAGTTTTTAAGAAAATTGAACTTATATTATAAAATGAAGTTATCTGAAAGAGTACAAAAACAACAACAATAATAATAGCAACATTAAGCTTTTATCCCATTATGTGGGGACGACAACATGAATCATTTTATTGAAGAATTCATGTCATGATTGTATAAGTTGTCAACTGTCTAACACAACCCTTCATTTTTCTCATTTAGGGCTTGGGACTTGGTAATGATAGTGTTTTAATGGAATAAAATCTTATAGGAGATTATATCAATGTTGGATAATCAATTTTATTTTTTTTAATTAGGAAAATTTAAAAAGTATGAAGATTTAAGGATCTTCTAATAAAGCATATCATCAAGTACAACGAGAGTTATTTTGAAGCTAATAAAAAAAAATGTGTATCAAAATAATGTTGAAATTAATAAAACATATGTGTGAAAGAGTATTAACTAGTATTGAAATTAGTTAATTATCATGGTAGATTAATCTTGGATCAAAATTAAATCATATATTCTTGTATTGATTATACTTACAAAGGAAATTCATGTTGAGGAATCATGGTGTATGTTTGTATTGATGACATAATTCTAATGTGAGATATTTGATGAATAAGTATAAAGTTAAAATAATAAAGAATATGTGTAAAAGATTAAAGGGCTTAGGATTAATATGATGAATACTATGTATAAGATATGCAATTTAAATGGTTGTAATGCCAATAATTAATCCTAATATTATTAGCAAATCAATCGGTGCTTAGGCATAATAAGTTTAAGTACCTATGATCAATTATTGATAGAATGGGATGTAGATGTGGACAAACTTTGAGATTTAGGACTTGCTAGTTGAGATATAGAATTGCCTTATAAGTACTTTGCTATAAAATAAGATTATGAAGTCTTAGAGATAAATTTTATAAACTTTCATTTAGTTAGGTCATGTTGTGTGGATTCACTGTTGGGCAATAAAAAGACAATTTACAACCATTCTAATTGTGATGGATGTGTGTCAAGTCTAGAAATAATAGATGTGAAATGATTATACTAGATGGTAGACAAAGGATTGGATAATATATCTAGGCAATTTGGGCATGTAACAAAGGATAGAAGATGTAATAATAAAACATATAGATAAAATTCATGCAGAGAGGTTAGAAGGAAAAATGAATAGATCTAAAGTATCATGTATGTACGTTGTGTGAAAAGAGTTGCACAAAAATATTTTACTCCTAATGCAACACTTAGTAGGAATAAATGTGGAATGAGGATTCATTAAACTTATCCAAATGGTCTATTGATGATGATTATGATATTTAAAGATTACATCATTAAAGATATCCCCTAGCCTTGGGAACTGATCTTTACAAGCTCATCCCCCCCATAACAATTTCTGCTATGAACTATTTTGAATTTCAATTGTGTGTTTATCTCTTTTTGCATGCTGTTCAAGACGAGTTTGACTATAACAACCAGAGGCCACTGATTCGTTGGTTCAGTATTATATTAATTTCTGTAAGACTTGGATAATTTTCCTTATCTTGTGTTCTTTGGTAAATGTTTGTAGTAAAACGAAATGGTACATTTTTTTTATTTCTAATCTTTTCAGTTATTATTATTTTTTTTTCATTTCTCTCGTGTAATTCAATAATCAGTGACTTATAAGCTCTGCTAGTTTTTTGTTTTATATCTTATTATTGCACTTTGAGTGAGTTTTCACTTCAAATTTTGATATGCTGATGTGCAGAAATATTGTTGAAGTTCCTGTTGGATACAAAAGTTATTGCAGCCGCTCTATTGGTAAGTCAAAAACCAAATTTGAGAATCACATGAACTACGTTCAACTTTAATAGCATTTCTTCGTCTACTTCCCTGTTTCCTTTGTCTGCACAATGAAAGTTGGTTTTGATTAAACCAATCTGAAAGCTTCCCCAAAAAACCCTAGAGAAAGAACACCTTAGAGTTTCCCCATGAAAAATTAGCCGTGTTACAGTTGCCCCTACCATGTACTTCTAATATCTGCATGTTATCTTATGAAATTTGTTTTGCTAAATGGTTAAAGCTCCAATACATGTCTTGCTACCTGATGTAATTTGTGCAGAGTTGGTTGCAAGGATGACAGATCCATGTTGGTTTAGTGTCAATTTCAAATGCTGAATCTTTGCGGATTCTTGTGATTCAAAGATAGATGATAGATTGCAACACTAACATGCTTGTTGCTGAAAAGGACTCTGCCAAGAGCTTACTTATCCCAAATTTGAATAGTAAAATGACGCAAGTGAGATAACATTAGTTCTTACTGATATGGTATGTTTAAATGTTCTTATCTTCTGCATTATAATGCTGTCATCATGACCTTTATTTCCCTGAATGGATGATTTGATTTCATCAAAGCTATAGAGGTGGTAGCAGTAAAATTATTTTTTTTAGGATTCACAAATTGAATATCCACTTCATGTTGCACATGTTTTCTGCCAGTGGTTTTCTAGATGGCATGACTTAACATGATAGCAAAATTACAGGAGCGCGTTTCTTTTTTGTACAAGAAATTGAGATTACGTGTCATCAGGTGATTTAATAAGGCAGTGAAAGTAGAGATCATAGTGCAATATGATGTCTTCGTTCATAAAGAAGAGAACAACCTAGTATAGAGGATCCAAAAGGAAAACAAATGAGGGTTGAGAAGATTAGAATATTAATGCCTTAAATATGGGGGAGAAAGAAGGGAGAAATAATGCATGAAGAAGATCTATTGTCAAGAGGAAAGAAGAGGATCAGCTAGAAGAAAGAATGAGCGAGCAAATGCCATCGCATATTTAGTTTATTATCATTTTCATTACATCCCTTGGCCTACTATATATAATATTGATGCAGTAAGAAGGCTTTAATAAAAAGTAGATATTTATAGGCATGAATTGGATTTATCAATTTGGCAAGATATAATATGTGGAGCTGTCAACATTTAAGGAGTGGATCATCATGATTTACAGTATTCTCATCATCCATTTATAGAATGAATATAAGCATCATCAATTTTTAGAAAGTTCTCTACTTTGAAAATTGTTATGCTGCCACTATTGTCATAGAAGAAGTTGATTTATTTCTATTATGATCCTTAGGAATTTGGGAAGAATTAAATTTCAATATAATGATGCAAATTAGAAAAAATAAATATTATTTCATTTATGTAAATATTGTGTCATTAGTATTTTCAATTAAGTGTGGAGCAATCAAGGAAGATATTGAACATCTTAAAAGAAATCATTGGGATCTATTCTCCTTACAATGAATGATGGTCGCAATTTTTAGCAAAGAAAAAAAGCATATGACATCCTCCCGGCTCTCTCCACCTTTCATTAAGATTCTAATACAAAGAGGAAGCTTTGGATGCTTTATAATCAAGGTTCTTTTCAATTAAGATTCATCAATTATGCAATCAAATTACGAAGATTTTGAAACTTAATTTTCACTATGTAATATATATATATTAGTGCTTATAAATATTCTGTGAATTGAGTGAGAAAATCATTTTGGGTTGAAGACAATTATCATAGGATATTTTATTAAGGATTTTTGATCGCAAGTTGGAAAAGATTCCTTAAAATAAGGTGATAAAAAACAATTAAGTTTGGCAAAAAAATTGTTCTCTATTTTATTATACCATGTAAATTTCCTATCAAGGATATGAATATCATCTGTATTAAATTCATTGATAAAGCCTATAAAGAATTTGGGAGGCTTGAATCAATAGAAAACACAAGAAAATATTGAGAGAACATTCTTCTTGAGAAATTTCATTATCGACGTCTCCATAAATGATCTATTTAGAAGATAACTTAGAACCAATGGCAGATTGAAAGTGTATATACAACGAATAATATGTTAGTATATTATGAGAGGACATCCACCGAAATAAAATCCCATGAACATGAAATCTTTGAAGAAATGGCATTAAGGATCACCTAATCCTTAATTTTAGTTACTCTAATAGTTCTCAAAGTATTAGGACAAGGATTAATGCTTTCAAATTCTTGAAAGCAGATTACTTAAGTTTTTCAAGGAAAATGCCTTCTTTGACCGGACTTCTTTTAATAGAGGAGTCTAAGCGTATAACATTGCAAGTTATGGCTTCATGAATGATTAGAACTCTAAGAGAAGCAAGGAAAGTCTAAAATGTAGATGACCTAATTTTTTGAATTGTGAGCCACTGAGCCATATGCTGCCACCAAGGAACATAATTATCCTTCTTTCCCTTGGACTTTGATTGAGAATAACAACAACAATAAGAAGCCTTTATCCTACTACATGGGGTCGGCTATATAAATCATTTTTCTCCATTGTGTCCTATTAAGAGCCAAATTCTCATTTAAATCTAATAAGAAAATGCCACTAATAATACTTTATAACCAAGTCTTTTTTGGTCTACCTCTACCTTTCTTAACATAGGACATATCTAATACATCTACTCTCCTAACTAGGTTATCGGAAGGCCGACGTTTTATGTGACCAAACTAGGGGTGTAAATGAGTTGAGTCAATCACAAGTCACTTCAAACTCGAGCTCGAATCGTCACTGAAATAAAAAGCTCGAAATCAAGCTCGAGCTTGAGTCGAGCCCAACGAATGAGCTCGAACTCTGCTCGAGCATTCTTACTCCGGCTCGAGAGCTCGACTCGATATGCAATCAAGCGGCTGGGTTTTTTCTTCGCCGACGAAGTCACAAACAACAGGTGTGGAGTTTGCAGCTGGAGCCTACTCTCAGGGAAGATGCTAAAAACATTTTTTTTAAAATTTTTTCCTTAAAAAGCTATAGAAAGTACTAGTGATAGGACTTTTTTTTAAAGCTGTTGTTGTACAACTGTTAAATGCTATTATTAAATATATTAAATTTTAATAATAGCAGTTTTAAATATTTATTTTACCAAAAAAAATATTTTTTTGAATATTTAATTTATTTAAACCGGCTTGCCATCCTACGAGCCAAGCTTAGTTAAACTCGAACTTGAGTTGAATTTCGAGCTCGTGGCTCGAAGCTTGACTTGCGAGCTCAATAAAGAGTCGAGTTTGAACCAGCTTACGAGCCGGCTTGGCTCATTTACACCTTTAGGCCAAATCATCTAAGGTGTCTCTCTCTAATCTTATCTACCACTGGATAACTGTTTTTTTCCAACTCCATTTAGATTTGGAATTGTGATCTTCTTTTTAAAGTAATGATGAAATGTCTTGGGTTTTGATGGATATTGATTGGAAGAAATGATTCAAACATTTTAGTATATCAAAATTGTATTTATAAAGCCTTAAGATTCCTCAAGATTTTTCTTCAAATCACAATAATTCTATTAAATTTAGAATCTTAATGTTGTAGCCATAAGGTAATTTGCCTTGTTGCTCTTAAGATTGCCTAAAAAGTCTTATGTCATCACCCAAAAAAAATGATGCATTGGCATTGAGAGAGAGAGAGAGAGCTAGAAAGAGGAATCTAAATAATTCCCTTCTTATAAATGTAAAAGGAAGCAAGAACCCCATCCTTTTTCTCTCTTGTTTTGCCTTTATTTCTAGTAGTTAGGTGTCTAAAAGGCTTTCCATCTCTAGCAAAAAAAAAAAAAAAAACGAGTGTCAAGACTGCAATTTGACGAACCGGCCTTTATGCTCAAATTAACAAGGTGGGAACAAACAATCGGATGGTTAATTAAAAATTTTCAGTTAATCTAAAACTTTCCCAATAAATTGAAAGAGTCACTAAAATCTGAAAAAAATATAAACTGATATAAAATGAATCAAAAATCTTTCATTCGGTGCGTTATGTCTATGATACACATTTTGATTATATTAATTTATAATTGAAAATGTTTGAGCAACTAAAAGTAAGTTACAACTCAGAGAGTAAATTGTGCTTCTAAATTACAATAACCCAAAAAAATTAGAACAATATGTATGAGCATTTCAATTCATATCATAAAGTAATTTCATTTAGATTCATTTAATTTCAAAACTTACAATATTATGCATATACAATATCTTTATATATATATATATATATATATATATATATATATATATATATATATATATATATTTTTTTTCTTATAAATTATACAACTGTTACAGGAGTTACCGTTTAATTTAGTACCAATGAAGGCATTCCTTTTTCATTTCATATTTCTTTTTCATAAACTTTTTCATTTACGTGTACGAGTACATTGCGTCCTCAGTCAGTGTCATAAAGGGGCGTGTTCTATCAGTCAACATGCACATGCAATTATATATATCTAGTCACTTTTTTCCTATGATGCACCGACACTTCTCCTCAAAGAGGCGTGCAGTGTCCGACACCGTGTCCGACACGACACTCGTCCGACACTCCTCCGACACGTGTCGGACACGCCGAAAACGTGTCCGATTAAAAAAATATTAAAAACAAATTGGACACGCGTGTCCGACACGCGTATCTTAAATATTTTATAAATTTTTTAAAATATAATTTCTTATATTTGGCGAGATTTAAACTAAATTTCTTATTTCATATCCACAACACCAAATCAATGTCTGCATTTAATACCCATTCATCGAATATTCTCATTTTTATTTCTCTTTGGCAATGAAGATATTTTCATCTCCTCTCTTTTTGCACAATTACAAATCTTTCTTTTGTTGAACTAGAGTTGAAAGTAGTGATATTCAATGATGATGATATTGAAGGTCAAAAACAAACCTCTAAAGCTAATCATTGTAGTTGAAGCTTAAATGCTTGATGTTGTAGTATGTGATTATTTGCTTATATTTTTGTGGTTGTACTAGATATTTTGTATTAAATATTTTATATTATAAGCTAGACAAGTTATCATGTCATTCATTTATTATTGTTTGACATTTTTAATATGATATTACATTAATATATATACACTATATAAAAAAAAGTATTGTCGTGTCCGCGCCGTACCCGTGTCCTATATTTTCAAAAAAAGCCGTGTCCCGTGTCCGTGTCGTGTCGTGTCCGTGTCGCCGTGTCCGTGTCTGTGCATCATAGTTTTTTCATATTACATTTCTTTACTTTATGCTTTATGCAGTATTGTAAAGTAAATTATTTAATATGTAAGAGATGAATCATTTGCAATGCAGTTAGAAGAAGAAATAAAATAAATTATTTGCATTAACAATTAAATGCAATTAAAAACAATACAATTATCATAATATAGAAACATGCATACTCACCCTGATTCAGATTGCTTGCTCTTATTGTCCTTGTTCTGACTTCAATAAAATAACACCAATAAAATGACATCTATAATAATACATGATTTCATAAGGTTATTTTAACTTATATATATAATCATATTTCTCTCTAATTAATTATTACGTATACTTAAATATTTCTTATTTTTAAATAATAGAATCTGTTTTCCTCATTTTATCAGTTATATATGAACTATGATTTAATTATCATTAATTTATAACATTTTCTTATTTAATAATTTCTTATATTAATTTAATTAAATGTACTCTCTTTTAAAATTAATAATTTAATTAAATGAAATCTCTCATAAGTTCCCTCTCTCTTAATTACTTAGTTAATTCATTAATTAGAATTTAAATTTTAAGATTTCCATTCTCGCTGTATATATGAGATAGAATTTTTTTCAGTAACATATTTAATATTTACTTTTACTAAATTTCTATTCTTTATTACTAATATATATTTGTATAATTAATTATCTTAATTAATATTTTCAATTAAAATCCATATCTTATTTGAATCTCATAATCTCTCATTTACATACCAATTTATCTCATTTTATTATTAATTTCTAATTTAAAATATCTTCTCTCTTTAATTAATTACTTTAAGTTTATTCTATGCCATAAATTCATTATACTTCTAAATTCAATTTATTATTTAATATATTCATGGCTTAATTTGAAATCTCATATAATCTTATATACATATTATCATTAATTAATTTCTAATATTAATTTTCTTATAAATATTTTATTTTATCAAAATAATACTAATAAAAGAATAAAAATCTTACCTTCTCCCAATCGTCGAAAACCCTCACCCACGCTCGCTTAATCCTTCTCTCTCGCTTTCACTCTCAATCTCTCAGTTGGCTCGATCGCAGGTGCCTCCTTTTTCTCCCACTCTCTTCCTTTCTGTTTCTCTCTATTTCCTTCCCTCTTCTTCTTCCTCTTAGTTAGAGTTCATCTCAGTTTAAGTTTTCTCTCGTGATTTCATCCTACAGGAGTGAGAGAAACTGAGATATTTCGCATGAGGAGTTATTCTTCTTCACAATCGTACTCTTTCCTTTGCTCAATGGTTCCATCCAACTCCGGTTGGGTTGTTCGTGTTCCGCTTGGCTTGCTCATGCAGGTTCTCATTTAGGGCTGGCCGATATTACAATGTGGGCTCAATTGTAGGAAAATCATTGGTAATTGTGTGAACGGGCCAAATATGAATGAGTGTGAGCTTATTCCTTTTAATTTGTTAATTATTGAGCAAAATATGCACAAACTCAAGTTTCTTATAGAATTATGGAGGTCAACATTAGAGACTAAAGGTTTTCGCTTGAGTAGATCTAAAACGGAATATATGGAGTGTAATTTTAGTAGTAATAGACCTAGTGTGGGGATTGTAACTTTGGGCGATCAAGTAGTTAATAAGAGTACACGTTTTAGATATCTTGGATCTATTGTTCAGAGTGATGGTGAAATAGATGGGGATTCTCATCAGCAGAATTCAAGTTGGATAGTTGAAGTGGAGGAATGCATCGGGCTTGTTGTGTGATAGAAAAGTACCCCTCAAACTTAAGGGAAAATTCTATAAGATGGTAGTGAGGCCTGCAATGCTTTATGGTGCTGAATGTTGGCCATTAAAAGAGAAGCATAATACTAAGTTAAGTGTGGCAGAGATGAGGATGCTTAGGTGGATGAGTGGCTTTACCCTTAGAGATAGGATACGAAGTGAGCATATACGTGCAAAGGTTGGAGTAGCTCCAGTAGAAGATAAGATTAGAGAGAGTCGCCTTAGATGGTTTGGTCACATAAAACGGCGGCCTTCCAATGACCCGGTTAGGAGAGTAGAGGTATTAGATTTGACTTATATTAAGAAAGGTATAAGCAAACCTAAAAAGACTTGGTTAGAAAATATTAGGAATGACTTTTCTTTATTAGATTTAAACGAGAATTTGACCTTTAATAGGACACAATGGAGAAAAAGGATTCATGTAGCCGACCCCACGTAGTGGGATAAAGGCTTGATGTTGTTGTTGTTGTTGTTGTTGTTGTTCAGCTCATTATTATCAACCCAAATACAAACAAAAAAACCAAGTCAATAACTGTTACTTGCTTTTTTATTTATGGAAGGCTTTCAGTGCTTGAAAAAAATATTTGTGATCATTTTATAACATTTTATAACACCATAAAATTTTAAATGTGATGTCCATAATTTTAGAATAATTTTGATAGCTTTTAATAACAAAATACTAGTAAAATGCATAAGAATGAACCTTATATATATATATTATTTATTTATTTTCATAAATTGAGCTCTTATAAATATAAACATGGTTGAGCTGACTTTTGTTATTTATGCTTGACTCACTTGACAAATGTGTCAAATACGTTGTTGAGTTTAACATATGCTGGTTGTAAGCATTGAACTTTGTTAACTCCCTAATTGCAAGAGGTTTTACCTGTTTTGATACCGATAAATGCAAAGCGGGCATCTAAGCAATGATGTGGCAGGCAAAGGGATTATGATATATAAGTGTCAGTGTAGGGTAGGGAAGGGCAAGGGGGGTTGAAGCAGGGAAATGTGACTACATAAGAATGAATTCTTATAAAAAAAAATATGCATGAGAATATGAAGAAGGCTAATGATTAAGAGAAAGGAGGAGGATCTATCAAGAAAAAGGAATTCTAATGCAAATGTTATTTTCTTATTCATTAATCAATCATTCTCTTTTAACTCTTGGTTTATTTTCTATGTAGTACTCATATTCTATGTTCAAATAATGTAGCACAGCATAAAAAACAACACAACAAAAGACTTCAACGGTGATAAATGACATTAGATAGAAGATTACATATGCCATTGAATTTGTAATAAGGATTAGGAGTGAAGGGTAGAAAATGTGGTTATCAAATGAGTAAATAAAATTAGTATTAGAATATTAGGAAGGAGACGATGATATTTCACCACATGAATAACCCATTATTTTCATTTTCTTGCTTTTAAGACCTATAATGCCTAACACCTGTTTAGAATCAGGGAAGAAGAATGTAGTTCATCTATTTTTTTGTCGTTATTTATTTACAAAAATGTTTTGAACTTCGCCTTGATGTAAATTTAAAGGGACCATATTCTTTACATTTTATGTATTCTTTTTGTTCCTTAATCGTCACTTTTCTTCAAGTGGACATCTGTGGGACATGGAGAGGCTACCCGAGGTACTATGTTCTTGTTGATCTGCATGCATAAACTTAAATTTCGGAGTACCGATCATTTTACAAACATAGGATGTTTACACAGTAACTTAATATATTCTTCAAATCAGAATGCTGATGATGAAAAGCTTGCAAGAGGAGTCCTCTATGATGCTGTGGTTTTGGTGGATTATTCTTTTCTTTTTTCTGGGAAGGAGATAGATCAGTCTGATAGGATAAGGAATCTTCTTGTAACAAAGCTGATTGTAACAAATGAAGCTGTCAAAATTGCCAGGTAAGCTGATAACAACACATTTCTTCATGATGTGCAACTAGCTAGCAGAACTGATGTTCCATTTTTTTATCACAGGACAGGAGGGGATCATTGCAAAGCCATCTCCTATCTGAATGCATACGCAACTTCATCTCTTCCAAGTGAACTGATCAATTTGGTTCGCAAACAGATTGGAGATTTGAGCTCCGAAAAGCCTAATAACAATTCACCTGAAGGTCTTCTTAGTGAGTATCTATATATATTTTTTCTTTGATCACTTATCATAGTAACAAGTGGTACAGATCTAAGAAATCACTGATGAGATGATTTTTGCATTTTTTTCTCCTTTCTTTGGTAGAGTGGCTAGTTCTTCTTCAACAAATGAGGAAAATAAGTCTTGATGATGAAGCTTCAAGATATGCAATTCAGTTGATATCTGAGGAGTCCAGTCTACTTGCAGTGGAGTCTGCATCTGCTGAAAACAAAAAGATGGATGCTGATTTATTTTTTTTGGATAAAGGCGAGTCAAATGGTGAGGAAATGGAGTCAATGGATGCCGTATTTTCCTCTGCTGCTCAATCCATGAAACAATTCTCGAGCAATGGAAGAGTAAAAAGGAAAAAATCTATAGGTCAAGAAGGAAATCGGTCCAAATTTGTCAAGTATGATGCTCACAACGACCTGCTTGAAGATTCTGTTATTCCTATTATAGCTGATGGTGCAAATAGTGATAGTGCAGTTGAGAATCCACCGTCAGATGCAGATATGGAAGAATCTGACTGAGATTTCAAGGTTCTTAGTGGATGGCTCTCTGACACTTTTTGCTGTAGGTAGGAAGAAAAAGCATCCAACAAAATACAGTATTAATTTGGATGATAGTTTTTTTTCACTTTGTTTTAGAAAAGCAGAAGAGAAACTGTAATTTGAAGAGTAACTTTTAACAGCAAAATGAAGTCTTTAGCAGATGGAACTTTCTCATAATTTTTTTTGCTTGAATTACATCTTAAATTTATGCACACACTTTAATACGGTGCAAAACTACTTGTTTGAGGTTTCATTCATATGAAATTTGGTGATCTCATTAAGTTCTGCTCTCTATCAGTTATGTACAGAGGCAAGATATTGTATTCCTGGATATTTTTATTTTATTTATTTCAGTTGAAATTTTTTTTTGTAATCCTGTATAGGGTATAGAAATTAATCTTAATTTGGTACCAATCTTGAGGCATATTTGAATTATAAAATTATAAAATTTTAAAATTAATTTGGGATTATTAGAATTCCAATTTCAATAAATTTGTAGTCAATTAAATGTCGTGACAAAATGAATTTTACAATATAAAAAATAGTCCAATTAGAGTTCAAAGGAGCTTAAATCCGAGGCATGAAGTGTAATTGAAAATTTTAGGATAATAATTGGAAGATCAGATGATTTTCAAATGTGGCATGTTTATAGTTGAATTGAGTAGTTCGACAAGGAAAATTAAACAGACCTAAGATCATTTAATTCTGATACCATTAAGACATTAAAATGTTTGAAATGAAGTTTTATAATCAAGAGAGTCAGTATGAGTTGTTAAATGGGATTTTCTAGATTTATTTTTATATTCATGGGCATGTTGCTCTCAAATATTTATAAATAGCCCCCCACTTTTTATATGAGGGGGAGATTGAAGTTGGAGCTTGAGATTTGAAAGAGCTATGAAGTTCTAAGGATCATCGAGCAGCACTTGAGCAACATCACAGGGCCACTATCTTGATCATTGTTCTTGATCCTTTTTCGGCCAACCATTACTATCATTTTGACCTATGTCACATACAGATTATGACTACCGTCACCCAACCACAATCACCAACCTATATTGTATGACTATGGTAATCTAATCATCGTTAGTGGGATACGGTCCTTAGACCATTGTTACTTGACTACAATCCTTTAACCTCCGTCGCCCAACTGCAGTCCTTGGACCTCTATTACCTGACTACAGTCCTCCAACCTTTGTTGTCCATTAACTAATGTTGACTGACAACAATCCTCTAACCTCCGTCGATCGTCCATAGCCTCCAACGACTATCGCCCAACTATGATTTTTTAACCATTGTCGCTTGACTACAACTATTTCAATATCCATTGCCCATCGACTACGATCCTCTGACCCCTGTCGCTCATCGATTATGATTATCATCGCCCAACTATGTTCCTCGGCCTTTTCCGCATGATTATAGTGTAATAGCCTGAAGTTTTTGTAAATCTGAAATTTTGGTTGGGAGCGCTGCGGTGCTGAGTTTGTGAAGCGCTATGGCACCAAGCTCTCGAGTTTACAAAGGTATGGGTGAGTGTTGCAACACTAAGGATTTGAGCGCTAGGATGCTGAGTTTGTAATTCTATTTTTTTAATAAAAATATCTAAATTCATTTTAATAAAAATATTCTCCCACCAGTCCCCCTCCCCATTTCTTTGCATTGTTAGGTGAGAGAAGCAAGAGAAGAGGAGAGAGAGAGAGAGAGAGAGAGAGAGAGAGAGAGAGAGAGAGAGAGAGAGAGAGAGAGAGAGAGAGAGAGAGAAAGAGAGAGAAAGAGAGGAGGAGATAAAAAGTAGGGTTTTGAGTCGGTATTTTTCATTGCTCTAGTTACGAAAAGTGCTCTGATCATGGTTGGTAACTTTAACCCTATCTCTATTTTTTGATGATTTCCAGTTTTGCTTATTTTATTTCTCTATTAATTTTGATAAAAATATAATATTTCTAGTTATAGTGAACTTTTATGTGCAACATTTGATGTGTATATATCATTATTCTGAATATTTTGACATGTTCATATTGATGTTTCACTGGTTGATTTTGTATATATGTAATTTTATTTGAAATGATTAGAGTAATAACAAGTACAAAATATTCCAGATTCAACATATTATATCTAGACATGATATACACACAACTCGAAAACAGCTCATTTCAGACAGAATTTGCGGTGGAAATAAATTCATCACAAATTTCGACGAAATTTCCGGCGGATTACTGAAAGAACATTTCTGGTGGATTTTCCGATGGATTCCTGAAAGATTTTTTGAATCATTTTATAGCAGATTTATTTCCGACGGAATTTCAGACCAAAATTATTTTTTTCTAAAGAATGACTAAAATAATTATTTTTTAAAATTAAGTTAAATAATTTAATAATGTATAATCAAATAAAATTATTTAAATTAAACTAATTAAACAATAATTAATAATTCATTATTAAATTAAATAAATTTAAATATTATTACATTAAATTAATTAAATAAATTAAATAAATTAAATAAATTAAATTAATAATTAATTGTTAAATTAAATTAATAAATCATTGTTAAAATAAATTTATTAAATTAAATTAAATTGATTAAATTGATATTTAGTTCTAATTTTAATAAAATAAATTAAAAACTAAAGAAACAGCTTTGCCTTAGTGGCGCGTTGGTTGGGGGCTTGATGGCCTATCGGCGCGGGTTCGAATCCCGCTATAGGCGGGCTGCTCCATGGGTCTGTTGGCCCACGATCGAGCTCACTTGGGTCTGGTGGACGGGTGGGCTTAGCCGGCGTGCGCATAGGGTAGGGTGGGCTGGCTGTTGGTTTGGCTGGGCCTGCGCTTGGGTAGGGCGGGCTGTTGCAATCGCGTGGGTTGGTTGTGTTTATCCCATTTTTTATAGTTTTTTTTTTTCATTTTTATTTATGTATTTAGGCATAATACATGCATACTGATGAGTATATTTGATATATTTACATGTTATAATTATTGTATACGTACATGATCATGTCTATTATTTTGATATACATGATGTGAAATGAATGTAAAAGCAAGAATTATTAACTGATTCAAGTTGATTGAAAACATATTAACCTATATATGAGAGTAAGCCAACCGACTTTTCTTGAAATAAGATTTGGAATATAATCCTAGGTGATATGAAATGTGATATATAATGATATTAATTGATAAGATATGATATACCGATGAGTAGAAAATGATGACTTCTTATATGAAAGCCACTTGACTTGTGACTGTGGGCTCCGAAAATTCGGCCCCAGCCTCCGCCCGCTTTTTTTTTTTTGTTCAGCGAGGGAGTTTTAACAGATTAAATTCCGAGGTAAATTTTGGATGACAGATGGATTTGTAGATAATACACTACCCAGAGATTCTGCCCTCATTTTGTGAGGACTTTATGATCTGAGTTCTGATTTCCTATAGACGCAAGCCCCTATAGTTAATTACCCCTCCCGATAATGAGAGAGAACTTTCGATTAAGGCTAGTCGTCGATCAGATACGTAGCGATACATCTTATCTGGCATATAGTAGCAACATTGGAATAAGTTTGAGAATTGGAAGTTTGAAGGTTTGGGAATTTGGAAATGTTTGATATTTAATATATCAATTTTCACCATCAAGCACTTAAAGCGGATGGTGGGGGAATGGATGATAGACCCAATCAAGATCCCATGGTTCCGTCATCCCAGACCATTGTGGTCCCTGGTCTACTTAGTCAGAGGAGGTAGTTGACCCAACTTGACAGAAGGATCCTTGTCAGCAGCCATGGGTTGCTTCGTCCAAGTAGATCTTGTAGACCTGGGGTGAATGTTTGTCTAAGGGGACAAATTAGAATCCACCTTAGCTAACAGAGGGCTTTGTGCCCTATCGATCATATCCTATGGATTCATATCTCAAGGATTTGGTGCCGTTAAGGAGCGTATTGGCTCTGGCCATAACCGGTATTTGTGGTGCCATTTGGCGGCAAAACCACTCGGTTTAGAGGGCCCCGGGTCGTCATAACCGTTTATCCTGCGGTGCAATTTGGCGGCAAAAACGCCGGTTAGAGGACACGTACGACGTCCTTATTGGCAGAAGCTTATTTGAGAATGGATCCTAGTGATATTTTTGACTAGGCATTTAGCTCTTTTGTGAGCTGAAGTAAATTTTAATTTGTCCACCCCGGCAAACTGTTGTGGAGGGTGGATGAATTTTGCTTTAAGTGATTGATGGATTGATTTCAGTTTTAAATATCTGGACTTTAGGATTTCTGTAATTTGGATTTTGAATTGACTTTTGGGAGGTATTTAAAAATGTTTGTGAACCCCTCCTATTGAGATTAGCATTCAACACGGCCATCATCGGGGTGACCATAATGTCACTTGAAAAATATTTAAATTTTGTAGATGTTTGAGGGCATTTTGAAATATTTTGTGAACCCCTCCGGTTGAAATTAGTGTTCAACACGGCCATTATCGGGGTGTTCGGGGTCATTTCTCTATGTTGATTGAACCCTGTCAACTCAACCGGGTTGTTGCTCGAGGATCGAGTTTCTCGTAGGCTTTGTGCCTTTGTTTATGAATTTTCTTTGTTGAAAGCCTTGAAAACCGAATATGAATGTACAAAATAAATATTCTGGTCAACTTTCGTGACTATATACTTTGTGCATGTATGCTCCTATTTATCTACTTAGGAGGATCGGGTTTCATTGGCTTCATGTCTTTTGTTTAGTGAATTCTTTTGATTGTAGGCCTTGAAGGCCTAATATGAATGTATTGAAACAAATACATTGGTTCCCACAACCATG
The DNA here is from genome assembly GCA_022539455.1 of Dendrobium nobile. Lineage (NCBI taxonomy): Eukaryota > Viridiplantae > Streptophyta > Magnoliopsida > Asparagales > Orchidaceae > Dendrobium > Dendrobium nobile. The sequence goes on from CM039727.1 coordinate 25,555,087, forward strand.
TGTTTGTTTGAAGGTTCGAACCCTGTCAACTTTTATTGATCCGTATAAAAGGATCAGGTTCGAACTAGAATTCACTTATCGACCCGCGCAGCATCCCTAGGCGTCACATGTGTACAAATAATATGCTCGCTGGGGCCTATGCGGGTGATTTTTATATTGATTTGGATGTACGCCATTGTGTACCTATGTGTATACAAACTATAGTACAGGTGCAGGGGTACTTTGAAGTATTTGTAGTTGGGTAGATAACTATCATTTGGATGCACACAACTTTTCATTTGAGAGCTTATACACGCCTTCTGTCCGCTAATACGAGTGTTGCGGATCCGGTGGCATGCGTCTTGATGTTGACTCCCCCTTTCTCATTCCCTGGGGAGAGTTCTTATAGACTTTGAAATCAATAATTGCTGCCTTGAAAAGAGCTCTTTTCAGGTTCGAACGCTGTCGTAGGTGATATCTGTACTTATGTCCATAGTGATTCATTGTACCTATGATATACCTAATGTTTTTATCCACAAGTACATTGTGTTTGCTTGTAGGGACCCGTTGTATCCACTACAACCTTTTGGAAATGCTCGTAGAAGATCCAGTGTCCTTGCATCACATCCACCTTTCACCAGTCTCAAGTGGTATTTTTGATGTATTTGCACTTGTTTGTAGGAACGGATCCTCCGCTATCAAATGCCAGTATTGCCTTCTCAATCTACAGACATATGTAGGGATTATCGTAGGAGTTCGTTGCATTCTTTGTTTGCATGCACTGAGGTCTTGTAGTACGCCTTAGTCACATTTGTTTACTAAGATCAGTGTATTTCATCTGACATTGAGTCACTGTTGACCGCATAGATGTCTTGTAGTTTGATTTCCCTCTTGTGTGATTCAAGATTTGTTCCTTGGATGTGTTTGAATCCGAGTTAAGTTTCATTTAGACTCAGGTTCATCGAGTCTACAACTCCCACTTGATGTTGCATAGCAAGAGTTCAAGTGCGAGTTCAAGTTCTTTGTCCGGATCAAATGCAAGACTGAATCGCTTCTTGTTCTTGAAGGCTCAGGTTCTTTATCATTCATGTAGAGTTTGAACCCAACTTGAGCTTAACATACATGTTCACTTGCAAGTTGACTGACTTTGATAGCAAGATTTTCATCATTTGATTCAAGTTTAGGATTTCTATAAGTTTGTTTGTTGCTTTATTTTGTTTAAATGTAAATGCTTTTTCAAGCTCAGACCTAGTCCAAATCAAAGTCTTTGTTTGATGTATTAGTCTTGTTCAAGTCCCTTACAATCCTTTGAGTTCAATTGCATATTGTTCACTTTTTATTCAAAGTCTTATGGAGTCTTTGCAAGTTCATTTTCATATTCAAATTGATTTGAATCCAGCTCCAATTTGATTTTATTATATTCGGATTTGATCTTTAGAAATCATTTAAATTTGTTCTGATTCAAGTCCTCAAGTCATCTGCTCTTCATACAAGTCCTCTGTATTGTTGCCCAAATGAGATCTTCTTATTGTTCAGGCTTTGTGTACTTCAGCGAAAATTTCGGCATCACCCCAGCATATCCCCCGTTTGGGGGAAATGTAGGGGAGCTGGGCCTTCCCACCACGCTACTCGAGCGTGTATGGTAGGTGTCCTTAGACACCTTGGCCGTACAAATTTTTATCCCACCACGCTACAAGAGCGTGTATGGGGCCTTTAGTAATACCCGTACGAGAACACCAGTAGCTCTCCCCACCACACTATAAGAGCTTGTATAGGGCTTACCCACCTCGCCGTATGTGTCGCATCGGGCTTCCTCCTACCGTGCTACAAGAGCATGTACATGTCATTCTCTGGTCTGCCGCAAATGCCAAGAATGGGATTTAGAACATCATACCTTTGCGTAGCAGTCATTGGCGCCGATGTCGTGGTCAAGGACCATCCCCACCATGCTACAAGAGTGTGTATAGGGCTTACCCACCTCGTCGTATGCATCACACCGGGCTCCCTCCTACCATAGCGTGTATATATGGTTCCCCAGTCCATTGCAAACATCAAAAATGGAATTTTAGGCGATTACTCACTTCGTTGTAGGCACCGGATCGGATTTCCTCCTACCGTACTATGAGAGCGCGTATAGGGGGTTTGCTGGTCCGCCGCAAACATCAAAAATGGGAACCTGAGTTTAGATTATACCTTAGGGGAGTCGTCAGCGACTGTCGGCGGAGGCTCGTGGCACGAGGCAAGGGAGGCTTGTTGATCGAGGTAGGAGGGCAAGCATCTTTCCTCTTTTTTTGAATTAATTATAAATAATAATAATTAATTAAATTTATTTAACAAATCATTTTTAATTAATTATTTATAATTAATTTTAATTAATTAATATAATTAATTAAAATTAATTAAAATTATTAGTTATAATTAATCTATAATTAATTATAACTAATTAAAATTAATTAATTTAAATAAATTATAATTAAGTAATAATAATTAATCATATAGATTATAATTAATTAAAATTAATTTTAATTAAATTAATTATAATTAAGTAGATTAATTATAATGATTTTAATTGAAATTAAATATAATTAATTATAATAATTAATTCATTAGAATTAATTAAAATAATTATAATTAAACATTTATTTTATTTTATTTTTATTTTTCCCTTTCTTTTTTTTTTTTAATCCTTCAACTCGGCAGATTTACGGGATTTGGCTGGAGAAGCGCACAGAAGGGAGACAGTTACCTTCATGCCGGCGAGCTCTTATTTTGCTTTCGATCAAACAGGAAGGTGAAGCATCGAGGGAGCAAAATTGAACAGCCACGGAAGCGCTGGAGATGCGATCGAAAGGGAGGAAGTTAACTTCACAGCGACGAGCTCTAGTTCTTGCTTCTGATCAAATTGTAGTAACTTTCGATCCTACAAGTAGGGGAAGTCAGTTGAAGGAGCGAAGTCGTCTAACCACGATGGAACCAGAGAAGCCGCACAAAGGGGAGGAAGTTTCCTCCACAATAAGCGAGCTCTGATGTCGCTTCCGACCAGAGTGTCATAACTTCTGATCCTAAAGGAAAGGAAGTCATCGTAGGAGCAAAGTCGAGAGAGATCGAGGGAGAGAGCGGGGTCGGACAACAGCAAGAGAAGCACGCGAAGGGAGATCGAGAGCGAGAGAGGGAGCTTGAGCTAGAGGAAGACGCCGAAGGCCTCTTTCCTTTGGCCATTTAACGACGCGAGGTCATCGTGCGATGAAACAACATCGATCGTGCGCGGGATGGCCAGGACATGCGAGCAGGTAACTAATTTGAATTTTTTTCTTTTTTTTGTTTTAGCATATCGGGTCAACAAATACCCCCCAACAAATGTGATGGGCGTCTAGAGCGGGCCACGTTTGTTGTATGTTGATTGACCCTGTGGATCTCTAGATATTTATTCTAGATGTCACACTAGTGTTTCCATTTAGTGGTTCTCCAAGAAATTTTCTTGGATGTCACACTGAGATTTTCTTTTAGTGGATCTCCAAAAATTTGAATTGATGTTACACTGAGATTTTCTTTCTTCATAGATTTCTTGGATGAATTTATAGATGGTTGATATCCTGTCCTTGTAGATTGACGCTTATGGATAGCATATGCTCAAGATTCTTCCGTCATCTTGTTGTATTTTGATGAAATTTTAAATATTTATTTGGGGATCTCGGCATGCAACGCAATGTCGATCCAAATAAATATTTAAAATACCCCCATTCTTAAGAGACATTTTTAGATGTCATCCAAGGTGCTCATTCCACAACTTTGGCTTGAGCCTAGGGATTTCGATTCTTCCTGTCCTGTGCTTTGTGCTGCGGACATTGATGGATGATTACCTGATTTGTCTTTACTGACTTGTCAGAATATTTGTATGCCTTCTGCCCTTTTATTCTAGCTTTGGCGGGTTTGTTGAAGGGGTAGATGCTGGTGACCTAAACTCTTTGGTTTGTATTAGGTCGATGGCAAAAAGTCATTGGTCCAGAGCTTTATGCATAGCGGATTTGTTGATGACGAAATCCACTTAGTTCAACCTTGGGCTTCTCACGAACTTTGGGATAATTTTCTTTGGTCCTTTGCTTTGTGCTTTGGCGGACTTGCTGGAAAAAAGTTCCTTCGATCCTCACTTTGTGCTTTACGGATTTGTTAAAGGATTTACATGTTCTGGATTTAGTTAATAGTACTGAATGTAGATAGTATCTTGATCCTTAACCACTTGAGGAGACTTTAATTTGAGTAACTTGAGTTCATCAGATCGGGAGAGCTGGGATTTAACAGCTCTTCGTTCTCTGATTGCTGAGATGGGGGTTCCTCTACTACGATCTTTCTTATGGTTTATTGAGTAGATGGAGCTGCCAGCGATTCAGCCATATTTGGGCTTGTTGGATTCGAGCTTTTACACCCATTCAGGCTTCAGACTTGAGCTACGAGAATTGCATTTCCAAATACTGACTTTACTGAAGTTGGCAAAATTTGAGTTATCCTTTGTGGTTTTAGATTTCGGAGGCTACGAACATTCGGTAGCTGCTCGAGACTTATCTTCCCACTGGAACTTTGATTCTCTAGTCATTTGAGAGAATTTGGTAGACTACGATCACTTGAACTGGTCGAGTCAAATTAGCCTTCGTTATTCCTATAGTCCCTACTAACAGGTTGACGAAGTGGGGGTTCCGCTACTATGGCCTTTCTTGTGGCTTGTTGAGTAGATGGAGCTGCCAACGATCCGACCATATTTGGGCTTATTGGATCCGACCTCTTACACCCATTCGAACCTTAAGCTTCAAGCTATCGAAAGACTTCAAGCTTTTCTGGCTCAATTTAGTAGGAGTGCGTAGCCACAAAAGTCTCTTTCTTGACTTTTGAACCTTGGTTTGTTGGAGAAGGTGTCGTCTCGATCTTTGAGAGATCACCTGCATGTACTTTAAAAAATAAGTATTTGTATTCTTTAGCACAAAAGAACATTTATATTAATAATTTTTAAATATTTCTTCGGGGATCTCGGCATGCAGCACAATGTCGACCCGAATAAATATTTAAACTGCCCCTATCTCGTAGGGACATTTTAGAGCAGAATAAATTTGAATCTTGAGATTTTAAATATTTATTTGGGGATCCCGACACGCAGCGTGATGTCGACCCGAGCAAATATTTAAAATACCCCCAGTATGGTGGAGGATTTTGAAATACATTCTCATAATACAGGAGAATTTCAAAATATGAAATATATACGCTAAGAAACAAGTACGAAAACATTGCGAATTAAATATAACACATTTTTTTGACAACTTTATGCACAATATTTCTTCAATTAGCGGCTATTGATCGGCGGATGAGTTGATAAGCTCCTCCTTGTTATACCTTCTCGATGACGAAAGGTCCTTCCTAGTTGGATATAAATTTGCCACTAATTTTTCTATGCGGGATGATTGGTCTTCTCTGCACCAGAACCAATTCCCCTTCTTGAAATGATCGATGATGCACTATTCGATTAAAAGATTTTGTCATTCTTGCTCGGTAGATCTCTAGGTTCTGCTGAGCTTGCAACCTGATTTCATCGAGTGCATCGAGCTCTTCCATTATTAGATGATCATTTTGTTCTTGAGTCAACTCATTATGGATAGCAACTTATAGAGATGGGAGTTCAACCTCCAGTGGCAATACAGCTTCAACCCCAAACATTAGAGAGTAAGGAGTTGCTTTGATTGGTGTCTTATAGGTCGTACGATACGCCCATAACACTTCTATCATCTTCGTATGACACTCTCTTTTGTTCTTGGTGAAAATTTTCTTTAACAATTTCACTAACGTTTTATTAAAGGCTTCTTCCAGGCCATTCGCTTTTGGATAGTATACTAAAGAATATTGCTAATCAATTTTGTGCCGATCAACGAACTTGTAGATTTTTGTACTTTTGAATGCAGAACCATTGTCTGAGATTATGTGACGTAGCACACCAAATCTGTAGACGACAGGGTGGGTGAAGAGTTGATCACGTGCTCGGATGTCACACTGAGATTTTCTTTTAGTGGATCTCCAAAAATTTGATTTGATGTCACACTGAGATTTTCTTTCTTCATAGATTTCTTGGATGAATTTATAGATGGTTGATATCCTGTCCTTGTAGATTGACGCTTATGGATATCATATGCTCAAGATTCTTCCGTCATCTTGTTGTATTTTGATGAAATTTTAAATATTTATTTGGGGATCTCGGCATGCAACGCAATGTCGATCCAAATAAATATTTAAAATACCCCCAGTCTTAGGAGACATTTTTAGATGTCATCCAAGGTGCTCATTCCACAACTTTGGCTTGAGCCTAGGGATTTCGATTCTTCCTGTTCTGTGCTTTGTGCTGCGGACATTGATGGAGGATCACCTGATTTGTCTTTACTGACTTGTCAGAATATTTATATGCCTTCTGCCCTTTTCTTCTAGCTTTGGCGAGTTTGTTGAAGGGGTAGATGCTGGTGACTTAAACTCTTTGGTTTGTATTAGGTCGATGGCAAAAAGTCATTGGTCCAGAGCTTTATGCATAGCGGATTTGTTGATGACGAAATCCACTTAGTTCAACCTTGGGCTTCTCACGAACTTTGGGATAATTTTCTTTGGTCCTTTGCTTTGTGCTTTGGCGAACTTGCTGGAAAAAAGTTCCTTCGATCCTCACTTTGTGCTTTACGGATTTGTTAAAGGATTTACAGGTTCTGGATTTAGTTAATAGTACTGAACGTAGATAGTATCTTGATCCTTAACCACTTGAGGAGACTTTAATTTGAGTAACTTGAGTTCATCAGATCGGGAGAGCTGGGATTTAACAGCTCTTCGTCCTCTGGTTGCTGAGATGGGGGTTCCTCTACTACGGTCTTTCTTATGGTTTATTGAGTAGATGGAGCTGCCAGCGATTCAGCCATATTTGGGCTTGTTGGATTCGAGCTTTTACACCCATTCAGGCTTCAGACTTGAGCTACGAGAATTGCATTTCCCAATACTGACTTTACTGAAGTTGGCAAAATTTGAGTTATCCTTTGTGGTTTTAGATTTTGGAGGCTACGAACATTCGGTAGCTGCTCGAGACTTATCTTCCCACTGGAACTTTGATTCTCTAGTCATTTGAGAGAATTTGGTAGACTACGATCACTTGAACTGGTCGAGTCAAATTAGCCTTCGTTATTCCTACAGTCCCTACTAACAGGTTGACGAAGTGGGGGTTCCGCTACTATGACCTTTCTTGTGGCTTATTGAGTAGATGGAGCTGCCAACGATCTGACCATATTTGGGCTTATTGGATCCGACCTCTTACACCCATTCGAACCTTAAGCTTCAAGCTGTCGAAAGACTTCAAGCTTTTCTGGCTCAATTTAGTAGGAGTGTGTAGCCACAAAAGTCTCTTTCTTGACTTTTGAACCTTGGTTTGTTGGAGAAGGTGTCGTCTCGATCTTTGAGAGATCACCTGCATGTACTTTAAAAAATAAGTATTTGTATTCTTTAGCACAAAAGAACATTTATATTAATAATTTTTAAATATTTCTTTGGGGATCTCGGCATGCAGCACAATGTCGACCCGAATAAATATTTAAACTGCCCCCTATCTCGTAGGGACATTTTAGAGCAGAATAAATTTGAATCTTGAGATTTTAAATATTTATTTGGGGATCTCGACACGCAGCGTGATGTCGACCCGAGCAAATATTTAAAATACCCCCCAGTATGGTGGAGGATTTTGAAATACATTCTCATAATACAGGAGAATTTCAAAATATGAAATATATACGCTAAGAAACAAGTACGAAAACATTGCGAATTAAACATAACACATTTTTTTGACAACTTTATGCACAGTATTTCTTCAATTAGCGGCTATTGATCGGCGGCATGGGCATCTGACCATTCATATCGATGAGTTGATAAGCTCCTCCTTGTTATACCTTCTCGATGACGAAAGGTCCTTCCTAGTTGGATATAAATTTGCCACCAATTTTTCTATGCGGGATGATTGGTCTTCTTTGCACCAGAACCAATTCCCCTTCTTGAAATGATCGATGATGTACTATTCGATTAAAAGATTTTGTCATTCTTGCTCGGTAGATCTCTAGGTTCTGCTGAGCTTGCAACCTGAGTTCATCGAGTGCATCGAGCTCTTCCATTCTTAGATGATCATTTTGTTCTTGAGTCAACTCATTATGGATAGCAATTTGTAGAGATGGGAGTTCAACCTCCAGTGGCAATACAGCTTCAACCCCAAACATTAGAGAGTAAGGAGTTACTTTGATTGGTGTCTTATAGGTCGTACGATACGCCCATAACGCTTCTATCATCTTCGTATGACACTCTCTTTTGTTCTTGGTGAAAATTTTCTTTAACAATTTTACTAACGTTTTATTAAAGGCTTCTTCCAGGCCATTCGCTTTTGGATAGTATACTGAAGAATATCGCTAATCAATTTTGTGCCGATCAACGAACTTGTAGATTTTTATACTTTTGAATGCAGAACCATTGTCTGAGATTATGTGACGTAGCACACCAAATCTGTAGACAACAGGGTGGGTGAAGAGTTGATCACGTGCTCGGATGTAACTTCTTTAAATGGAGCCGCTTCTGCCTACTTGGAGAAATAGTCGGTCACTGCCAAGATGAAGCGGTGTCCTGCTAATGACGGCGGATCTATCGGTCTGATAACATCAGTACCCAGCATTTAAATGGCCAGGATGCTATTGTAGGGTGTAATGGATTTGGCGGTAGATGTATAACATCACTGTTGATTTTACATTCATGACACTTCTTAGCATGATTGATACAATCTTTCACCATTGTCGGCCAGTAATAACCCATTCTTTTGATTTTGACTACCATCTTGGGACCTGATTGGTGCGCTCCACAAAGTCCTTCATGAACTTCTGCCACCACTTTATCAGCTTCTCGATTCCCTAGGCTTCTTAGCCACATTTGATCGAAAGCACGCCGATACAATGTGTCATTGACAAATGCATATTGTAGTGCTCTCTTCCTGATTTAAGAAGATATTGATTTGTCTGTTGGTAATCTACTTTCTTTGTAATATTCACTAAAAGGCTTCCTCCATTCATCATCTTCTTCGACATCTAGGCAATGCCACCATGACTCTAAAGCTTGACTAGCTTTACATCTTTTCTTAGGAACATGCTGTCCTTCAGACTGGTCTTCAAGATCAACTGGTTGGGGAGGTTGAGGATCAACCGGAGTTGCATCCTGTTAGCTTGAACTTGGTATTTCCTTTGCCTATGGGAATTGTAACAAAGTTGACACTAGGATCCGTTGATTGTGCACCATAATTATTATTGGCCATTCGTCATCTATATTTGTCATTTCTTTAGCCAGTTTGGCTAGAAAATCAGCTTTGTTGTTTTGACCTCGGGGAACTTGAGTTAGTTTGACAACTGGAATTAGCTTCATAAGCTCAAGAACTCGCTGATGATAACAGGCCAACTCGAACTTGGTGATTTTGTAAACTCCCAATACTTGGTTTACAACAAGTTGAGAATCACCAAAAATTTAGAGGTTTCGAATCTGAACATCTATTGCAATCTCCAATCCTGCTACTAGGGCTTCATATTCAGCTTCATTGTTGGTCCGATGTTCAGTCAGACTGAATGAGAATCTCATTATGCCTCCCTCGGGTTCCACAAAAATAAGTCCAATCCCAACTTGAGCTTTTTCTAGATTTAGAGGTCGAGCACGCCTAATCAATGACGCTCCATCGAAGTATATTTCCCATACTCGTAGCATCTCCTTCTCTTTGATATTCATGATTTGCTCGCCAGGTAGATCATTATTGAGTGGTGAATCTGTAGGGATAGGATGTGCTGTGAGAAAATATGCCAACACCTACCCTTTTACTGTATTCTGCGGGACATGTGATATCGAATTGTAGAAGTATCACTGCCCATCTTACCAAATGACCTGTCAACATTGGTCTTGTCATCAAGAATTTCAGCGGATCAATCTTTGATATCAAGGTGATTTTATGAGATAGCATATAATGACGGAGCTTTTGAACTGCGAAGATCAAGGCTAAGTAATGCTTCTCAATTAGAGAGTAGCGAATTTCTGCTCCTTTCAACCTTTGGCTGATATAGTATAACGCATTATCTTTTCCTTTTTCATTATGCTGGGCTAATAATGCTCCGAGGGACTCTTCAAGTGCTGCTGTGTATAGTATAAGAGGCTTCCCCGGGATTGGCGCCGCGAGAATAATAGAATTCAACAGATATCTTTAAATGCTGTCAAATGCTTCTTGGTACTCTTTGTCCCATTTGAAATGGACATCTTTCTTCATCAGCTTTGAAAATGGTTGGCACCTACCAGACAGATTTGATATAAACCACCGAATGAAAGCCAATTTCCCTTGTATGGAGCGAAGTTACCGAAGGTTCTTTAGAGGTGGCATCTCTATGATTGCCTTGATCTTGTTGGGGTCGACCTTGATGCCTCGGTGTCGAACAATGTACCCCAGGAATTTTCCTGAGGATACCCCAAATGCACACTTGAGAGGGTTCATCTTCATATCATATTTTTTGATTCTTTCGAACACTATTCTTAAGTCATATAGATGGTCTTTCAATTCATGCTCTTAATGACCAAGTCATCTACATAGCATTCGACCTTTTGATGAATCAAGTCATCAAATATATGAGTCATAGCCCGTTGGTAAATAGCACCAGCATTATTCAGGCCGAATGTCATAACTGTGTAGCAGAATATGCCTATTGGTATTCTGAATGATGTATGTCTTTCATCTTCAGGCGCCATTTTGATTTGATTGTAGCCCGATGATCCGTCCATGAAGGAGAACATATCATAATTGGATGTATTGTCAACTAGAAGCTCTGATACTGGGACCGGAAAGTCATCTTTCGGACATGCCTTATTGTGGTCCCTTAAGTCAATGCAGATATGAATCTGGCCATTCTTCTTCTTTACAGGGACGATATTGGTAATCCAGTTAGCATATTTTTCTTCTTAGATGAAGCCCGCCTCTATAAGCTTATTTATTTCAACAATCACTTATTCTTCGATCTCCAATCTCATTTTTCTTGGAGCTTGCTTGATAGGTGCTACATTTGGCTTGATTGCTAATATATGAACTGCCACTTCAGGGGATAAGCCAGGCATCTCAGCATATGTCTAGGCAAAGCAGTCCCTGAATTCACAGAGGAGCTTCTTCACTTCTTCTACTTGACCTTCTGACAGAAGAGAGCTAATGAAGGTTGGGCGAGGGTCTTCCTCAGTTCCCAAGTTGACTTCTTTTAGCTCATCCATAGTTGCTGCCTGTCCACCATCTTCCAGTTCTTTTGGTGCAGGCTTGGCCTCCACGGGATGATCATCATAAGCATCGGCTTCATAAATCTCATCAGCGCCACCATCATTGGATTCAATTTCGATGCATGTGATTGTCCGACAAATCTCTTTCTAGAGAAATTTTTGTTTGATGAATCTGATGCCCTTATATGCATCTATATCCTTTCATTATAATGGACGTGGATTTCTTCCATACCAGAGGCCTAAGCTTGTACGAAGTTGTCGTTTAGTGATAGAAATATTGATTTGCTTTCGTAGTATTTTTTGAATATTTTTGGTATTGAAACTAGGTAGCCTCATAGGAAATAACTCTTCGGAGTCGAGGAGCATACAACACCAATCATTATTCTTCTCTTCATGTATTCCTGTGGAATATAATACATTCCCTAGTGCAGTCCCCTTCTTTAGAGGAGGCAGATAAAGAGTGGAGAGTTCTTCAATCTTATGCACCTCGTGTAAAATGATTTCCTTGAAGTGTTGTAGGGGGATACATGTGACTATGAGTACGCTATCTGAGATTGACAGGCTGCTTATTCTTCTGGAGAATATCTCCTGCACTCTATTCATATAGAAAGAGTCGTAATCATAATCATCGTTTGAAAATTCAACCTTCCTACTCCATTCATCTATAGACTGGCATACTTTTCGAGATTTTATAGGGATGATATCAACTTTGTCTATATCACTCCCTAGGTGAAGTACATATTTCTTTTCTTTGAGAATGGTTATTGCTTTAGGAAGAGTCGACATTGCCTTCTTTCTTCCTACACACTTCTTCTCACCTTCCCATTCAGGTCGCTTTGTAGCATTTGGATTTGATGCCCTAGCCTCAAGAGAACTTGAAGGCTTTTGCTTCTTTGACATGAAGTACCTGGCATCTTCATATATTGTTACTTCATGTATTACAAATGGTTGAATGTCACCAAAAATTCTGAATTCTTCTCATTTTCTGAGATACTTCATACATTGGTGTAATGTTAAAGGGACAACACCATATTTGTGCAATCAGGGGCGACCTAGTAGCGCCTTAAATGAGGTGTCTGCATCAATCACATGGAATTTGACTTATGTGTGAAGTTTCCTAAATACAAGAGAGAGCATGAATGATCCAAGGTTTTTTTGCCCTTTCTCGTTGAAGCCATGCACCATCTTCTTGTCTTGCCCAAGATATTCCACATCGAGGCAGAGGGATCTCAGTGCTTTCAAGCTCATGAAATTTACAGAAGATCCAGGATCGATCAAAATCATACTAATCATCATATTGTCGCTCTCTGCGGTAACATACAAAGGATGGTTGTGATATGCAGTTCCAAGCATTAGATCCTCCTCAGCAAAGGTAATGATCGGTTCATTCCGAGCTTGCAAAACCTCAATCAAATTACGTTTAGCAAAATATGCCTCATATCTTTTAGGGTCCTTGAGAGCTTGGATCAAAGTCTCCCGAAGGTCTTTAGACATTAGTAAGGCATCGTAAATGCTGAGTTATGCTGGGATCTTCCTCAAGTGGGATAAGATATTGTAATCTATCCTCTTAGGTGGAGTATTCTTTTTCTTGGGATCTTCAGGGATAATATCATCATTGATGATTATCTCTTTTCCCTTATCTTTATTAGGAGCTCCTTTCTTCGGTAGAGGTGGTAGTACCTTACCACTTCTCAACTACACCTGGGCAACCTCATCTGATTCAGACTTGTTTGATGAAGCATTCTCTTCAGAGTCAGCAATTGTCACTTCTGGAGATTCACCTATGGACTCAGAATCATCTCCCAGTTTAACCTGCTTCATTTGCGATGCTATGCTTGGGTCTAAATCTTCATTATCTGGAAAACATAGATCATCTGAACTGAATTCCATTGATGATACCATTAGACAAAATTTAGGGGCCGCTTTTTCAGCGTACTTCTCCCTATATGCTATTTTTGATGTCGCTGAGATGATTTGGCATATCTTCGTACGAAGAGATTTACCCTCAGCTTCTTCCTTTTCATCTATTTTAAGCTCTTTTATGAAATCACCGAGCTTAATAGGCTTCCTAGTAGTTTGGTAATATTCACCCAAACTATCAATGACCTTTTGAGTTGCAGTCTTCTTTGCCTTAAGCTTCTTCAACTTGGCTTTCTTCTTGGAAGAATTTGATTTTACTTTAATAGGCTTTGATGAGTTAGCTTGGCTAGGTTGCTGTTTAGGGGTGGATGCTTGTGACACAGTCAACCACTTTAGATTTAGTACTGGCTCAGTAGGAGACTTCCACTTGACACCAGGAACTCCTTCTAGCTATTTCAGCATTTTGGTTGTTTTCTTGAAGATCACGGTTTCCCATTGCTCCTTTTGGATAGATTTTTTTGTTGGTATTTCTTTAGGCTGGAGTACAGAATGGGACGTGACTACCCTGGTTGATTCCTTTCTAGGACGAACTAACACATTATCTGATAATGTTAATTCTCCACTCTTGTACATCTTTTCCAACCAATCTTTGAAGACATAACAATCTTCAATTGGATGGCTGACTACCTGATGATATGGGCAGTAATTTGGGTTGCCACTGTATTTGGACTCTTAAGGTCTTTTGCATTCTAGCAATTCCAGACCGTTCTTGAATGCTTGTCGAAATAGTTTGGCAACACTCTCCCTTTTGAATGAATATTCTTTATTCATTTTCTCCTTGAGGGAAGGGAAAGTTCTATCATTATTTCCCATAGTTTGTCTCTGGCGCTCTCCTCCATCGGGAAAGGCTTGAGGTTTATCATTTCCTCCAAGAACCAGTTTTGGTTGAGGAATTAGATTGTAAGTTTGTTTTGATTTTTCTTCATATTGCATAGGCTGCTTCCCTTTATCCATATTGTACACTGCCCGTTTACCTTTATCAGGTCTGGGAGGGAATACGGAGTAAACCTTATTCTTTCTGGCATCAGGTTCCTTAGCCTTTTTGGGTCTATCAGGGAGGCTTTTAGATTTTAATAAGTTCAACTTTTCAAACTTTGCCACCCTATCCAACAAATCTTGGAATGTCGTGATTGAAGCCATGCACAAGAAGGGTTGCATTTTATCATCAATGTTCCCCATCAACAGTTGAACTGCATATTCTTCTTTTAGTTGCTGCTCGCACTTCATACTGAGATTACATCAGCATGTTATATATCTTGTTACTGACTCATCCTTCCTCCTTTTATCAAGGGCAAGATCAGCAATGGTAGTTTTCTCAGTTGTACTGGCAAACCTTTTCACGAATAAGGCCTCCAACTCCACAAAGGTCTTCAGAGAATCATTCGGTAGCTCAGCGTACCATTCGAAAGCAATTCCACTCAAGCTGCTGATGAATTGCAGGAATAACAAAGCATCATTACCCTCCATATTTCCACAGGTAGCTTTAAATTGTGCTAGGTACTGTATGAGATTTTTATTGCCATCAAAGATATTGAACTTCGGCATAGAATATCCCTTTGGGTATGGCACCTGATCGTACTCTGCTGGGTACGGGCGACATTTGCCTACCAACTTCTCTGCCTATTCAGCAGTTATAATGGCCTTAATCTTTTCACTGATTAAGCCTTCTAGCTATGATGCAGTTACAGGTTCAGAGGCGCTCGCCACATTTTGGGGAGTACGCTGGCAGGTGGATCATCATTCTTATCGTCACCTTTAGGTACACCTTTCACTCCTGAGGCTTGTGGCGCTTGAAGATTTTGAGGATTAGCAAGCTTGATTGATTGGCTGAGCCGGTGCAAGACCCATAGAAGTGGTCTTCTGCATCTTCTCCATCATCGTCGTCATCTGAGTCATCATCTCAGTCATTTTATCATTTAACTGAGAGATTTCTCTATCTTTCTTTCGCATCTGTCGCCTCATCTGATTTCTCATTTCAGTGATTGTGATGTCTTCATCAGCAAAGGGGTTTTCTCCAACCTCTTCCTCATCCTCTCCTTCTTCAAAGGAGCGAGCACTTCGGCTGGCAATGGATTGAGCCCTATAGCGATGTCGATAAACACGTACGCGTGGCTGTGATTGCTGGTCATCTTCATCACCATCATCTTCTTCAACATCGATATGGCTGACCATATGAATCACTTCAATCCCTATAGTATCTTCATCATAGTCTTCTTCTTCTTGTACTTGAATCTCTGAGCGGCGTCGCCATTGGATTTCAGGTTCTTGGTTTGGGATGATTATTTCTTCGATCAACGGAATGTGATCAAAATGAAGCTCCTCTTTGGCTAAAGTAAGAGAATGACAGGATCTCCTGGAAGACTCTACAGTATGTCGACCGGGTCTCAATAATCAATGGCCTCTTTTTCGTCGATAACCTCTTCTTTCAGTTATTGTAGTAGATGATAGCCTCTCTCTGGGAGGGGTTCTCCGGGCCTCAACAATCAATGGCCTTTGGAACTTCTTCTTCATCGACCCTCTTTTTTTTAATTATCTTCAGAACTATATGAACTTAAGCAGATAAGCGTTCGGGCTCCCTTATCTTCTAAGGAGTCGGAGCTTCAGGTCGATGCTCCCAGAAGGATTTCTTGAGCTCACCAGAAGAGCTGTTTCTTTTTACCCACTTCAGATTAAAAAATCTATTTTGAGTGGGAATATTGATCTCTGGTTTTTGTGCTGGCAGATTGGAGGGATGGACTGGTACAAGTAATTGCTGAGCTCACAGCTCTACATTTCTCTTCCTTCTCTACCTTCTGTTAAGCCTTCCTCTAGATGAGGAAGCTTCAGTATCATATTTCCCAGGTGCAGATAACCCGGTTGGCAGAGTGGTGGTGTTGGCAGTCACTAGTGATATTTTCCTTTCATCAATAACCCTCTTTGAAGTAAGGGTCTCAGTCTGGGATAATCTTTCGAAGACAAAAACTCTTCCTTGAGCAACACCTCTAGTAGCAGTCCTTGAAGAGTAGGATTTTCCATACAATTCTTTAGAGTTCACGCCATACATAGGAATGGCTGCAGCCCTTGCAGTAGCTGCTGAGAATTCAAGTCCACCAAAGTGAATGGTGGCTCCAGTGTTTCCAGTTTCAATGACAACATTTGCCAGCTAAATCCTGGCTCCTCGTCTCAGTTGGACAGTCATCGGTGTGTCCTACATTTTCATTTTGCAAAAATGAAAGGCAGGGGTTAGTGATAAGAATTGATACATCACCCCACACTTTCATAATATAGAAATAATACAGAACAAATAATAGAAGCAGGAAAGTTAGAATAGAATTAAAACCCTGCTTATTGAATTTCCATTGATCTTATTTAAAAGATTAGTTTTAGAAAATTTAAAATCTGATTTGCTTGCTACTATAGCCTTTTAGTGACTAGCCAGAGATGGAAAGAGAAACTATTCCCCAGCGGAGTCGCCAGAAATCTATGGGCTCCGAAAATTTTGCCACGGCCTCCGCCCACTTTTCTTTTTGTTCGGCGAGGAAGTTTTAACAGATTAAGTTTCGAGGTAAATTTTAGAAGGTAGATGAGTTTGTAGATAAGACATTACCCAGAGATTTCACCCTCATTTTGTGAGGACTTTATGATCTGAGTTCTGGTTTCTTATAGGCGCAAGCCCCATAGTTAATTACCCCTCATGATAACGAGAGAGAACTTACGATTAAGGCTAGTTGTCGATCAGATACATAGAGATACATGTTATCTGGCATATAGTAACAATATTGGAATAAGTTTGAGAATTGGAAGTTTGAAGGTTTGGGAATTTGTAAAGGTTTGATATTTAAAATAGAAATTTTCACCATCTAGCACTTAAAGTGGATGGTGGGGGAATGGATGATAGACCCGATCAAGATCCCATGGTTCCGTTGTCTTGGGCCATCGTGATCCCTGGTCTACTTAGTCAGAGGAGGTAGTCGACCCAACCTGATAGAAGGATCCTTGTCGGTAGCCATGGGTTGCTTCGTCCAAGGAGACCTTGTAGACCTGGGGTGAATGTTTGTCTAAGGGGACAAATTTGAATCCACCTTAGCTAACAGAGGGCTTTGTTCCCTATCGATCATATCTCAAGGAGTTGGTGCCATTAAGGAGCGTATTGGCTCTGGCCATAGCCAGTATCTGTGGTGCCATTTGGCGGCATAACCACTCGGTTCAGAGGGCCACAGGTCGTCATAACTATTTATCCTGCGGTGCCATTTGGCGGCAAAACCACTCGTTAGAGGACACGTACCACGTCCTTATTAGTAGGAGATTGTTTGAGATTCGATACTAGTGATATTTTTGACTAGGCATTTAGCTCTTTTGTAAGCTGAAGTAAATTTTTATTTGTCCACCCTAGCAAACTGTTGTGGAGGGTGGATGAATTTTGCTTTAAGTGAATGATGGATTGATTTCAGTTTTAAATATCTGGACTTTAGGATTTCTAGAATTTAGATTTTGAATTGACTTTTGGGAGGTATTTAAAAATATTTGTGAACTCCTCCGGTTGAGATTAGCATTCAACATGGCCATCATCGGGGTGACCATAAGGTCACTTGAAAAATATTTAAATTTTATAGAAGTTTAAGGGCATTTTGAAATATTTTGTGAACCCCTCAGGTTGAGATTAGTGTTCAACACGGCCATCATCGGGGTGTTCGGGGACATTTCTCTATGTTGATTGAACCCTGTCAACTAGACAAGGCTGTTGCTCGAGGATCGGGTTTCTCGTAGGCTTTGTGCCTTTGTTTATAAATTTTCTTTGTTGAAAACCTTGAAGGCCGAATATGAATGTATAAAATAAATATTATGGTCAACTTTCGTGACCGCATATTTATCCGATATCTTGAACCCTGTCTCCTCCTATTTATCTACTTAGAAGGATCAGGTTTCGTAGACTTCATGCCTTTTATTTAGTGAATTCTTTTGATTGTAGGCTTTGAAGGCCAAATATGAATGTATTGAAACAAATACATCGGTTCCCACAACCATGTGTTTGTTTGAAGGTTCGAACCCTGTCGACTTCTATTGATCCGTATAGAAGGATCAGGTTCGAACTAGAATTCACTTATCGACCCGTGCAACATCCCTAGGCGTCTCGTGTGTACCAATAATATGCTCGCTGGGGCCCATGTGGGTGATTTTTATATTGATTTGGACGTACCCCATTGTGTACATATGTGCATACAAATTATAGTGCAGGTGCAGGGGTACTTTGAAGTATTTGTAGTTGTGTAGATAACTATCATTTGGATGCAAATAACTTTTCATTTGAGAGCTTATACACGCCTTCTGTCTACTAATACGAGTGTTGCGGATCTGGTGGCATACGTCTTGATGTTGACTCCCCCTATCTCATTCATCGGGCAGAGTTCTTCTAGTCTTTGAAATCAATAATTGCTGCCTTGTAAAGAGCTCTTTTCAGGATCTTCAGTGTAGTAGACTTATTACTTTCGGTGTTTGAGGATACCAGAATTGTTCTCTTTCTATGTATAAGACCAAGAAGAAACTTTGGAACACCAGGATGTTTTGTTCTAATTTGTTCAAACATCTATTCCATTCCGCCAGGGAGTGTCCTTCTTCGTACACCAGGGTGCCTTTATACCCGACGCACTCAAGAGTCTCTTAATCACCGCTGTCATAGGTGATATATGTACTTGTGTCCACAGTGGTTCATTGTACCTATGATATACCTAATGTTGTTATCCACAAGTAGATTGTGTTCGTTTGTTGGGACCCGTTGTATCCACTACAACCTTTTGGAAATGCTCATAGAAGATCTAGTGTCCTTGCATCACATCCACCTTTCACTAGTCTTAAGTGGTAGTTTTGATGTATTTGCACTTGTTTGTAGGAACGAATCCTCCGCTATCAAATGCCAGTATTGCCTTCTCAATCTACAGGCATATGTAGGAATTGCCGTAGGAGTTTATTGCATTCTTTGTTTGCATGCATTGAGGTCTTGTAGTATGCCTTAGTCACATTTGTTTACTAAGATCCGTGTATTTCATCTGACATTGAGTCACTGTTGACCGCACAAATGTCTTGTAGTTTGAGTTCCCTCTTGTGTGATTCAAGCATTGTTCCTTGCATGTGTTTGAATCCGAGTTAAGTTTCATTTAGACTCGGGTTCATCGAGTATACAACTCCCACTTGATGTTGCATAGCACAAGTTTAAGTTCTTTGACCAGAGTGTCGTAACTTCTGATCCTAAAGGAAAGGAAGTCGTCGTAGGAGCGAAGTCGAGAGAGATCGAGGGAGAGAGTGGGGTCGGACAACAGTAAGAGAAGCGCGTGAAGGGAGATCGAGAGCGAGAGAGGGAGCTTGAGCCAGAGAAAGAGGCCGAAGGCCTCATTCCTTTGGCCATTTAATGACGTGAGGTCGTCGTGCAATGAAACGACATCGATCGTGTGCGGGATGGTCATGACATGCGAGCAGGTAAGTGATTTGAATTTTTTTTTTTTTTTAGCATATCGGGTCAACAGTGACGTGATAAATGACTGATTATTTTTTACTGGATTGATATGATTAAGATTGATTCATATTTGGTCTGAAGGGCCTATAGGACTTGATATAAGAAAAACACTACAAGTAGCTAGATATCCAATCTTGCTTATAACATGATTTGCATACATGCTCAAATTGCATATTAATTTAATAGGGCATAACATGGTAATAACATGAATGATATGATATGATATGATTATGATACAAGCATATGATAATATTGATAAGATTGATATTATGATACATGATGCATATTAAATTCATGAATAGGGGTATAAACGAGTTGAGTCGAGCTTGAGTCATGCCTAACTCGAGCTTGACTCGCCTTCCAAATCACGAGATTGAACTCGAGCTCTAGATTGGCTCGTAAAATAAAGAGAAGCTCGTGAGCCAGCTCATTAGCTCGTAGTAAAAGGGCTAGTTTGTAGCCCAATGTGCAAAGCCGACGAAGAAGAAGATGACGTTGCATTTTTTCTTGTAGAGTGTGGCCGAACATGATCACAACTGTGGGATTCTTGTTGTTGCTTTTTTCCTATAGAGAAAAGACCTTGGATAATACATGTATTTTTTCTTAAGTGATCTTGGGTGATTATTGCATTTTTTCTTGTGCAAAGAAAAGGCCTGAAATGTTCATGAATGCCTAAAAAAATGGTAATTAATGACTATAACTTTTTTGCTTTGGGTGATATATATATATATATATATATATATATATATATATATATATATATATATATATATATATATATATATATATATATATATATATACTGCTTTAGTAATAGTTACTACTACAACAATTATTAGTTGTAGACATTAATTTTTTAAAACTGCTCAAATATAATAAAATAGTAATTATTTTAAAAAAATTAACATTCATTTGAGCTAGCTCGTGAGTTGAGCCTCATCAAGCTCAAACTCAAGCTTGTTTAATAGACAAGCGCGAACTCGAGCTCGATAAGCTTGATTTGCAAGCTCGTTATAGAGTTGAGTTTGAGCTGGAAAACGAGCTGGCTCGGCTCACTTATACCCCTATACATGATACATTGTATCTAATGTAAAATATGATATACAAACATTGATATTGTATGATATGCATAGAATAGAATAGATGTAAAATACTTATTTGATATGACATGTACAATGATATACATGAAATGACATACATATAGAAATAAAATACAAATTATAAATAAGCATAGATTCATAATAGATATGCTACATTATATTTGGCATGGGTATAAGAATGGCAAAACAGGTTAATCCTTTATATAGCTATTGATCAATGATTTTCCTGTTACATCACTTATATTAATTTTCCATGGCTCACTTGAATTGATACTGTTCATATTGATCCTCATATGTTCTTATTATTATATGTTTATGCTGAAATGGATTAAATGATTACTTGCATATTGTTTATATCATCATGCTTTGATTGTAGTTATAAGTTTTTGTAATCTAATGAGTGTTAGCTCATTTTATGGTTTTCACATTAAGGCCCAAAGTTGTGAGGCCGTTTTGGACTTTAGGTTTAGTTTTATTTATTATGTTTTAGTTTTAGTTTTTTTTATAATCGAAAGTGTTTAAAGATAGATTGATATTGCAGATTGAACTTCTGGTTATTATGCATGAATTTTGGGAAATAAAAATAAAATTATAAATTTATGTATATGACTTAATACATATGATTTATAGTTGCTTTAAATGTATGCATTTAAAATAATAAATTATTAGAGGCTTTTGTAGATAAAATAGAAGATAGAAATATATAATTATTTTAAATAAGATCTTAGGGCGTCATAAAATGGTATTTGATCAATGGTTAGTAGAAAAATTGAATAGTAATTAGAGCTTTAAGAATTGATTGAGATGAGTAGAAATTATATAGTTCTAAGATGCATTCATTTTTGCATTAGTGATTATATGCATATGTATGATCGAATCATAATTTGTTAGAAAAGAGAATGATATGAGTGCGATGAGCCCATCTGGCCATAAAATACCTAATGAGAAGAGCATAATGGCCTCCATTTATTTATGAAAACATGATGCAATTTGTTAGTTTGATAGCTCAATTGATGACTGATGCTTAGAATATTTAGGCCAAGAGAAAGGAGAATGTGGTAGACATACACTTATATATGTTCCGTAAGCTGAAGCTCCTATTGTTCAAGGGACATGTAGAGCCGCAGGTATTAGAGGATTGATTACTAAGAATTAAAAAGTCATTTGACATCAAACAATGTCAAGAGATAAGAAAGTACCATTGCCGGTGTTCTTATTTGATAGGTGAAGATGAAAGAAGGTTGATAGGAAAATAGAGAAAAGCTTTAGGGCAAATTGAATACATCGATTACATGGAAGGAGTTTGTTAGTACTTTTAGAGACTGATTTGTACCTCTATTAGCATGACAACAGATGAAAGAGGCTTTCATAAGGTTAGAGCAAGGGAACATGCAATGATGCAATATGAAGCTGAATTTATTGCATTTGACATAATGCACCTTAACTAGTTATCACTGTTGAGAACAAATACTATAGATTTTTAATGTGATTGAAGGATGAACTGAGACACTCATTGGTACTATTAAGGATTCAAGAATTTTCAAAAATATTTTAGAGAATAAGGTTAGTAGAAATAACTTATGGTATCAGCTAATAACATGCCCGAGCGTCCACAATGTAGTAGGAGGCATGTAAGATAAAGTTGTCTAATATCAAGATGGTGTTTTAGATGTGGTCAGTTTAGACACATGATTGATTGTCCACAAAGAGGATATGGAGAGAGAGGCGAGATTAATCTAGGCAGACATATGGATAGAAAATTGCATGATCTAAGATGTATAGTGAGGGGTCAATGAGAAGGACAGATTGGAGGAATGTGCGTGGAAGATAGAGGTAGCTCACATCATCGTGATCATAACACTCGTTAAACCAAGGGTGTAAAGCATGAGTCAATAAGAAGTGAGAGTTGCACTTGAGAAGTACACTGGTAAAGTTCTCTATTCTAAATGTTGTTGTGAGGTTTTATTACTTTTTAATTGAAATACATTGCATAACATGCTATAAGGCTAATTTATTAACAATCATACATGTGTGAGTGAATGAATAAATGATTTAATTAATATGATTGATGCGACCAAAGATCAATAATTTTATATATTCTATCTACTAGTGGTCTATATGAGAAATATGAAGGAAATTTTTTTTATAAGATGAGTAGAAAGTAAAAGCCTCTAATTTTAATTTCTATAAATATTAAATTTTAAATGGGAGTGTTGCAGCGTTGAGTTTATGAAGCACTGCGATGCCAAACTCTCTAGTTTACAAGGGCTTGAGTGAGTGCTATGGTATTGAGGATTTGAGTGCTATGATATGAGTAAGTAATTTCTTTTTTTTTTTTAATAAAATATATAAATCCATTTTGATAACCCCCCTCACCCTTCCCCATTTATTTACATGGCCAGGTGAGAGAGGAAGAAAAGAGGAGAAAGGAAGAGAAATGATAATGGAGGAGAGAGAAAACATGTTTCAATTGGTATTTTTCATCTTTCCATATTATGAAAAGTTCCTAATCATGGTAGGTAACCTTAACCCTACTTTTATTTTTGATATATCAAGTTTTGTCTATTTTCTCTCTCTTAAATTTGATAAAAATATAAAATTTCCCATTATAGTGAACTTCTAATACATAATTTTTAATATGTGGTAGATATCATCACCTTGAATGTTTTGATAGGTTTATATTTAAATTTCACTTGTTGATTTTGCATATATGTCATTTTATTTGAAATAAGTAGAGTAAAACCAAGCAAAAATTAGTCATGAGTGAAATATATGATATGCACAAATTGATTATTCATCTGGTCTAACATATATTTTTTGACATAATATATGCATAATGATGAGCATATTGGATAGATTAGCATGCTATAATTATTATATAAGATGTGTACATAATGTCTGTTATTTCAATAAAGTTTATGTGAAATGTCTGCAAAAGCAAGAAAGACTGGCTGGAAATGACTGACATATTTAGGTTGGTTGGAGATATATTAGACTATATAGGAAGGCAGACTAATGGACTTTCCTTGAAATAAGATTTATGAAGTATTCCTAAGTGATATGAAATGTGAGGAATAAGGAGATTGACTGATATGATATGATATGCTAACGAACAAAAAGTGACAACTTCTTACATGAATGCCACCTGACTTATGACATGTGATATAATATTTATTCATATTTAAGGGATTGATATGATTTTGATTGGTTTCTATTTTTATTGCCTTGTATTGATTCTAGTTATAAGTTTTGGCAACCTTTTGAGCTATTAGCCAAGTATGTGGTTTTTACATTTTTTCAGAAAGAGGACATAATATAATGGAGTGAGACTAATTAGAATTTTTAGGCATAATTTTATTTTTTGTATTTTAGTTTTATTCTTTTATAACCAGGAGTACTTAATGATTGATTGATGTTATAGATTAAACTCTTAGTTTTTACACATAAATTTTGGAAAATAAATATAGAATTGTAAATTGATGTACTTTACTTAATGCATATAATTTGTAGTTGCTTTTGCCGAACGCATTTATACTATTAAATTATTAAAGACTATTACATTAAATAGAAAGTAAAAAGATATAATTATTTCAAAGTAGATCTTGGGACATCACATATAGTGCTCCGACCATCGTTGCCCGACTATAATTCTTTGACCTTCGCCACCCACCAATTACGGCCACTCGACTACAGTCCTTTGACCACTATTGTCTGCTTATAGTCCTCAGCCCATAGTCGATTGATTATGATTTTTCGACCAACATTGCCTGACTATAAGCTTCTAAAAATCATTTCCAACAAAGATTATTCCGACCTCATTCTCCCGATGATTACAATCCTCATATTTTTGCAACAAAACTATGGTCCCGATCTTTGTGGCTCAACTACAATCTTTTGACCACCATCGTTGGATTATGATCCTCAGACAACCATCGCTTGACTAGAACTTTTAGCCAGTATCACACTAGCTACTACAATTCATTAACTTTCATCACTCGTTGACAATAGTCCACTGACCACAACAGCTTGATAAAAATAAAAAATACAAGAAAATAAAAAAAATATAAATCATTTTCATCTCATCAAAACATATATTTCATTTTCAAAAGAGTCATTTATATTAGTCATGAATACATCTTTTAAATAATTATATCTCTATGCAATTTTTATGACTAAAAAATAATGACTAGAAAATAATAATAAAAAATGCTTAAACTAGAACTGAATATGTATAGCCTCACCCCATTAGCTTCTTATCCTTTATTGAAATCATGCAGAATCATATAATGAGCAGAAGCCAAATAGGTCACAAGATTCCAACACTATGCTTGGTGCATTGAAAGCAGAAAAATGTGCTTGTGATCATTAAAGTCATTTAAGTATTGTATGATTAAGCTTTATCAATTCATATAAATCAAGTGCATCATAAGGAATAATCTAGTTACACCCTTCTACTACATATTGCTATTTTGGGTATCCATATTCCAATAATTGGCAAGGCTAAATTATTACTAATTACACATTAGAGTTGATAATAAGACTTAAAACGAATTAGTGTATTTCATAAATGACTGTAATTTATGTTTGTATTTGAATAAAATTTAAAATTTTGGTATATAAATAAATAAATTTGAACATTGTTTTGAAAATATATGTTTGTAAATGTGATTTTTACAATTTAGTAAGTATCTTGTTATGAGTTCAATAAAATATTTTTTTAATTATGATTTAATTATTTATTTGATAATTAATTTTATATTCTTATGTATTTTAATAATTTTATATATTACTTGGAAGTATATATATGCCCAAATATCAAACAAATAATTAAATATATAAATTAAAATTACTTTTAAATAAATGTTTGAATATTATTTAAAATATAAATAATATTAAGTGAATCATGATACTTTTAATTAAAACTAATAGTATAAATCTATTACTAAATATGCAGATTTTAATAAAGAAACTATTGGAAACAAATAAATGTGAATGTGGAGTTTTTTGCTTCAAAACAATATCTATAAGGCTTCTTATGCTAAACTTAGAATGTTTAATATATTTTATTATTTGACATAAATTATAATGTAAAATTAATGTATCCCATAGGTGTAACCAAGTTGTCTAATGGAAACATTTTCTTTAGAAAAAAATTTAAATTAAAATATTTGATGCACATTAGAATTTTTTTTTAATATTGTGCATCAAATATTTTAATTTAAATTTATTTATGATGAATTTATCATTATTCGCATTAAATTTCTTTTATGATAAAGAAAATCTAAAAATAAATTAGTTAGTTATATTTTAATTTATGTTTGAGATTTATCTATTTCAATTTAGTTAATTTAGTCTAGATTTAAAAGTTTATAAAATTAAAATTTTTTTATTTAAATTATATTAATTAATTTAATTTAATGTACATTTAAAATTAGAATAGGAAAAGTTAAATATCCTCTAATCAAACGGAACTTAATATTAAATAAATCAATCACAATAAATTTATTAATAAAATTATAAAATAATATAAATTATATTTATGTACATTAATCTATTATAATTGAACTAAAGATTTATGTTCTTTAGGCTGATAAGAGCAAGTATAAGGCCTGTTTCTTCTTCGTCTTCATGCGTCATGCTATTTCACGTCGTCATCACTTCCAAGCTCCACCAACCCCCCGCAATGTTCATCTTTCCTCCCTTCCCCCTCTCTCCCTTCTCACTCCTTCCCCTTCCTTCTCCCAAATCCTCCAGTCCCACGCTCATCTGGTCGCCGTCGGCCTCGCCAACAGCCGCGCCGCTATGGGCCACCTCCTCGCCGCATGCGCCATTTCCCCTTTTCCACCTCCTTCCTACTTTCACTCCGTATACCGCCAGATAGAGCTTCCCAACGTCTTCGCTGCTAACAACCTCCTCCGATTCCTCGCCAAAGGTGAAAACCCTCATCAAACACTCGGCTTTTACAAAAATATGAGAATCTCGAGCGTGCCCACCAACAAATTCACTTTTCCTATCCTCCTCCATGCGTACACCAGAGACCCATCTCCCTCGGAAGGCACTCAGGTCCATGCCCATGCGTTAAAGTTTGGTTTTTGTGAAGATTTATATGTCAGAAACGCTTTGATAAGCTTATACGGCGCTTGCAGATTATTGTACGAATCAAGAAAGGTTTTTGATGAGTTCCCTAATAGCCGAGATGTGGTTTCCTGGAACGCAATGTTAGTTGGATATGTAAGGAATGAGCAGATTGTTGTTGCGGAAGAGATGTTTGATCAAATGCCTGAAAGAGATGTGATCTCATGGAGCACCTTGATCATGGGTTATGTTCAAAATGGAGATTTGGAGAAAGGGCTTGTTTTGTTCAGTGAAATGGTCAGAAATGGAAGTGTGTCTGTAAATGAGGCTACTTTGGTCACCGTTCTTTCTGCTTCGGCGCAGTTGGGCTTGCTTGAGCATGGAACTTTTGTCCATTCAATTATAAAGAAAGTGAAGTTTCCCCTTACAATGGCGTTAGGGACTGCCCTTGTGGATATGTATGCGAAGTGTGGTTGTATAGATCTCGCCAGATATGTGTTTTATGAATTGCCTAAAAGAGATATATTTGCTTGGAATGCTATGATTTGTGGTGTTGCTACTCATGGGCAAGGGAAGGAAGCTCTTGAACTGTTTCAGAGATCCATTGATGAAGGATTTAATCCCACAGCAGTGACTTTTGTTGGCATCCTGAATGCATGCAGCCGAGCTGGCTTAGTCAATGAAGGTCGACATTTCTTCAATTCAATGGTGAGGGATTATGGCATTGAGCCAGAGATGGAGCATTATGGCTGTATGGTTGATCTATTCGGTCGAGCAGGGCTTGTTCCTGAAGCTCTTGAATTGATTGAAGGTATGAGCATCAAACCGGACTGTGTGTTATGGGCTACTCTTTTAGGAGCTTGCAAAATACATGGATTTATTGAATTAGGAATCATTATAGGTAAGAAACTAATCAAATTAGAACCTGGACATGATGGACACTATGTTCTTTTAGCTTCCTTATATGCCAAGGCAAGGAAATGGGAAGATGTTATTGAGGTTAGGAAGTTGATGTCAAGTCATTGCACAAGTAAAGTAGCAGGTTGGAGCTTAATTGAAGCTAATGGGAGGCTGCATAAGTTTATTGCAGGTGATTTGGATCACAAAGAGTCTTCTAAGATCTACAAAATGCTTGAAATGATTGGGAAGAAGCTGGTAGAAGCAGGTTACTTATCAAATGTCTCCTCAGTTTTACATGATGTTGAGGATGAGGAGAAGATGCATGTAAAAAATGTGCATAGTGAAAGGTTGGCAATTGCTTATGGGTTGATGATAATTGACCAGGACCGTCCAATTCGCATTGTTAAGAATCTCAGGGTATGTGTTGATTGCCATGAATTTAGTAAGATGGTGTCAAAGGTGCTGGTTAGGGAGATAATTGTGAGGGATGGCAGTAGATTTCATCATTTTAAGGATGGTTCTTGTTCTTGCCTTGATTATTGGTAGCCAATGTGTGCTTATAAGGATGTTTAAATTACACAAAATTGTAATATAATTTAATCGTATATGTTAGAATTTGTGAAGTCTGATTGTTTAATCAATGTACATCATTAGTATACAAGGCCACGGTGCTGTACACTTAACTGCTGCATTGTTGTTGTCCCAAGCTAGAGACAAAGAGCAGAGCGCCATGACGCTATAGGCTATAACACAACGGTGCAGGGTGGATTCAAGACAGAGAGTGGATCACTATGTTTTTCTAGACCCCAACGTCGTGGCTCTGCAAGTCGGGCTGGTCAGTTTTTCTTTCACTTTCTTCTTATTTCACTTGAAGAGTTTCATCCTTTAGAATATGCTAGTGCGTTTCTTTGTCTGTTCTGAGTATGGAACAGTGTGAGAAGAGAGATATGTTCAATTTTTTAATTTTCATAATTGATTTTTTGATGTGGTGTAGTTCCGTTGTTCTTTCTCGATTTTGAGTTTTTCCATGCTTAATCTTGGTGTTCTTTTTTTTTTTCTTCTTTTTGTTTGTTTCGTTCTTTATGTACTACCTAACAATATATAGCATGATTTTCTAAAGTTCAAAGAGTTCAATGCATGACTTATTTCTTCTTATAGATATTTTATTGTTGTGCTTATAGCTTGTTTATATTTATTTATGTAGATAGTTGAACAAACTTGAACAAAATTTTTAAAGCTCGACATATAAATGAACAAGCAAGTCTATTAATCCGCTTGTTCATTTATCCATGAATTGGTTGTTATTCTTGATATAATATTCTTTTAATAATAATTATTTTTTGATAATTTATTCAATATTATTATATCAATATTTAATATTCTATGCACTTAAAAAATTATTTATGT
The DNA here is from genome assembly GCA_022539455.1 of Dendrobium nobile. Classification (NCBI taxonomy): domain Eukaryota; kingdom Viridiplantae; phylum Streptophyta; class Magnoliopsida; order Asparagales; family Orchidaceae; genus Dendrobium; species Dendrobium nobile. The sequence goes on from CM039727.1 coordinate 25,584,274, forward strand.
CACAAGTGCAATAAAATATTGAGAAATCTAGATTGATAGATTATCTCTAATCCGCTTGTTCATTTATCCATGAATTTGTTGTTATTCTTGATATAATATTCTTTTAATAATAATTATTTTTTGATAATTTATTCAATATTATTATATCAATATTTAATATTCTATGCACTTAAAAAATTATTTATATCACAAGTGCAACAAAATATTGAGAAAGTTCACTACAGGAAAACCTGTTGTGAACCGTTAGATTGATAGATTATCTCCATTTCTCATGGATTATTTATAACCTTTTATATATATATATATATATATATATATATATATATATATATATATAATATATATATATATATATATATATATATATATATATATATATATATATTGATACGTCATCACAAATTTATCTTGATTGTGCACGAATCTCGAGGCAAAAAGCTAATTGGAAACTTCAAAGATTAAATTCTGGAGTATCTGAACTCCGATTTCAGCAAGCTTATAGTCAAATTGAGCGTCTCGGAAATATGAACCCAACGACACCAAATTCGACCCAATTCGAGTCCAAATGGGTCCAAATCAAGGACCCGAAGCGCTGTTGGAAGGTTCAAACCACAATTTGAGTTACTAAACGGTCTCCAATTTTAACGAGCTTATACTCGAATCGAGCGTCTTGACGAGACGAATCCAATTAGCCCAAGATCGCCGAATTCCGACAGGCCTCCAAATGTCCAACGAACGGTGCACGATCAAAGGGTTCAATATTGGCCGTCCATTCAAACCATTCCCTATTCGCCCATGATCTCACACCTATTTATGAGCCACACCACTCCAGAAAAATTATAAATAGAGCCCTCATTCTTCACAAAGGGGACTCAAGTGAAGAGAGAGAAGAAGAAGAGAAGAAGGAAGAGAAGGAAGAAGTTCCTCCTCGACCACCGCCGGAGCTCTTCCCGCCGCCTGAAGACGCCGGAATTCTGTCGGATTTTCGGGAAACGCCGAGAATTTGCAGAACTTTGTAACTTTGTTAGAAGTTGATTGTAAACTGATCGTCTTGATTTGTAAGACGGATCAATCTTTGTACTTCAAACAAATACTAGTGGAACTTTATAACTGGGCAAGACCCCGTGATTTTTTTCCCTCTTTCGGGTTTTCCACGTAAAAACCTTGGTGTTCATTTCTCTTTTATGTTTGTGTGCTGAATACTCGTACAACGCTCGGACGCGAATTTACAAACTCTACCGCCGCGTATATTCTAGCACACAACAGTTTTGTGCCATTTGTGGGAAACACTATCTCACCACATCAAGTATTGCTACGATGGTTAACAAACGCAGCAGTTGTATAGTTGGAGCTTCTCGCTCCAACTCTCATGAGTCCAAAAATCCGTCTATTGATCATAGACGACCGGAGAAGGGACCTCGGGACCTTCTTTGGAAGAAAGAATCCGGAAGATGGAAGAATCTCAGAACGAGATCCTTCAACTCCTGCGAGAGAATCGGAAGCCGGCATTGGCACAACAGGAAGAAGTTTTTCTCCCTCAGAATCCACCACGGGTTGAAGATGTCCAATTTGAACATCTTCAAGCAGAAGTTCATCTCCCTCAACCTAGAAGATTTCCTCAGTCTCGACAGGATAATGAACTTGCCGATACGACAAGTTCTACACATCCTCCACCCTCAATTCAGCAGCCTCGCATTCTCCCAGATCTCCCAGAGAACTCTGCTCAACCACACGTTGCGGAGCTCCCTCATGACGCCCTGCGTCACGAACTGCGAAGGTTGGTAAGGGTAGAATTCCCCCAAGGGGATGCGAAACAAACCTTTCGTCAGAGAGACTTCCAGGAGTCATCACCTCTAACTGAGGCTATACTATAGCACCCCATTCCGTCTAGATTTAAACTACCCAGCATCGAGTCTTATGACAAAACGTCAGACCCGTACGACCATATCGACCACTACAGAATCATTATGCACATTCAGCGAGCCTCAGACGCTCTGCTCTGCTAAGTCTTTCCTGCCACCCTCAAAGGACAGGCTCGCACATGGTTCTACTCGCTTCTGTCGGGAACGATCCCCTCATTTGTAAAATTGGCAAAAACTTTTGTCGAGCAGTTCCTAGCCAACCGAAGAATTACTAAGGATTCTTCTCATCTCTTCAGAATCTGCCAAAACGAAGGAGAATCTTTAAAGGAGTATTTTTAGCGATTCTCCACTGAAGCTCGACAAATCCCAAGAGTAGATCCTGAACTGTTGAGAGGAGTTTTCCTTGGAGGCCTTCGCCCTGACCCCTTCTATTCGTCACTTATGCACGACACTGTTCCTTCATACGCCGATTTAATTCACCGGGTAGAAGCTCAAATCTCGGCAGATGAGGCTATAAACGCCCATAGGAAATAGTTTGAACAATCTACTGGAAAGCGCAAGGGAGCACCAGGGACAGATAATTCTTCCTCGCAACGAAAGAAGCAAGGGAAGAACAATCTACCTCCAAGGCCTCCATTGCCACGACGAGAACCTTGACAGGAGAAAGAGTACACTCCTCTCCATACGTCTCAAGCAAATGTGTTAATGGCTGTTCGAGATCAAGATACGGTAAAGTGGCCACATGCTTTGAAGCCGAACACAGGAAATCAGGACCAATACTGCCATTTCAATTGTAGTCGAGGCCACACTACATAAGCCTTTAGACAACTGAAGGAGGAAATTGAAAGGCTTATCCGTCAAGGCTATCTTCGGCAGTTTATTCGGGATTCACCTACCTGAGAGGAAACCCGTCCCGCTGGGGGGCAAGATCGACAATAGAGGCCACCAGTAAATAATCGAATAGTAGTTGGGGAAATTGAGACAATAGCCGGAGGCCCTTTGCTATCCGATAAAGTTTTTTTGGCTGTGGACGAAATTCCAACTCCAAAGAAAGCTCGTGTAGATCACACCATCACCTTTGATGATTCCGACTTGGAGGGAGTAAAAACCCCTCACCAAGATCCTCTTATTGTCAGTGCAGGCATAAGTGACCCATGCTACAATGTTAAGAGAATTCTCGTGGATAACGGTAGTTCTGTAGATATCCTGTTCTACTCTACCTTCCTCAATTTGGGTCTTGCCAGAGAGAAGCTTCAACCAGCGGCATGTCCTTTATACAGATTTGATAATCGACCTGTGCGAGTAGAAGGGATAATCAGTCTCCTAATTTTACTTGGAGAATTCCCCTGACAATCTACACACTCTGTCCAGTTCGTCGTTGTAAAGTCTGAATCGGCTTACAACGCTATCTTTGGAAGGCCACTCCAGTCAATTTTTGGGATTGTCACATCTATCCCTCACCTCAAGCTGAAGTTCCACACTCCGACAGGAGTTAGTGTGGTGTGCAGAGATCAACAAACAGCACAAACCTGCTATCTCAGGCAGGTCAAAACACACCCGACTGATACTCTAAACATTGAGGATTTTGATCTCCGGAATGAAAACATGCCTCAAAGAGCCTCTCTAGTAGAAGAACTCACCATTGTATCTATCTCTGAAGAACATCCTCTAAAGACGGTGCAAATTGGGTCACTTCTCTTAGAAGACGAGAAGAAAATATTTACAGATTTTCTACGAGAAAATTAGGACATTTTGCATGGAGTCCGGCGGATATGCCCGGGATTGACCTGAAGTAATTGTACATTTCCTTAAGGTCAATCCGGCGAACAAACCAATCATCTAGAAGAAACGAAATTTTGTACCAGATCATCAGCAGGCGATCGAACAATATGTGGACAAACTCCTGAAAGCCGGATTCATACGAGAAGTGCATTATCCTGCTTGGCTGGCAAATGTCGTATTGGTTCGGAAGGGGAGTGGTGCATGGAGAATGTGCATAGATTACACAGATCTCAATAAAACCTGCCCAAAAGACAGCTTTCTTCTTCCACGTATCGACCAGTTAGTCGATACCACTTATGGGCATCAAATGTTGAGTTTCATGGACGCATACTCCGGTTACAACTAGATCAGCATTCCAAACAGACAAAGGGTTGTATTGTTATCGGGTGATGCCATTCAGGCTCAAGAATGCTGGAGCAACTTACCAACGTCTCATGAATAAGTTTTTCAAAACGCTTATTGGACGTAATATGGAGGTGTACATCGACGACATGTTAGTAAAGAGTCTCGAAAAATCTCAACATATCTCCGACTTGGAGCAATATTTCCATTTGTTGAGACGTTACAATATGCGACTCAAACCCGCCAAATGCTCCTTCGGAGTCGCTTCTGGAAAATTTTTGGGTTTTATGGTAACCCACAGAGGAATTGAAGCCAATCCCGAAAAGATCAAGATGTTAAGAGATATGGTACCCCCGAAGAACATCAAGGAAGTCCAAAGGCTGAATGGGAGAATTACAGCATTGTCTCGTTTCCTGGCACGCTCAGGAGACAAATATCTTCCTTTCTTCAAAGTACTCAGAGGCGCCCGCAACTCTGGGTTCCAATGGACAGACGAATGTCAAGAAGCCTTCGAACAGCAACGAAAGTATTTAGCTTCCCCGTCGCTACTTTCTAAACCAACGCTTGGAGAGAAGTTATATTTATATATAGCTGTTTCGGCCCAAGCCACCAGTTCGGTCTTGATGCGAGAAGAGAATGATATACAACGCCCCATCTACTATGTCAGTAAAATCCTATCTGAAATAGAGGGACGTTATCCCTTAGCGGATAAGACAACATTGGCACTAGTCTATTCTGCCAGAAAACTACGCCCCTACTTCCAAGCCCACTCAATTGGGGTTTACACAAATCTGCCACTGAAAAATATTCTACAAAAATCATAAGCATCGGGTAGGCTCGTCAAGTGGTCTGTAGAACTGGGAGAATTTGACATTCACTACTTGTCTAGACCCAATATCAAATCTCAAGCACTTGCAAATTTTGTCGTTGAATGCACCGTTCTAGTGTCCGATATTCAACCAGGTACTTTGCCTTCTCCTCCGCGTTGGACGTTGTATGTTGATGGATTCTCTGGAAGTTCTGGCGCGGGGGCTGGAATTCTGTTAATATCCCCGCAAGAGACTACTCTTGAGTATGGGCTCCGACTCAAGTTCCCGGCAACAAACAACATGGCAGAATACGAAGCCCTTATCACTAGACTAAGACTAGCAATTGATTGTGAGGTGCAGAACCTAGTAATCCACACTGATTCACAACTAGTCGCTTCTCAGGTGAAAGGAGAATTTGATATGCACAATCTGCAACTAACCAAATATTGCAAATTTGTGAAACTACTTTTGGCCCGAATTGAAGAATATCAAATTGTACATGTTCTCCGAGAGCAAAATGCAAGAGCAGATGCTCTTTTAAAACTTGCAACATCGACGACGGGAGACATCTACAAGAGAATGTGTGTTGAGGAGATCCATTTTCCAAGTATCCAGGGTCCATGGGTCATACAATCGGTCGATGAAAAAAGGGAGGAGTCTTGGATCAATCCCATCTTATCTTTCTTACAAGATGGGATACTGCCTGAATAACCCATGGCTGCAACGAGACTTCAAAGACGAGCATCAAATTTCACCATCATTGGTGGTGAGTTGTATAAGCGCGCTTTCACCGAGCCATATCTGAAGTGTCTCCCACCTTCAAAAGCTGATTATGCACTCCGAGAAGTTCATTCAGGAGTATGTGGCGAGCATCTGGGAGGAAGAGCTTTGGCTTATAAAATCATGAGGCAGGGGTTCTATTGGCCTACAATGAAACAGGACGCACTTGAGTTTACACGAAAGTGTGAGAACTGCCAATTGCATTCGAATCTCACCCATACTCAAGCTCTGGAACTTACATCACTTTAAAGCCCTTGGCCTTTCGCCCAGTGGGGAATTAATATAATGGGACCCTTCCAATAGCCATATGACAACGAAAATTCATCATCATGGCTGTAGATTACTTCACGAAATGGGTGGAAGCAGAGCCTTTGGCAAAAATTACTAAAGCAAATGCCAAACAATTCTTATGGAAGAATATAATTTGTCACTTCGGTATTCCAGCAAAGGTCATCACCGACAACGGAACTCAGTTTACTGGAAAAATCTTTACATCTTTTTGTGAAGATTTTCACATTCAACTCGTCCACACGGCTATCACCCATCCTCAAGCAAATGGGCAAACAGATGTTACAAATCGAACAATTCTGAAAGGGCTGAAGACACGCCTAGGGAAGGCTGGGGGGCAATGGGTTGAAGAACTCCCAAATGTCCTCTGGGCTTACCGTACCACGTCCAGGACTCCAACAGGAGAAACTCCGTTCAACCTTTATTTTGGTACCGAAGCAGTCATACCAGTGGATATTGGAGTCCCAAGCAATAGAGTTCAGACTTTTGACTTCAATAACAACGAGGAAAAACTCATGACAAATCTAGATCTCCTCCCTGAAGCAAGGGATGAAGCCTCACTCAGGTTCGCTGCATACCATCAACGGATCGCTCGTCACTACAATCAGAGAATAAAACCTTGAACTATTTCCATTGGAGATTTAGTTCTACAAAGCATCGAAGCAGCTGGAAAAGGCCCTCAACGCAATAAGCTCTCCCCCCTATGGGAAGATCCTTACTTGGTGGCGGCTATGGTCAAACCTGGGACCCTCAAATTGAAAGATGCAAACGGAATGATGCTTCCCGAACTTGGAATGTGGGCAACCTTCGCAAGTACTATCAGTAGGAGTTGATGCTGTTATCTGTTTAGTGTGATGTCGTTCGTTGTGTTCGTTTTTCTTTGTAGCTATGCTTTGTATCTTTTAAGTTTCTCGCACATCATTTGTATGCTGATTGTAAAAGAACACTTCTTTTTGTATCCCTAAGTTTACTAGGGAATTGTCGTACTATTTTATATAATACAGTAATGTGATGTTTGCTTTGTCATTGTACTGTCTCTTCTATTCGAGCTTTTTCCTATGATTCGAGAAATACACAACTAATGTTGTATCTAAATCAATAGATGACTAATCCCAGGGGGATCTAGTCCGACCTCTTCCACACAGGTTAAAATCATCAAGCAAGGGCTTTGATTAACAACCTCGGATAGGTCAGAGTGTCCCAAAGTGGATATCTCTCGCATTCGTGCAAGTCAAAAAGACTACCTTAACATTCGGGTTAACATATATGAAAAAGAAAAATGTCTTTTTTATATATAAAAAACCCACAAACATCAAGTATATCGTCCAAAAATAACAACACACGAACAACAGGAACATACGTACAATCACCGCGACAAAAATAAAAGCAACACAGAAAGCATCAAAATAATTCTACAGAATCTCAAGTTCATCATCGTCGTCCTCTTCCAACGCGAAGATCTTTTGCAAATCACTCTCCAATTCTTCACCACCAGAATCTGGAGAAGGATCACCAGAAGCTTAGCTCGGAGTCAACCCCTCGATCTCCCCTCCGTTCTTGCGTTGCACTGCACGAACACCCTTCATGAAGCCTTTAATGAAGCCATCTTACATAAGCTCTGCTTCTAAAGCCTTCACCTCTACGTAATAAAAATAATTGCGAGCTTCCTGAACTTGATCCTCGATAAAAATCTTAAAAGCGTAAGATTTTTTGAACTCTTCTATGGCTGCAGACGGTGACAGTTGAGCTACCTTCTCCGACAACTTGTTCAGGAGCTTCTTATTCTCAGCCTCAAGGATTCACATATTTTTCAGTTGTTGGTTGTTTGTTGCCTTTACCTCCACCAGCTGTATATGCAAACGATCCATCCGCTCATTCTGGGATGAGGCTGAAGCGATCTTGTTCGCCAATTCTGTTCTGCATTGTTCAAGTTGATTCTCCACTGTTTCCATCTGCTTCACTCTGCCGTCATATTTCTTCTTGTATTCCCCCTGAAGATATTTGACCTTCACGAATTCATCGTTCAAGTCATCCAAGATCTTGTTCACCTCAATGTACTATTCAAAAGAGAAAAAATCAACAAGTGAAAAGTATATCCTTGAAATTAGAAACAAATACAAGGGAAATGGAGAGAAGGTGAACTCACCAACTCTTCGTCTCGTCGACGACCAATGCACCTATGTTTCAGAACATCCTCTGGAATATATATCCTGGACGGAGAAAAGCGGGGGCCCTTGCCGACAACTAATAAAATTTCGTCCGACTTCTTCTTCTTAAGTGCCTGTGAATCTCCCTCGCCCTCAGGTCGCTTGGACTGAATTTTTTGGGCCTCCGGGACTTTTGCAGATATCTTCAACTTCTATAGATGCGACCTCCCTACATAAGTGGATAGTCCCACCTTTAATAAATGTTCCTCATCTATGCATCTGCTCAAAGAGCGCATATCATAACGAAGAGCTTCAATATCAGGAAGCTTCAACATACTCAACAAGTCTTCCGCTCCAATATGAAGGGGGATAGGTAGCTCCTTCAACTTTTCCCATCATTCTTGGAGGTCCCAATCGTTCTGCACAAAGAAAAAATCACTAACCTAATCTTTGGATGGATCCCGAGTACGAATATCCAACCACTTGGATCTAAAGGAGATTCGGCCCTGCGGATCAGTATAGATATGCCCCATACAGGATAGGCATTCTGTAGACAATACCACTCTGCGGTCTCTAAAAAATGCGATCAGGCCCACTACGACCGACATAGCCCGATAGGAAAATTGGGACAAACTTAATCCGCAAGTCATCAGGATATCAATCAGTTCAGGAGGCGGCAGAAATTGCAACCCCGCTCGCAAACTAAACTCGTACACTGTCATGTATCCCTGGGGAGGGAAGCAGGCACGCTCAGATCTCGCCGGCACCTTCATCACCAAATCATTAGGAAAATGGAACTTTTTCCTAAAAGAGATGAAAGAGTCTTCGGTAATGGTGGAGATGATGTCGTCGGCTTTTGTCTTCTTAGAAGCCTTCTTCGAACCCTCTGAACAGGCAGTAGGACGATCTTTTACAACGGAAACATCTTTGGTAGAAGTGCGATCAACCATTTCGATTGCCTCACTAAAGGGGGGTGCAATTCTAAGTAGGGAAGATCTCCTATAAAAGATAGCAGAAAGCCCCTAAAACGGGAAAAGAAACGGGTGGAAAGCCGGGAGAAAATCCCCTAACTCCTGCACGAGAGGAGGGGCGCTAATTCGAGCAGGGGAAATTTCCCACTCGCAAATAGCGGAAGCCTCAACCTTCAGAAAGCCGAGGGGAGGAGGAGAAATCCCCTAAACTTCTGCACGAGAGGAGGGGCACTAATTCGAGCAGGGGAAATTTCCCACTCGTAAATAACGGAAGCCTCAATCGTCGAAAAGCCGGGGGGAGGAAGAGAAATACCTTAAACTTCTGCACGAGAGGATGGGCGCTAATTCGAGCAGGAGAAATTTCCCACTCGCAAATAGCGGAAGTCTCAACTGTTAGAAAGCCGGGGGGGAGGAAGAAAAATCCCCTAACTCCTGCACAAGAGGAGAGGCGCTAATTCGAGCAGGGAAAATTTTTCACTCGCAAATAGCGGAAGCCTCAACTGTCAGAGAGCCAGAGGGAGAAGAAAGAGAATGTGCAAATTTTCTAAAGGCCTAGGGGGCCTATTTATAGGTTTTGGAGAGAATAGGAGGGAGTTATTGTCATTTTCGAAATTCCTAATTTTTCTAAATTTTTTACGAATTTTTTGGGATTTTTTTGGACCCAAAAATAGCAAAAAAGAGTTTTTTTCGGCTGGTGGGGCCCACTAAAGGCGGTGGCAGCGGGCGCGGACGGTTCGTGGTTTCGCGCCAGCGGTTTGCGGTTCCGCATAGCAGTGGCCCGCGGACGCTGTTCCGCGCCGCCGGTTCGTTTCGAGTCTGTTTTTCGCCCTGACAAGTCCAAATTCGACGTTTTTGGGGTCCCCGGGATCATTTTTCGACGTCCCAGACTCAATTTCAGCACTTTCAGAGCCGTTCGGAGCTCCTATACACAAGATTAATTCTGACTCGCTTGAAAAAATTTTCTAAAAATTTGTGATGCATATTTTTGGACTCTCGAAGCTACAACGTCCGAAAATAGGGGGGCAACTGATACGTCATCACAAATTTATCTTTATTGGGCACGAATCTCGAGGCAAGAAGCTAATTGGAAACTTCAAAGATTAAATTCAGGAGCATTTGAACTCCGATTTCAGCGAGCTTATAGTCAAACTGAGCGTCTCGGAAATACGAACCCAACGACACCAAATTCGACCCAATTCGAGTCCAAATGGTTCCGAATCAAGGACCTGAAGCGCTGTTGGAAGGTTCAAACCGCAATTTGAGTTACCAAACGATTTCCGATTTTAACGATCTTATACTCGAATCGAGCGGCTCGACGAGGCGAATCCAACGAGCTCAAGATTGCCGAATTCCGACATCATTGAGGCCTCCAAATGTCCAATGAACGGTGCACGATCGAAGGTTTCAATATCGGCCGTCCATTCAAACCACTCCCTATTCGCCCATGATCTCACACCTATTTACGAGCCACGCTACTCCAAAAAAACTATAAATAGAGCCCTCATTCTTCACAAAGGAGACTCAAGTGAAGAGAGAGAAGAAGAAGATAAGAATGAAGAGAAGAAGAAGCTCCTCCTCGACCGCCGCCTGAAGACGCCGGAACTCTGCCGGATTTTTGGGAAACACCGGGAATTTGTAGAACTTTGTATCTTTGTGAGAAGTTGATTGTAAACTGATCGTCTTGATTTGTAAGATGGATCAATCTTTGTACTTCAAACAAATACTAGTGGAACTTTACAACTGGGTAAGACCCCATAGTTTTTTTCCCTTTTTCGGGTTTTCCACGTAAAAACCTTGGTGTTCATTTCTCTTTTCTGTTTGTGTGCTGAATACTCGTACAACGCTCGGACGCGAATTTACAAACTCTACCGCCGCGTATATTCTAGCACGCGATATATATATATATATATATATATATATATATATATGAAAACAAGTGCGTTGTTTACTTGCATGATTACAGTGGATACTTTTTTCAGGGTTTACTCATGCATGTCTTTTTTTTTTTTTTTCTGGGAATTTGATTGAGAAATTACAAAGTATGTGCCCAAATTTCATAATGATAGGGGTTAGAATGGGAATCTCGTTGCTTTTAATGAAAGTGGTTATGAAGTTGTTGCGAGGAAAGAAATTTTTAAAAAGTTGCTATAAAGAATAGTTTTCTAGCACCAAAATTTTTTAAAATCAATGAGAAAACAGTAATAAAACTAAATTATCATTACGAATTAAAAATAAAATGATAAAAAAGTTGTCCCAAATAAATCCTTAAAGATACAACCATCTCATTATAAATTTAAAAATTAATGTTAATTCATATAATCACATTTAACTAAATGATAGATATAATTTGATTTTATAATTGCATCAATTTGTCTAATTACAAACAACAAATAAGCCCCGTTTAATATAATTATTTATGAAATAATCTAACATAAGGTGTTGAAGAGGCCGAGCTTAAACTGAAATGTAAACATCTCTGAGTCCAATTTAGATGAACTTTTTTGAAGATTGCTCCCCTTGTGAACTTTGATCTATAATATTTTTGTTAAAATTTTTCTTTTTTTGTTTCTCTATTGATAATAGGAGAACATTTTACAAATTGTTTATTAGTCTAATTAATGCAATGGATTGATAAAAAAAGCACTTTATTTGCATTTGTACGGTTATTATGGAAATACTTACAGAGCAACTATTGAAGGAAGAAGAGGAATTAGGGGCTGAGTGAAATTATTATATATAACTTTCCATAATTTTGCTATTATATATATATATGCTATTTTAAAAAAATATATATTATGGTATTATATAAAAAAATATGTAAGAATTCTTTTAATTTGTTGTAAGAAGAATTTATAAAATATTAAATTTATTATATATATTAAAAATGCCCATAAATTTTTTCTCCTACTTGTAAGCCCCAAAATTCTCCTATTTTTAGAAATCTATAACTGGTAAGGCGCATTTTCCGTCACCCTCCGCATAGGACTCAATGAGCGGTAGCGAGATAATAATTACAACATTACTCGAACTCCACATGAATGCTTAGCATTTCCGCGTTGCCTTTCTTACCTCTCTTCGTCTTCTTCCTCTCCCACTCTTTTGTTTAACTCTAATTTCCTCTAATTGACTTTGAAGCCCTTAAGAAGCTTTTATTGATTGCTCACAGTAATAATTTGCTAATTGGAGCCGAATCGATATGTTAAATTCACAAGGTCATGGAGGGACTAGCGAGAGGCAGGAAGAGAAATACGGCGCCACAGGGGAGATGGTGCCCAAGGTTTTCCCTGCGATCCGCTCCCGTTTTCACAACTTCTCATTTCCGACGATGAACTGGGGTTGTCGACGAATTCTCCGTTTTGTGAACTCAACTGAAATGGGCGGCACGGCCGCTCGATCAACGACTCCGGATACTCGGCCCCAACTAGAGAGAAATGCTGCATATTCTCCCGTTAGTTATCTTCCTAAGTCTCCTCAAGCAGGTGGGTTCAAGGAAAAGGAGGCAGAAGTTACAACGACGGGCGGGGTCGAGAAAAAGCTGGTTACGGAGCAAATGAATGCTTCTTCTGTCGCTGCTGAAGGGGCTGCTGTATCGCCGGCCATTCCATGGAATTTGAGGAAAAGAAAAGCTACTTGTTATGGCCCACAGGAGAAAGGAATGAAAAGTTATCGTTGCTCATCACCAACTAAGCCAACATTTGGAAAGGATGATTCTGCAAAAGCGGTTAAGCGAGGAACGGTGGTTGGTGAAAATGGTCAGCAAAGGAAATATTCTGTTTCCTTATCTCGCGAGGAGATAGAAGAAGACATCTATTACCTGTTCAAGGGACGAGGCCTAGTGAAAGGCCTAAAAAGAGACCCAAAGCTGTGCAGAAGCAACTCGATGTAAGCAGAAATTTCATATATTTTGAGCCAAACATTTTCCTGCATTTTTTTTTCTTCATTTTTTCTACTCTTAAGGTAATTTTGATTATATTTGGAAAATTTTAGCTAGTCTCTATTTTTAAATTTCTGCATTTATCATTGCAGGCCCTTCTCCCTGGGTCATTGCTAGCGGAAATTACAAAAGATATGTATAAAACAGTTAAATGAGACGATTCTTTCTTCTTGTTTCTGATATTTCAATCAGAAAATTTATATAAAGAAGAATATGATGTGATTCTTCTTCATAGAAGAGGCAAAAGGGGCCTGGTCATGCAACATTTATACAACAGATCGAGGCTTCAGAAGTTCTAGGAGGCTGACTGTCGGTAATTAATGCTTTCATGTAGCTTTGGTGAATTGGAGGATACCAAGGTTTGAAAATAAAAAATCTCAAATTCTAAAGAAAGTAGAGCTTGTGGATGGAGGTGGAGGCCCAAAATAGTGGCCAGAATAAACTTTGACAACACCAAACAATGTGTAGCTTTTTTAAGTTTGAAATTTTTTTTAATGGGATCTATATGTTGAACTAGTGTATGAAATTTGTAGAGTTGATAGAGATGTGTGTTTAATTAGGTTTCATTTGGAATAGCTTTTGACTATTCTTTTTTCACTGTTTTTAAGATATTTTTTACTAGAAAGTAGCTTTAAGAAGAAGTAAGAAATTAAAGCTGTTCCCAACAAAGCCTAAATATATCTTCAGGTTCATTTTTAAGGATTTTATGCATATAGTAGCAAGGAGATTCAAGATTAAGTCACTCTTTCCTTAATTTGGTTGATTTTGGAAAAGCTGGCATATATTCTAAATTTTTCTCAAAGGGTAGGCTTTGGCCAAGGCATGTTAAAAGACATGGTATGGTTATGGATGAGATGGTAAATTTTAAAAACTAAAATCAGGTACTAACTTTTTGTACTTGGCCTTTTTTTTTCTTTGGCTTGCTTCTTTATTTCACATCACTAATGCAACCATACACAAGTATTCTGTGGTGATGAATCAAGACTATGCTATATGTGTGGATTATATGACTAGTAAGAGAGGATTTTAGAATTTCTATCGAAACACTTTCAGTTCAAGCACAAACAATGCATGGTGGAATACAAATAACCAATCAAACATGAAACTAATAAGTTTATGCAAATTACACTTAGTGATCAAGTTAGAAGTACAACATAAATGATACAATTACTCAACAATATTAGATCACGAACTTGTGAATCAACTAATGCAATCATAGACAAGCATTCTGTGGTGATGAATTAAGAGTAAGGCATATGAGTTAGTATATGATTAGTAAGCACAATGATTATGAATCTAGTTAACCAAGCTATTAATGACTTACATATCAACTACCAAATTGCATAAGTGCATCAACAATATATATTAGTGATAGAGAAGTTATTATCTTATATATGAAAGAAATGAACTTATAAGCATAATATTTGATATGCTCTAACACATATGCACACGAACATTGCACATAAAGTTCACCACAAGCATATTCAATCAAGATATGAGTATCAATACTAACAATAATGTGGTTTACACGGTTGAATGTTTTTACAAGTTCAATTTAGGGGTCTAATGAAATGATGCATTGGTTTTCTGCATCAATTTCTACTAACAAATAAGCTCAAAATGATGCATGCATGTCATGTTGCTTTGTTGCATAAAATAGCATTGTCTCATGTTTGGCTTTGACTCAAAATGAACTTTTTGTTAAGATTTTTCTATATGTTTCAACATTTATCACAAGAGTTTTTTTGAAAATTTTATCATATAGTTCCTTTTTTTTGAAAGAATGTGATGAGCAATGAAATAAAGAAAATATTGATCAATTTATACGCTTAAAATTTAATTGTAAGTTTTCAAGGGATCTTATAGCTATTCTCTTCTTAGAGCATACATAATTGATGAATGCTTACATTTATATAGCAAATTTAAATTTTTATATATGACCAATGGGTTTGTTGACCTCCAGCTACTTCACCTAAATCCTACCAAAAATTTGTTGTACCAACCCCAAAAAAATTGTTATTATCTTGTTGTAATAGGCCACAAAAAAGCTGATGTTATCCTGCTCATATCATGTTGTACCCACCCCTAAAAGGCTATAATTATCATGCTCTAATCCAACTATATCAGCTTGAAAACCTATTGTTATCCTACTATAGTTGCCTCTACAACATGTTGGTGGGAATAGAAAAAAAGAGGGAACATAATTTAAGCTAATATATCTCACCTTCCTACTCTACAGGAAAAATGGCTATTACCGGCGGTTTCAACCGGCGGTTCATGGACCGCCGGTGTTACCGGCGGTTTCGTCGGCGGTTAAACCGCCGTCTGTTAACGGCGGTCTGCCGGCGTTTTTTATACGTTAAACCGCCGGAATTAACGGCGGTCCAAAAACCGCCGGCAAACCGCCAGATTCTAGTATTCACCGGCGGTTTAGCGGCGGCCTGGACCGCCATTGATAAGTAATTTTGTACCGCCGGTTTGGACCGCCGGAAAACCGCCGGTTAGTGCCCTATAAAACGACCAGGCCCGCGACTCACATTTCATTCTTTCTCGTTCTTTCTCTCTCGTTTCCCTCGCCTCCGCTCACCTCTGCTCGTCCGACCGCGACCGACAAAGGTTCTCCGACCGCCGCCGACGAAACTTCTCCGACAGCCGACCAAGATCCGACCGGCACTCCGACGTCCGACCTTGGTGACCCAGTCCGATCCCAAACCGCTGGCCAACTTCAAGTTTTGTACCCTAGATTTCTATTTTAAGGTATATTTTATGTTTTTTCTTTGATTCCTTTTTCTCACTAGACATAAGCAAGTGTTAGAGTTATTTTGGATGATTTAGATAGTAAATGTTGTTATAATTTTGGTAGATATAATTTTTTTAGATTTGTTTGCTATGATAAACAACTCTAACCTAGGTTTGATACTAACTTTAGAATGAATTCAACATAAATCTAAGTTTAGGGTGAAGAGAATGATGAAAATGAGAACGAACAAGGAAATGGTGAAGAGGAAGAATAAGAAAATAGAGAAAAGGAAGGAAAAAATAGAGAAAAAGAAGGGAAGTATTATATCTAAAAATAATTCATTTCGTTATATTGTGTTATCATAATATTGCATTTTAAAATAGTACTTTATCTAAAACTATAGATGACATTTGAACTTAGTCAACATTGAATTTATAAAACTATTTAATTCAAGGTCTTAATTGAAGGCTTAATAATCAGGATTGTGCTTATATTAATCTTTCATTTTCCTCAAAGTCACTTCAAAACATTATTTTTAAAGCACATCTTTTTAAAGCAGTTTTCTCCAATATTTTTTAATTTTATTGGAGAGATTTTTACATTGCAAAATAAGTGTCCTAAAGATTTAAATAATATAAATTTTATCAGATTAAAATTGTAAGCATGAGAAAAGGAAGGATAGGAAAATAAATAAGAACAAGAATAATAAGAAGAAGGGGAGAGGAAGATGAAAAAGGGAAAAAAGTTGGAAAAAAAAAAGAAAAGAGAAAGAAGAAGAAGAAGAAGCAACAAGAAAAAATATGGTAGGATCGATGTAAGGCGGCAAGGAGAGTGAGAGATGGCCGGGGGCAGGGAGCGTGCAAGTGGCTAGGATAAATCGGATGGGCGGTCGAGCTAGGTAAAAATGAGAGAGCAGAATAAACAGAACAGAGCCTCTGACTGCGGCGGTTTAGGAAGCTCTCTTCATACTGGTGGATCTGTACCTCATACGGAACATAGGCGGCGACTGGTAAGTGTTTTGAATTGGTTTATTACATATATTTATGCTAGTATAACTAAGCATCAAATTTAGGTAAGTGTTTTGAGCGTCGGTAATACAGACGGTTCGACCGCCGGCTACCGCCGGTAAAGTAACCGGTGGTCTACCGGCGAAGGCCGGCGGTTTTAAAAACAAACGACGGCCGACTAAACCGCCGGGGAACCGTCGGTAAATAGACCGTCGGTAAGCCGTCGGATCAAATAACTGGCGGCGTCACGGCCGGAAAACAGCCGGTCCAAAATCCGGTTGAAACCGGCGGTCGGAGCCGCCGGAAAATCGCCGGCAACATAAACCGCCGGTAAAAAACCGCCAGTGAAAGTTTCCTACGCGATTTTTTCCGGCGGCCAAAAAACCGCCGTAAAGCCGCCGGTAGTCAAAAAAACCGCCGGTTAATATAGGCTAACCGCCGGAAAAAACCGCCGGATTTCGACGTTTTTCCTGTAGTGCTAAGGAATAACAAAGCACACCCACTCTCGCTATTGAAGCAAAGATTGCCTCCCTGTTGCCCCTTCTCCCAACAAACTCCACTAGCCCATATCAACCACACACTCCTCCCTAAGCTATTGCCAGCAACCTCTCAAGCCACGCCACCAATAACCCATTTCCTTTTCTTCATAATTAGCCAAAATCCAACAACTTGCAACTCTCCACTACAACCATTCATATCTATAACCCCTGGTAGCTCCCTTCCTCCCTTCTTATAACTTACGGTTCTTCCTCCATCTTCATCCCACTACAAATAATCACATACATCCAACCTCTCTAATCCTGTCACCTCATGCTAATACCACCTCCAACCACGCAAACCCAACGAGTTTCTTCCTCCCTATTCCAATACCTAAACAACCTAGCAATTATAAATTCATAACCAACCCACAAATCCAACCATTCAGCCTCCTCTTATACCTCCAACAACACCTATTACTGCAAACACATACAATTCCCATCCCCACTACACCCCTTGTCATCTCCACCTCTAATTTCCCTTGCTCAAAGCAGCAGCCAAATGGCCCTCTTCTTTTCGAAAACTCTTACACCAGCTCCTTTCTCAAATATCTAAGAATGAATCTCATATACACTCTAAGAGTTAAAGCTAACATTCCACCAACTCTTCCTCCTCTCCCAAACTAGTAGCCCATCACTTCCTATTGAAGTTTCTAGAAAAACCCACCTCCAGCCCTCTCCAATAGCAAGCCCATCTCCTATACAACCTATTATAAACCAATAAACCCTTAATGGGTATTGTCTACTTCGCTCCAATCTTCCTCAACAACCATTCTTGAATTCATCCCTCTACTTCCAAACTAGGCAAAAACAAACCACCCATTCCTTTCACTCATCAAATGTACAAATCCAACACAAAATAGCCCACTACCAGCAAACTCCACGTACAAAGCAACCATCTATAATTGCAGCAGTCCAATCAACCATCTTATGTCACTAATCTTCCCCCATTTCCTCTAATCAAATAACCTATTCCTCCCTCTATTGTTAGTGTTTTTATTACTAGTAGTGGAAGTTTAAAAAATAAGAAAGCAAAAAAGCGCGAGAGAGAGAGAGAGAGAGAGAGAGAGAGAGAGAGAGAGAGAGAGAGAGAGAGAGAGAGAGAGAGAGAGAGAGAGAGAGAGAGAGAGAGAGAGAGAGAGAGAGAGAGAGAGAGAGGAAAAAGTGAGAAAAGGGAAACAAAAGAACAAGATAAAAGAAAGAGAAAAAAGAATGAAAAAGAGAGATTGTCTGTTTGGTCCCCAGTAAATTTCCTCATCATCGTCGTTGTCACCTCACTCATGATGGTATAAATGTTCTCTCAATCTAAAAAACCCTAAAATCTTGTTTTTGGCACTTGTGGCACACCAAAGGACCACCCATACATGTTATTCATATCGCGGTGGGAGGGAGGGAGGGCCCTATACATGCTCTTCATATTGTGATGGGGATAACCTTAAGTACCCATATATGTGACATAATGCCTGTATGAAAAAACTGTATTTTAAAATAGGTACATTGAAGACCCATTCATGCTCTTCGTAGTGTTGTGGGATTGAAGAAAATCACAACCACATTGTCACCTGACACCAACCATACACGCTCTTCATAGCATAGTGTGAAGGCACAATTCTCTAAATTTTTCTTAAACGAGGGAGACACTGGGAGACTGCTGAATTTTCTAGTGAATATAGGACCTAGCTTAAGCACAATGATAGGGGACATAACTTGCAACTTGACTACAGGGAAACTTGCTTAAGAGAACTTAACTTGTAAGTAAAATGATAATGAATAGAACTTAAATCACTAAACACAGAATCATACTTAATGAAATTGTAATAAGGAAAATAAAAAAAATTAATAAAAAATATGAACTAGCAATGTTTGTGGCGGACAAAAAAAATTGTTACATCTCGTCCACCAGCAACAAGTTTGTAAAATGGGTAGAGAAAATTGCAATGAAACGTACAATCAAGAAAGACATGTAATGAATGTAATAACTCAAGAACAATTCATCTTCAAGCAAACATGTCAATTTTCCACAATTAAAAAAGGAAATCAATTATCATGGGAGACATATAAGAACACATTAACCTCCCACAACTGATGCTAAGTAAATACATCAACTATATGCTAACAAAAGAGGTTGGCAAGTGATGACTTGTTAGCCAAAGATGTACCCAAGGAGTTTGAAGTAAGTGCAGTTTACAGGCAATTAGTGTCCCATGATTACAAAGAAATATGGCAGTCTGCTCGCAAGCAATTGCAAGAGATAGCGACATGAAAACTTATCGATTATCATGCACGAAGAATGCATTATGACTATAAATGAAGGGAATAAGGTTATGACAAAAAGTAACTCACTTAAATCAATAGTCATTAGCTAACAAAAAAGTTCACTAATTCACCTGTCATCAATGATAATAGATAGGCTATGAATCTTATAGTATCCCTAAGATTGGTGCCAGCTAGCTTGCAAATACATGTAGCAGTTCTCACGAACATTGAAATATGTACAAATGAATGTAGCAACTTGCCAATCAACATGCGAAGAGAAATCAGTGATGAATGAAACCCATCTGACAACTCACATGAACATGCAATGAATGCTACAACACCCCTCCAATCAATGTCAGCTAGCTTGCAGATGCATGAAAAAGCCTCCAATGAATATGATGCCAGTATGCAATGAATGTAGTAGCTTGCCAGTCGACATATTTTTTTTAGGAGAAACCCACAAAGGGGCCTACGCATTAATTAAGAAAGGAAATTATAAGGTCCTAAGAACCTTCAGCTCGCTACTGCTCAAAGAGCTACAAAAAAAATTCAAAATAAGACCTATTTGCCGATGGTTCCCTATTCTATAGAATACAAAAAAACCCTAATAACATTCTAGGTCTGCTAGAAATAGGACCCAAAAAATGAAGCAAAAGAAAGTACACTCGACACCATCTTCCTGCAAAAAACCAGCAAAACTCCAAAATCTTGATCCTTTTAACCTGCATGAAAGTTAAACTACAAAACATACAAAAATATGGCAAGTAATATACAGGATTATGAATAATCAAATATAAATAATTAAGGTTCCAAATTTTTAAAAAACCAAAGCAGATACTTCCTTGAAACTGAACTGGACAGCCATCGGAGTTCATGCAATTAGAAACCGAAATGTCACCATGCCACTTGAACTTACTATTGCAACAATTCAAAAGTTGGTTAAGATGAGGAAAATTAAAGCCACTATAAAAAATTGGGCAGAAAATCGAGCAGTGATAACAGCAACAAGGACAAAAAAAAATAGAGCAAAGAGCTTCCAGATTGCAACCACATTGGATACCTGTCAAAGTAATCAGAATAACATAATTAATAGCACTAGTAATGGGGGACAGGTAAGCCAAAAAATGGAAGTCCTTAGTAGCAGCATCAGTAAATTATAATCTCATCTCCCAGACACAAAAAAAAATCCTATAAATCGAAAGCCAACAACAGCCCAGGTAGACAGTAAACTGGTAGCCAAGATAAAAGGTAAATGCATGAATTATAATAGCCATAATCCTACCAAAATTGATAGCAATATCAAAACAAACTCAGTTCACAACCCAGATGTACAGCCTCATCAAAATAGAGAAACAACAGTTCAAGTTAGGACTAAAAAGCTAAATAAAAACAACATACGGGTAAGCCAAACACCAGCTGAAATAATAGCTGTAAATCAGCAAACCAGAATTCAACGTCTTAGCAAAAAGACACGGGTAAGCCAGATAATTGAGATCATTAATAGGAGAATAGCTCAGGTGATAAATAACATCATTATCATGATGTAACCCCAGATGCCACTTAGATCTAATCCCTAGATCCACAAACCAAATGTAGTGCAAGAAATCATTAATCAAGTAGACAAGATGAGAGGTTAAAGCTTGATACTTCACATCTGAGGCACCACCAAAAATGAAACAACTATCCTAGCTATCCCAGCTAAAAGCCCAGTAAAGAGATGACATCAAAACCATAAAGAAGCCTCCCAACTCAGAACGTTTTAGAGCAACCAAAATGATTCACATAAATCAGGTAAAAATAAACACTAGCCACGTCTCCCATAAGGAATCCAGAGACAAGAGAGCAGCAATAAGAGGTTAACTCAATATAATTAAAATTCCATTCATTGATATTCCTCCTCCAAACATCACAAAAAAATATAACCAACAAATTCAAGACCCAAAAACAAGTCCAAACAACAATTGCACAAGAGAAATGGCCAACTGAAACCCAAAAATAACAGAACAGGTTGCCAAAAGAAAAATAACAGAGCACCCAATGGACAGACCCCAATAGCATCAAAACAAGAAAGAACCAACAAAAGCCAAAAGTAATAAGAATGAATGTGGGAAGACCCAACCGATCAAGTCTAGCCAAACCTTTAATCATATTAGGGAGAGTATCCTCATAAAATTCAGTAAAATCAGGTAAACTACAACCCAATTTAGCCAAAGAATTTGCAACAACATTCCGTTCTCTTAAGATATGAGAGATATGATAAGTAATGAGAGAAAGCCAGTACTTAATATCTCTAAGCATATAGTAATTCACAGGATTGGGTAAAGTGTTGCCCTGAATATAGTGGATCAAGAGCACAGCATCAACTTCAATCCATATTTTAATGATCCCAATAGAAATGCAAAGTTGAATCTAAAAAATGACTCTCAATTTATGCTTGAATGTCATTAATAACATTGGCCGGACCTGCAAAAGCCACAATAATAAAAACATTAGAATCCCTGATGGTACCACCACAAACCGCATTAATGTTATTTCTGGCACCATCAGTGTTAAGTTTAAACAACCTCCAAAGGCTTTCTCCAGCAAATAATCTTGTTAATACAATTAACATTATTATGAGTAAAAACCAGACCAAACTCAGAAGCCACATGAAGAGAGCCTTTAAAAGAATCAACCTTTAAAAGCTTAGCGACATAAATCTGAAAAATTTATTCTTGACTTTAGAGATGATAGCAGAAGCATCCATTTTAATATTTACATGTTTCGAATCATTCATACTTCTTTATAAAAACCAACAAATAATTAGGACAAGGAGGATATTCCTAATATGACCTTTAGTAGGAATAAACCACTCTTTAAGAAGCTCACTAATAGTGTTAAAGCGAGTAGTAGTAAGCACATTAAACATATTGTCAAAATAAAGCCAAACTTTCAAAGCAATAGGCCCTTGAAAAAACACATGATTCATATTTTCAATGTGAAAGTAGCATTGACATTTGGAGGTAATATAGAAACCGTTCTTTAAAAGAATATAATCCACATGCAAGTAATTATGCAAGATTCTCCATATAAGGAAGGAGTAAGAATGAGGAATACTAGCATGCCGGAAATATAAGTAAATAGAATTTTTGGGAAAACTGTCTAATAGAATTCCAAACAAGTTTAGTATCAAATTTACATTATTGGAATGATTAAACAAAATGCAATCCTCATCCTCCTAGTGGAACTTAATCTTGAGAATTAAATTAATAATGCAATCAGGCACCTAATTAACAAGAAGATTAGTATCATAATCCTCATTACATATTAAATCTTTAACTTTGCAAGTAGAAGTAGAATGAGTAAATAAAAGACTATCAATAGAAAAATTATCCTACCATTTATCTTGCGAAAAGAAAATGTTCCCAACTCCCAAACACCATTGAATAAATTCTTCTGCTTCCCACTTAATTTTATATAATCTTTTCCAGTTGAAGGAATCATCATTCCTAAAATCACAAGTCAAGGATGCTTCCCACCACAATACTTAAAAACCATAAACTTGGCCCCCAAACTCTTATTAGCTCTAAAAGAATACCACAGTTTGTGATTAAAGGTTTTGGTCATATCCATGAGAGTTTTAAAACCTAGTTTTCCCTCATCCATAGCCCCTAGCAATTCCTCCAAGAGCCCGAAATAATAAAACAATTACCAGCTTTCTGTAATATCAAAAAATGTCAAAAATAAATGCAAGTATAAAATTTCTATAAATATTATGTTATTTTCGTAAAATTCTACCTTTGATCCTGAACATTTTGACATATAGAAGTATATGTAAATTCTTACTTTAGTTGTCTAATTAAGTATATAGTTAATTATTTACTGTTTATGATTGAATGAACAATTAAATTATTCATTAAGTACTGAGCATTATTTAAAGTATCTGCTTAGCATAGACTTTATTTAATATTTATTATACTATAGCAATCCCACTTAAATCGGCATGCATAGAGCCTGATGGGATCTAAGAGCCGTGAATGGCTGGAATGGTTAGTGGATTTAGGAATGTAAATATAATATTCACAGTGGAGGATGAGGTGTTAAACAATAAGTATATGAAGTCTTTGCCTTAAGCTATCTTGAGATATTTTCCTTATCCCTACCCGAGAGTTTCTGGTGCTGAAGGCTGGAAGGGAAAATGGTTTGGCGGATGCTATAGGTGGCTGCAGTAAAGGAATTCAACAATCTTAAGGCAAGTACATAATACTAAGGTTGTTATAGATTGTTAGTGTTGGAATTTAGTAAATAAGTACTGAAAATAAGGCTTGCTACATTTTAAATTCCAGAAATCACCATGCAAGAAACATTTGTTAGCAGAAAATAATAGGAAATTGAGGTAAAACTAAAGAACTTGGTGTTTCATTGAAGTATACTAAGTGAGGGTATTACTGTGGCTAACGTCGAGTGGGGATTGTGACGCCCCAAGATCTAACTTGAAAAGAATTTCAATCAATTCATAAAACCATTCACGAGAGCTATCTATAGTCTTCAATAACAGTCTATCAAACATCTATAATTAAAACATCAATGTACAGTTCCAATCATACCTCAAAAGATCATATACAATACTCAGGAGCTACACTATGAAAACAACCACATGAACTAAAATCTATCCTGTCCTGAGTACAAAAGAATCATCAACCAAAAAGGACAAAAACCTGGAGATTCCTGATCAACCTCAATCTCCTGCTCCCTTGCCCTGACCTGAAAATATTAACCACATATAATGAGCTTCAAAAAGCCTAGCAGGTCACCTAATACCTATGACTGAAATCAAAGCACGGTACTGGAATCAATATGCATGTCAGTCAATCAAATCCATAACAATCTATTTCACATGATCAATGAATCTATGCAATTACGGAAATCAAATCAGTAGTCAATGCAACGGTAGAAGAATCAATAAACAGTAGAAAATTAGTCGATCAGTCAAATCAATCGTATCAAATCGAATCAATAAAAACAATACTATCTGGTCAATTAAATTGATCGGTATGAAATCATAAAATCAATACATAAAGCCCAGTCTATACTAGCAATGAATCCCATGCAGCAGTTCCATACAGTTGTAGAAGCAAAAGTATCAATGAATCAATTACAGTATCCATATCCATACAGTATCTATAACAGTAGCAATACGCAGTGACAAAATATAAATATTAATGAAATCGTACGATAACAGTAAGTCCGTAAATCCGTTAGTAAATCCAAATCAATAAAGCAATAAATCCATCACGAGTCAGTGCCGTACACATGCATTTCAATACAATAGTCTTACTAAACAAGTACAATTACTGGCTATTCGATAATCCATAGTGCTGTTGTAGAAATCCATACATTGGTTCCATAAGAGTCGTCACTCTCTGCCCGTCGGCTGCCTGTCGGCATATTAAACTCCTTATGACTCCCAATCGTTATATCAATGATCAATAGTTTAAAGGAAAGCCCATCGGCCCACCATCCTGTACAGGTCAAGTCGATCTCCAACCAATGGTTCAACCAGGCTCCACTTGTCTTTCAGTAATGATAATCAGATAGTCACATTCGTATGCATTCAAATCATCAATTTCAGAAAATCAGAAATCGTACGAAAATCCAGCGGCATAAACGGTAGTATACAGAATTTACACAAAAATTCCTAAAAATCACAATTTACCAAATTAATACGGAACGTGCACGACAACATTATAAGACTTCTATTCTACTGAAGCAACATCAATCAACAACCTGATATTTATGTATTCGATCAAAATCGCACAGAACCCAAAATAACCGGTAGAATCATTACAGAAAATACTCAAAACGTGTAGAAAAATCATATCGATAACATATCAAAAGTTGTGTGGTAAAAGTTTCGTCAATACAAAATGCGACACGTTTATCGGTAACGAAAACACAATTCTGTGCACAAAATGACCTAAACTCAACATCTTCGAAAATAGAAATAGGATTCGAAGTCCTTACCGCGAGATAAACACTTCTCCCAATAGCGGCGTCGGACAAAAAGCGCTCCGCAGCATCCGAAAACTAGCTTTTCCTTTGCTTTCCTTCTCTTTCTCTCTCTCCTCAGATATTTTGATTTTAAAAATGATTTTTCTCTCTCATCGAAACGAGCTGATTTCCTTTTAAAACAAGCCTGATCGGCCCGGCCAATCGCCACATCATCCAGGACGATGTGAACAAAATCCAATCGTCCAGGACGATATCTCAGGACGATAATTAATTTTTCTCAGACGATTAAAAACCCTTGCTCTCAGGATTTTTGTCTTATCTGATCGTCCCAGGACGATCCAAAATCGGCCCGGACGATCCTGGAAGGAAAATCAGATCTTGGAAGGCAAATCAAAAGAACGAGCTCTCACAATCTCCCCACCTTAGAAAAAATGTCGTCCCGACATTTCCCTTAAGTGTCCGAGCAAAACGAGACAAAACAAATCCAAATCAAAACTCGTCAAAAAGAAAATCATACAGATCACACAATTTATGCAATCACATGTCACTATGCATGGTCATATGTCAATCAATCAATTAGTCAAATCGTCTTACCAGTAGAACTTTCTGGTTGTCGTTGATCTGCATGATGCTGTAAACTGTAGACATGTGGCACCACTGGAGGAAGTGCAGGAGGTCGTGGCGCAACGGTCTCCCTCTGACTATCTCTGACATCAGTTCTATCAGCTCTATCATTCATCCAGTTCCCTGATCTCTCACGGTAGGCTCTCGAGCCAATTGTCCTCTGCTGTCCTGTATCTGAATCAGTCATTCCGCCCAATTCTTTCTGAGGGCAATTTGCTGCTTTATGTCCTTGCTGTCCACAGTGAAAGCACTGCCCCGTCAATAAGTAACACCGACCTGCATGTCGTCGACCACAATGAATGCACTCGCTGGAACTACCAGAAGATACTACTGATGCAGATCCCTTCGACTCACCATACTTGCTTCTCTTATCTCTATCCCTTTCTCTACTCGGTTCACTCTTCTACTACTTGTTTCATCTCTCCTCCTCCTGTGTCTTCATATCTTGATACTGGCGTTGTCAAATAAATCTCTATCAGTCTGGCCCGTTCTACCAACTCAGAAAACTCATGAATCTGGAAGGGTACTAGCGGATGTCTAAGCTCTCTATTCAATCCGTGCAGAAATCTATAGCATTTTTCTTCAGCAGTAGGGATCAAATGCGACGCATACCTAGCAAGCGCAGTAAACTCGGCCTCGTACTGCATCACTGTCTTGCGTCCTTGTTCCAATCTCATAAAAGCTTCCTGCATTTGTCGTTGAGCTGATGGAGGTACAAAACACATCCGAAACACTGTAGTGAACTCATCCCAGGTGATCTCGGCATTTGTCTTCCCTAGAATTTCTCTTCAGCTGTCCAATCCAATCCACCATCTCTCTGCTTCTCCTTCAAACAGAAACACAGCCAAAGGTACCTTTCGATTTCCCGGACACTGCATGCTGTCAAAGATCTTTTCTACTCTCATTATCCAATCTTCAGCAGCCTGGGGTCCTACAGCTCCTTTGACAACGGAGGCTTCAGCTTATGAAACATCTGCAATGCTTATCTGCTTCTTCTTCTTTTACTTCCACTCATCTTACTCTGTGCATCCCCCATCACCTGTGCTATAGCAGTAGCCAACTGCATCATACTTCTGAAGGTACTGGAGCTGCACTGTGTTGCTCGTTTGGTACACTTGATTCCGAATTATCTATTTATCTTTTCACCTGCACAATTCAGAATAAATGATACACACATGCAATTATGTATGCAAAATTATGCACTTACAGCTACCTATTCTACCCAACTCTCAATCCAATCCTATAACTCTGGTAACAATCCATTCTACCAATAACATTGCTCTGATACCAAAAAGTTGTGACGCGCCCAAGATCTAACTTGGAAAGAATTTCAATCAATTCATTAAAACCATTCACCAGAGCTATTTATAGTCTTCAATAACAGTCTATCAAACATCTATAATTAAAACATCAATGTACAGTTCCAATCATACCTCAAAAGATCATATACAATACTCAGGAGCTACACTATGAAAACAACACATGAACTAAAATCTATCCTGTCCTGAGTACAAAAGAATCATCAACCAAAAAGGACAAAAACCTGGAGATTCCTGATCAACCTCAATCTCCTGCTCCCTTGCCTGACCTGAAAATATTAACCACATATAATGAGCTTCAAAAAGCCCAGCAGGTCACCTAATACCTATGACTGAAATCAAAGCACGGTACTGGAATCAATATGCATGTCAGTCAATCAAATCCATAACAATCTATTTCACATGATCAATGAATCTATGCAATTACGGAAATCAAATCAGTAGTCAATGTAGCGGTAGAAGAATCAATAAACAGTAGGAAATCAGTCGATCAGTCAAATCAATCGTATCAAATCGAATCAATAAAAACAATACTATCTGGTCAATTAAATCGATCGATATGAAATCATAAAAACACATACAATAAAGCCCAGTCTATACTAGCAATGAATCCCATGCAGTAGTTCCATATAGTGTAGAAGCAAAAGTATCAATGAATCAATTACAGTATCCATATCCATACAGTATCTATAACAGTAGCAATACGCAGTGACAGAATATAAATATTAATGAAATCGTACGATAATAGTAAGTCCGTAAATTCCGTCAGTAAATCCAAATCAATAAAGCAATAAATCCATCACGAGTCAGTGCCGTACACATGCATTTCAATACAATAGTCCTACTAAACAAGTACGATTACTGACTATTCGATAATCCATAGTGCTGTTGTAGAAATCCATACATTGGTTCCATAAGAGTCGTCACTCTCTGCCCATCGGCTGCCCGTCGGCATATTAAACTCCTTATGACTCCCAATCGTTATATCAATGATCAATAGTTTAAAGGAAAGCCCATCGGCCCACCATCCTGTACAGGTCAAGTCGATCTCCAACCAATGGTTCAACCAGGCTCCACTTGTCTTTCAGTAATGATAATCAGATAGTCACATTCGTATGCATTCAAATCATCAATTTCAAAAAATCAGGAATCGTACGAAAATCTAGCGGCATAACGGTAGTATACAGAATTTACACAAAAATTCCTAAAAATCACAATTTACCAAATTAATACAGAACGTGCACGACAACATTATAAGACTCTATTCTACTGAAGCAACATCAATCAACAACCTGATATTTATCTATTCGATCAAAATCGCACAGAACCCAAAATAACCGGTAGAATCATTACAAAAAATACTCAAAACGTATAAAAAAATCATATCGATAACATATCAAAAGTTGTGCGGTGAAAGTTTCGTCAATACAAAATGCGGCGCGTTTATCGGTAACGAAAACACAATTCTGTGCACAAAATGACCAAAACTCAACATCTTCGAAAACAGAAATAGGATTCGGAGTCCTTACCGCGAGATAAACACTTCTCCCAACAGCGGCGTCAGACGAAAAGCGCTCCGCGGCCTTCAAAAACAGCTTTTCCTTTGCTATCCTTCTCTTTCTCTCTCCTCAGATATTTTGATTTTAAAATTGATTTTTCTCTCTCATCGAAACGAGCTGATTTCCTTTTAAAACAAGCCTGATCGGCCCGACCGATCGCCACATCGTCCAGGACGATGTGAACAAAATCCAGTCGTCCAGGACGATATCTCAGGACGATAATTAATTTTTCTCAAACGATAAAAACCCTTGCTCTCGGGATTTTTGTCTTATCTGATCGTCCCAGGACGATCCAAAATCGGCCCGGACGATAGTGGAAGAAAAATCAGATCTTGGAAGGGCAAATCAAAGGAACAAGCTCTCACAGGGATTTGATGTCTTTTTGCTGAAAATTAATATAGAATGATACCTTTTATTGAAAATAGTAGAAAACAGAGTTAAGAAGACTTTAGCAAATAAGTTATGTGCTGTAATAGTTAATTGTGGAAAGTGGTATAAATGCTTAAATTAGTTTTATTGAATTCAGGAGAAAAAAAAAGGTTTGAAAAGAGAGTAAAGGAATTCTAAATCAAATGAAGAAGAGCGTGATTGAGGTGGTATACGAAAGAAGAAAGAATCGAGATACCGAGGTGAGATACCTAACAATGCTATATAAATTAATAAATGTTTTCTTTAATTGCAATTCATATCTATTATGGTTGATAGCATTTATTTCAATTTTCTTCAATTTATTTCAGTTAATTTATGACTATGATTATTCATAAAGTATTGTTTATAATAGCATATATCATGAGACTAAAAAGGATGGATATTAGGAAAGTGATTAAGCCATATGTTGGGGAATAAGCCCGCATAAGTAAAGGCGAAAGACCTGACGAGGTAAGCCTATAATCTCAAGTCTAGAAGTTGTTAATGTGGACCCAACCCTGAATTGAGAGAACAACTTCAATTCTAAAAGTTGGGAAGTTAGACATAACCTTGAATTTGAAAGCTAAAAGGGTGCAAAAGCTTATAACCATCATATGATCTGTATAAAGGGTGTTGAACAATTAGTAAGACGAAAAGTACTTCTATGTTTTCTCGTTATCCATGTGAAAGGTGCCCTAACCATGTTATGATTTAGTCATGAATGGTATGCCTTTTTAAATGGTTAAAATGTTATTATTAATTTATATACATTGTTTGTGTATTTTGTTGGGCCATAGCTCATTGGTAGTGGTTGTACTGCAGGCAAAGGAAAGGAGCCCATAAGGGCATTAAGGGGTGACTGTTTCTTTTGGTTGTTCATACTTTTGGTTGTACATAGAGTTCAAACTGTAAGCTGTAATACAATCTTTTGGTATGTAAGTAAAGTTTAAACATTTAAGTTGAGCGCTATGTATTTACATTGTTTATATATAATGTTACTTGAGGTACATTACATGCTTCCTATTATTAAGTGTGGAATTGACAAGTTGAAGTATTAGGAGAGTCTAAATAGATTTTTATTTCCTTCTCTGCTATACTCCAGTTTGTGAACTGGGGTTGTCCGACGAATCTCCGTTTTGGAACTCAACTGAAAGGGGCGGCACGGCCGCTCGATCAACGACTCCGGATACTCGGGCCCCAACTAGAGAGAAATGCTGCATATTCTCCCGTTGTATGTTATCTTCCTAAGTCCCTCAAGCAGTGTGGGTTCAAGGAAAAGAGAGCAGAAGTTACAACGACGGGCGGGGTCGAGAAAAAAGCTGGTTACGAGCAAATGAATGCTTCTCTGTCGCTGCTGAAGGGGCTGCTGTATCGCCGGCATTCCATGGAATTTGAGAGAAAAGAAAAGCTACTTGTTATGGCCCACAGGAGAAAGGATGAAAAGTTATTCGTTGCTCATCACCAACTAAGCCAACATTTGGAAAGGATAATTCTGCAAAAGGCGTTAGCGAGGAACGTGGGTTGGTGAAAATGGTCACAAAGGAAATATTCTGTTCCTTACTCGCGAGGAGATAGAAGAAGACATCTATTACCTGTTCAAGGGACGAGCCTAGTGAAAGGCCTAAAAGAGACCAAAGCTGTGCGAAGCAACTCGATGTAAGCAGAAATTTCATAAATTTTGAGCCAAACATTTTCCTGCATTTTTTTTTCTTCATTTTTTTTCTACTCTTAAGGTAATTTGATTATATTTGGAAATTTTAGCTAGTCTCTATTTTTTAAATTTCTGCATTATCATTGCAGGCCCTTCTCCCTGGGTCATTGCTAGCGGAAATTACAAAAGATATGTATAAAACAGTTAAATGAGACGATTCTTTCTTCTGTGTTCTGAATTTCAATCAGAAAATTTATATAAAGAAGAATATGAGTGATTTCTCTTCATAAAGAGGCAAAAGGGCCCTGGTCATGCAACATTTATACAACAGATCGAGGCTTCAGAAGTTCTAGGAGGCTGACTGTCGAAATTAATGCTTTCATGTAGCTGGGAATTGGAGGATACCCAAGGTTTGAAAATAAAAAATCTCAAACTAAAAAAAGTAGAGCTTGTGATGGAGGTGGAGGCCCAAAATGTGGCCAGAATAAACTTGACAACACCAACACTTGTGTAGCTTTTTTAAGTGAAATTTTTTTTAATGGGATCTTATGTGAACTAGTGTATGAAATTTGTAGAGTTGATAGAGATGTGTGTTTAATTTAGGTTTCATTTGGAATGGCTTTTGACTATCTTTTTTCACTGTTTTTAAGATATTTTTTACTAGAAATTAGCTTTAAGAAGAAGTAAGAAATAAAAGCTGTTCCCAACAAAGCCTAAATATATCTTCATTCATTTTTAAGGATTTTATTGCATATAGTAGCAGGAGATTCAAGAAAAAGTCACTCTTTCCTTAATTTGTGATTTTGGAAAAGCTGGCATATATTCTAAATTTTTCTCAAAGGTAGGCTTTGGCCAAGGCATGTTAAAAGACATGGTATGGTTATTGATGAGATAGGTAAATTTTAAAAACTAAAATCAGGTACTAACTTTTTGTACTTGGCCTTTTTTTTCTTTGCTTGCTTCTTTATTTCACATCACTAATGCAACCATACACAAGTATTCTGTGGTGATGAATCAAGACTATCTATATTGTGGATTATATGACTAGTAAGAGAGGATTTAGATTTCTATCGAAACACTTCAGTTCAAGCACAAACAATGACGAGTGGAATACAAATAACAATCAACATGAAACTAATAATTTATGCAAATTACACTTAGTGATCAAGTTAGAAGTACAACATAAATGATACAATTACTCAACAATATTAATCACGAACTTGTGAATCACCTATCATCATAGACAAGCATCCTGTGGTGATGAATTAAGAGTAAGGCATATGAGTTAGTATATGATTGAAGCACACATGATTATGAATCTAGTTAACCAAGCATTAAATTACTTACATATCAACTACCAAATTGCATAGTGCATCAACAATATATATGTGATAGAAGAAGTTATTATCTTATATATGAAGAAATGAACTTATAAGCATAATATTTGATATGCTCTAACACATAATGCACACGAACATTGCACATAAAGTTCACCACAAGCATATTCAATCAGATATGAGTATCAATACTAACATAATGTGGTTTACACGGTTGAATGTTTTTACAAGTTCAATTTAGGGGTCTAATGAAATGATGCATTGGTTTTCTGCATCAATTTCTACTAACAAATAAGCTCAAAATGATGCATGCATGTCATGTTGCTTTGTGCATAAAATAGCATTGTCTCATGTGGCTTTGACTCAAAATGAACTTTTGTTAAGATTTTTCTAATGTTTCAACATTTATCACAAAGTTTTTTTGAAATTTTATCATATAGTTCCTTTTTTTTGAAAGAAGTGATGAGCAATGAAATAAAGAAAATTTTGATCAATTTACGCATAAAATTTAATTGTAAGTTTTCAAGGGCTCTATAGCATTCTCTTCTTAGAGCATACATAATTTGATGAATGCTTACATTTTATAGCAAATTTAAATTTTTATATATGACCAATGGGTTTGTTGACCTCGCACTACTTCACCTAAATCCTAACCAAAAATTGTTTGTACAACCCCAAAAAAATTGTTATTATCTTGTTTGAAATAGGCCACAAAAAGCTGATGTTATCCTGCTCTTATCATGTTGTACCCACCCTAAAAGCTAAATAATTATCAGCTCTAATCCAACTATATCAGCTTGAAAACCTAGTTATCCTACTATATTGCCTCTACAACATGTTGGTGGGAATAGAAAAAAAGGGAACATAATTTAAGCTAATATATCTCACCTCCTACTCTACAGGAAAAATGGCTATTACCGGCGGTTTCAACCGCGGTTCATGGACCGCCGGTGTTACCGGGGTTTTCGTCGGCGTTAAACCGCCGTCGTTAACGCGGTCTGCCGGCGTTTTTATACGTTAAACCGCCGGAATTAACGGCGGTCCAAAACCGCCGGCAAAACCGCCAGATTCTAGTATTCACCGGCTGTTTAGCGGCGGCCTGGACGCGCCATTGATAAGTAATTTTGTACCGCCGGTTTGGACCGCCGGAAAACCGCCGGTTATGCCCAATAAAACGACCAGGCCCGCGACTCACATTTCATTCTTTCTCGTCTTTCCTCTTCGTTTCCCTCGCCTCCGCTACACCTCTTGCTCGTCCGACCGCGACCGACAAAGGTTCTCCGACCGCCGCCGACGAAACTTCTCCGACAGCCGACCAAGATCCCGCCCGGCACTCGACTCCGACCTTTTGACCCAGTCCGACCCAAACCGCTGCCAACTCAAGTTTTGTACCCAGATTCTATTTTAAGGTATATTTTATGTTTTTTTCTTTCCTTTTCTCACTAGACATAACAAGTGTTAAGTATTTGGATAGTTTTAGATGTAAAGTGTTAAATTTTGGTAGATATAATTTTTTTAGATTTGTTGCATGATAACAACCCTAACCTAGGTTTGTATACTAATAGAATGAATTCAACATAAATCTAAGTTTAGGGGAAGAGAATGATGAAAATAGAAACGAACAAGGAAAGGTGAAGAGGAAGAATAAGAAATAGAGAAAAGAAGGAAAAAATAGAGAAAAAGAAGGGAAGTATTATATCTAAAAATAATTCATTCGTTATATGTGTTATCATAATATTGCATTAAAAAATAGTACTTTTATCTAAACTATAGATGACATTGAACTTAGTCAACATTGAATTTATAAAACTTATTAATTCAAGGTCTTAATTGAAGGTTAATAAATAATCAGATTGTGCTTATATTAATCTTTCCATTTTCCTCAAAGTCCACTTCAAAACATTATTTTAAAGCACATCTTTTTAAAGCAGTTTTCTCCAATATTTTTAAATTTGTAGAGAATTTTACATTGCAAAAAAAGTGTCCTAAAGATTTAAATAATATAAATTTATCAGATTAAAATTGTAACATGAGAAAAGGAGATAGAAAAAAAATAAGAACAAGAATAATAAGAAGAAGGGAGAGGAAGATGAAAAAGGGAAAAAAGTTGGAAAAAAAAAAGAAAAGAGAAGAAGAAGAAAGAAGAAGCAACAAGAAAAATATGTAGGATCGATTGTAAGGCGGCAAGGAGAGTGAGAGATGGCCGGGCAGGGAGCTTGCAAGTGGCTAGGATAAATCGGATGGGCGGTCGAGCTAGGTAAAATGAGAGAGCAGAAATAACAAACAGAGCCTCTGACTGGCGGTTTAGGAAGCTCTCTTCATACTGGTGGATCGTACCTCATAGCGAAACATAGGGCGCGACTGGTAGTGTTTTGAATTGGTTTATTACATATATTTATGCTAGTATAACTAAGCATCAAATTTAGGTAAGTGTTTTGAGCGTCGGTAATACAGACGGTTCGACCGCCGGCTACCGCCGGTAAAGTAACCGGTGGTCTACCGGCGAAGGCCGGCGGTTTTAAAAACAAACGACGGCCGACTAAACCCTGGAACCTCGGTTAAAAGACCGTCGTAAGCCGTCGATCAAATAACTGGCGGCGTCACGGCCGGAAAACGCCGGTCCAAAATCCGGTTGAAACCGGCGGTCGGAGCCGCCGGAAAATCGCCGCAACATAAACCGCCGGTAAAAACCCGCCAGTGAAAGTTTCCTACGCGATTTTTTCCGGCGGCCAAAAAACCGCCGTAAGAGCCGCCGGTAGTCAAAAAAACCGGCGTTTAATATAGGCTAAACCGCCGGAAAAAACCGCCGATTTCGACGTTTTCCTGTAGTGCTAAGGAATAACAAGCACACACCCCTCTCGCTATTGAAGCAAAGATTGCCTCCCTTTTGCCCCTTCTTCCCACAAACTCCACTAGCCCATATCAACCACACACTCCTCCAAAAGCTATTGCCAGCAACCCTCAAGCCACGCCACAATAACCCATTCCTTTTCTTCATAATTAGCCAAAATCCAACAACTTGCAACTCTCCACTACACCATCAATCTATAACCCCTGGTAGCTCCCTCCTCCCTTCTTATAACTACGGTTCTTCCTCCATCTTCATCCCACTACAAATAATCACATACACCAACCTCTCTAATCCTGTCACCTCATGCTAATACCACCTCCAACCACGCAAACCCAACGAGTTTCTTTCCTCCTATTCCAATACCTAAACAACCTAGCAATTATAATTCAAATAACCACCCACAAATCCAACCATTCAGCCTCCTCTTATACCTCCAACAACACCTATTACTGCAAACACATACAATTCCCATCCCCACTACACCCCTTGTCATCTCCACCTCTAATTTCCCTTGCTCAAAGCAGCAGCCAAATGCCCTCTTCTTTTCGAAAACTCTTACACCAGCTCCTTTCCAAATATCTAAGAATGAATCCTCATATACACCTAAGAGTTAAAGCTAACATTCCACCAACTCTTCCTCCTCTCCCAAACTAGTAGCCCATCACTTCCTATTGAAGTTTCTAGAAAAACCCACTCCAGCCCCTCCAATAGCAAAGCCCATCTCCTATACAACCTATTATAAACCAATAAACCCTTATGGGTATTGCTTACTTCGCTCCAACTTCCTCAACAAACCATTCTTGAATTCATCCCTCTACTTCCAAACTAGGCAAAAACAAACCACCCATCCTTTCACCATCAAATGACAAATCCAACACAAAATAGCCCACTACCAGCAAACTCCACGTACAAAGCACCATCTATAATTGCAGCAGTCACATCAACCATCTTATGTCACTAATCTTCCCCCATCCTCTAATCAAATAACCTATTCCTCCCTTATTGTTAGTGTTTTTATTACTAGTAGTGGAAGTTTAAAAAATAAGAAAGCAAAAAGCGCGAGAGAGAGAAGAGAGAGAGAGAGAGAGAGAGAGAGAGAGAGAGAGAGAGGGGAGAGAGAGAGAGAGAGAGAGAGAGAGAGAGAGAGAGAGAGAGAGAGGAGAGAGAGAAGGAAAAAGTGAGAAAAGGGAAACAAAAGAACAAGATAAAAGAAAGAGAAAAAGAATGAAAAAGAGAGATTGTCTTTTTGGTCCCCAGTAAATTTCTCATCATCGTCGTTGTCACCTCACTCATGATGGTAAAATGTTCTCTCAATCTAAAAAACCCTAAAATCTTGTTTTTTGGCACTTGTGGCACACCAAAGGACCACCCATACATGTTATTCATATCGCGGTGGAGGGAGGGAGGGCCCTATACATGCTCTTCAATTGTGAGGGGATAACCTTATAAGTACCCATATATGTGACATAATGCCTGTATGAAAAAACTGTATTTTAAAATAGGTACATTGAAGACCCATTCATGCTCTTCGTAGTGTTGTGGGATGAAGAAAATCACAACCACATGTCACCTGACACCAACCAAAACGCTCTCATAGCATAGTGAAGGCACAATTCTCTAAATTTTTCTTAAACGAGGGAGACACTGGGAGACTGCTAGAATTTTCTAGTGAATATAAGGACCTAGCTTTAAGCACAATGATGGGGACAAAACTTGCAACTTGACACAGGGAAACTTGCTTAAGAAACTTAACTTGAAGTAAAATATAATGAATAAACTTAAATCACTAAACACAGAATCATACTTAATGAATATTGAAAAGGAAAATAAAAAAAATAATAAAAATATGAACAATCAATGTTTGTGTCGGAAAAATTTGTTACATCTCGTACCTTCAAGCAAAGTCCACAGCAACAAAGTTTGTAAAATGGTAAGGATAATTGCAATGAACATACAATCACGAAAGACATGTAATGAATGTAATAACTCAATAGCAATTCATCTTCAATCAAACATGTTAATTTTCCACAAGAAGAAAAGGATATCAATATCATATTAATGCTAGAGGCATGGGAGACATATAGTACATATTAACCTACTACAACTGTTGCTAAGTAATACATAAACTAATGCAAGAAAAGAGGTTGGCAAGTGATGAATTGTTAGCCAAAGATGTACCCCAGCAGTTTGAAGAATAAAATTTACAGGCAATTAATGTCCAATGAATACAAAGAATATGGCAACCGCTTTAAGCAATTACAAGAGATAGCGACATGAAAACTTATCGATTATCATGCACGAGAGAATGCATTTGACTTATAATGAAGGGAATAAGGTTATGACAAAAAGTAACTCACTAAATCAATAGTCTTAGCTAACAAAAAAGTTCACTAATTCACTCGTCATCAATGATCATAAGGTGCTATGAATCTTATAGTATCCCTAAGATTGGTGCCAGCTAGCTTGCAAATACATGTAGCAGTTCCTCACGAACATTGAAATATGTACAAATGAATGTAGCAAACTTGCCAATCAACATGCGAAGAGAAATCAGTGATGAATGAAACCCATCTGACAACTCACTTGAACATGCATGAATGCTACAACACCCCCTCCATCAATGTCAGCTAGCTTGCAGATGCATGAAAAAGCCTCCAATAGATATGATGCCAGTATGCAATGAATGTAGTACGTTGCCAGTCGACATATTTTTTTTAGGAGAAACCCACAAAGGGCCTACGCATAATTAAGAAAGGAATTATAAGGTCCTAAGAACCTTCAGCTCGCTACTGCTCAAAGAGCAACAAAAAAATTCAAAATAAGACCTATTTCCGATGGTTTCCCTATTCTATAGA
The DNA here is from genome assembly GCA_022539455.1 of Dendrobium nobile. Lineage (NCBI taxonomy): Eukaryota > Viridiplantae > Streptophyta > Magnoliopsida > Asparagales > Orchidaceae > Dendrobium > Dendrobium nobile. The sequence continues at coordinate 25,622,323 of CM039727.1, forward strand.
ATACAAAAAAACCCTAAATAACTTCTAGGTCTGCTAGAAATAGGACCCAAAAAAATGAAGCAAAGAAAGTACACTCGACACCATCTCCCTGCAAAAAACCAGCAAAACTCCAAAATCTTGATCCTTTTAACCTGCATGAAAGTTAAACTACAAAACACAAAAATATGGCAAGTAATATACAGATTATGAATAATCAAATATAAAAATTAAGGTTCCAAATTTTTAAAAAACCAAAGCAGATACTTCCTTGAAACTGAACTGGACACCCATCGGAGTTCATGCAATTAGAAACCGAAATGTCACCATGCCACTTGAACTTACTATTGCAAACAATTCAAAGTTGTGTAAGATGAGGAAAATTAAAGCCACTATAAAAAAATGGCAGAAAATCGAGCAGTGATAACAGCAACAAGGACAAAAAAAAATAGAGCAAAGAGCTTCCAGATTGCAACCACATTGGATACCTGTCAAAGTAATACAGAATAACATAATATAGCACTAGTAATGGGGGACAGGTAAGCCAAAAAATGGAAAGTCTTAGTAGCAGCATCAGTAAATTATAATCTCATCTCCCAGACACAAAAAAAAATCCTATAAATCGAAAGCCCAACAACAGCCCAGGTAGACAGTAAACTGGTGCCAAGATAAAAGGTAAATGCATGAATTATAATAGCCATAATCTACCACAAAATTGATAGCAATATCAAAACAAACTCAGTTCACAAACCCATGTACAGCCTCATCAAAATAGAGAAACAACAGTTCAAGTTAGGACTAAAAAGCTAAATAAAAACAACATACGGGTAAGCAAACACCAGCTGAAATAATAGCTGTAAATCAGCAAACCAAATTCAAGTCTTAGCAAAGACACGTAAGCCAGATAATTGAGATCATTAATAGGAGAATAGCTCAGGTGATAAATAAAAACATCATTATCATGATGTAACCCCAGATGCCACTTAGATCTAATCCCTATTCACAAAACCAAATTAGTGCAAGAAAATCATTAATCAGTAGACAAGATGAGAGGTTAAAGCTTGATACTACACATCTGAGGCACCACCAAAAATGAAACAACTATCCTAGCTATCCCAGCTAAAAGCCCAGTAAAGAGATGACATCAAAACCATAAAGAACCTCCCAACCAGAACGTTATGAGCAACCAAAATGATTCACATAAATCAGGTAAAAAAAAACACTAGCCACGTCTCCCATAAGGAATCCAGAGACAAGAGAGCAGCAATAAGAGGTTAACTCAATATAATTAAATTCCATTCATTGATATTCCTCCTCCAACATAACAAAAAAATATAACCAACAAATTCAAGACCCAAAAACAAGTCCAAACAACAATTGCCACAGAGAAATGGCCAACTAAACCCAAAAATAACAGAACAGGTTGTCCAAAAGAAAAATAACAGAGCACCCATGGACAGACCCCAATAGCATCAAAACAAGAAAGAACCAACAAAAGCCAAAAGTTAATAAGAATGAATTGGGGAGAGACCCAACCGATCAATTCTACCAAACCTTTAATCATATTAGGAGAGTATCCTCATAAAAATTCAGTAAAATCAGTAAACTACAACCAATTTAGCCAAAGATTTGCAACAACATTCCGTTCTCTTAAGAATATGAGAGATATGAAAAGTAATGAAGAAAGCCAGTACTTAATATCTCTAAGCAATAGTATTCACAGGATTGGTAAGTGTTGCCCTGAATATAGTGGATCAAGAGCACAGCACAACTTCAATCCATATTTTAATGACCCAATAGAAATGCAAAGTTGAATCTAAAAATGACTCTCAATTATCTGTGAATGTCATTAATAACATTGGCCGGTACCTGCAAAAGCCACAATAATAAAAACATTAGAATCCCTGATGGTACACCACAAACCGCTTAATTTATTTTCTGGCACCATCAGTGTTAAGTTTAAAACAACCTCCAAAGGCTTTCTCCAGCAAATAATCTTGTTAATACAATTAACATTATTATGAGTAAAAACCAGACCAAACTCAGAAGCCACATGAAGAGAGCCTTTAAAAGAATCAACCTTTAAAAGCTTAGCAACATAAATCTGAAAAATTTATTCTTGACTTTAGAGATGATAGCAAAGCATCCATTTTAATATTTTACATGTTTCGATCATTCATACCCTTATAAAAACCAACAAATAATTAGGACAAGGAGATATTCCTAATAGACCTTTAGTAGGAATAAACCACTCTTAAGAAGCCACTAATAGTGTTAAAGCGAGTAGTAGTAAGCACCATTAAACATATGTCAAAAAAAAGCCAAACTTTCAAAGCAAGACCTTGAAAAAACATGATTCATATTTCAATGTGAAAGTAGCATTGACATTTGGAGGTAATATAGAAACCGTTCTTAAAAGAATATAATCCACATGCAAGTAATTATGCAAGATTTCTCCATATAAGGAAGGAGTAAGAATGAGGAATACTAGCATGCCGAAATATAAGTAAATAGAATTTTTGGAAAACTGTCTATAGAATTCCAAACAAGTTTAGTATCAAATTTACATTATGGAATGATTAAACAAAATGCAATCCTCATCCCCTAGTGGAACTTAATCTTGAGAATTAAATTAATAATGCAATCGGCACCTAATTAACAAGAAGATTAGTACCTAATCCTCATTACATATTAAATCTTTAACTTTGCAAGTAGAAGTAGAATGAGTAAAAAAAGACTATCAATAGAAAAATTATCCTACCATTTATCTTGCGAAAAGAAAATGTTCCCAACTCCCAAACACCATTGAATAAATTCTTCTGCTTCCCACTTAATTTTATATAATCTTTTCCAGTTGAAGGAATCATCATTCCTAAAATCACAAGTCAAGGGATGCTTCCCACCACAATACTTAAAAACCATAAACTTGGCCCCAAACTCTTATTAGCTCTAAAGAATACCACAGTTTGTGATTAAGGTTTTGGTCAAATCCATGAGAGTTTTAAAAACCTAGTTTGCCCTCATCCAAGCCCCTAGCAATTCCTCCAAGAGCCCGAAAATAATAAAACAATTACCAGCTTTCTGTAATATCAAAAAATGTCAAAAATAAATGCAAGTATAAATTTCTTAAATATTATGTTATTTTCGTAAAATTCTACCTTTGATCCTGAACATTTTGACAAATAGAAGTATATGTAAATTCTTACTTTAGTTTGCTAATTAAGTATATAGTTAATTATTTACTGTTTATGATTGAATGACAATTAAATTATTCATTAAGTACTGGCATTATTTAAAGTATCTGCTTAGCATAGACTTTATTTAATATTTATTATACTATAGCAATCCCACTTAAATCGGCATGCATAGAGCCTGATGGGATCTAATAGCCGTGAATGGTGGAATGGTTAGTGGATTTAGAATGTAAATATAATATCATAGTGGAGGATGAGGTGTTAACAATAAGTATATGAATCTTTGCCTTAAGCTATCTTGAGATATTTTCCTTATCCCAACCCGAGAGTTTCTGGTGCTGAAGGCTGGAAGGGAAAATGGTTTGGCGGATGCTATAGGTGGCTGCAGTAAAGGAATCAACAATCTTTAAGGCAAGTACATAATATAAGGTTGTTTATAGATTGTTAGTGTTGGAATTTAGTAAATAAGTACTGAAAATAAGGCTTGCTACATTTTAATTCCAGAAATCACCATGCAAGAAACATTTGTTAGCAGAAAATAATAGGAATGAGGTAAAACTAAAGAACTTGGTGTTTCATTGAAGTATACTAAGTGAGGGTATTACTGTGGCTAACGTCGAGTGGGGAATGTGACGCCCCAAGATAACTTGAAAAGAATTTCAATCAATTCATTAAAACCATTCACCAAGCTATCTAGTTTCAATAACAGTCTATCAAACATCTATAATTAAAACATCAATGTACATTCCAATCATACCTCAAAGATCATATAATACTCAGGATCTACACTATGAAAACACCACATGAACTAAAATCTATCCTGTCCGAGTACAAAAGAATCTCAACAAAAAAGGACAAAAACCTGGAGATTCCTGATCAACCCAATCTCCTGCTCCCTTGCCCGACCGAAAATATTAACCACATATAATGAGCTTACAAAAGCCCAGCAGGTCACCTAATACCTATGACTGAAATCAAAGCACGGTACTGGAATCAAGCATGTCAGCAATCAAATCCATAACAATCTATTTCACATGATCAATGAATCATGCAATTACGGAAATCAAATCAGTAGTCAATGCAACGGTAGAAGAATCAATAAACGTAGAAAATAGTCGATTCAGTCAAATCAATCGTATCAAATCGAATCAATAAAAACATATACTATCTGTCAATTAAATCGATCGGTATGAAATCATAAAATCAATCCATAAAGCCCATCTATACTAGCAATGAATCCCATGCAGAGTTCCATACAGTTAGAAGCAAAGTATCAATGAATCAATTACAATATCCATATCCATACAGTACAATAACAGAAGCAATATACGCAGTGACAAAATATAAATAATAATGAAAACGTACGATAAGTAAGTCGCTTAAATCCTTTAGTAAATCCAAATCAATAAAGCAATAATCCATCACGAGTCAGTGGCGTACACATGCATTTCAATACAAAGTCTTACTAAACAAGTACAATTACGGCTTATTCGATAATCCATAGTGCTGTTGTATAGAAATCCATACATTAGTTTCCATAAGAGTCGTCACTCTCTGCAGTCGGCTGCCTGTCGGCATATAAACTCCTATGATTCCCAATCGTTATATCAATGATCAATAGTTTAAAAGGAAAGCCATCGCCCACCATCCGTACAGGTCAAGTCGATCTCCAACCATGGTTCAACCAGGCTCCACTTGCTTTCTTCAGTAATGATAATCAGATAGTCACATTCGTATGCATTCAAATCATCAATTTCAGAAAATCGGAAATCGTACGAAAATCCAGCGGCAAAACGTAGTATACAGAATTTTACACAAAAATTCCTAAAAATCACAATTTACCAAATTAATACGGAACTGGCCGACAACATTATAAGACTTCTTTCTACTGAAGCAACATCAATCAACAACCTGATATTATGTATTCGATCAAAATCGCACAGAACCCAAAATAACCGGTAGAAACATTACAGAAAATACTCAAAACGTGTAAAAAATCATATCGATAACATACAAAAGTTGTGTGGTAAAAGTTTCGTCAATACAAAATGCGACACGTTTATTCGGTAACGAAAACACAATTCTGTGCACAAAATGACCAAAACTCAACATCTTCGAAAACAGAAATAGGATCGGAGTCCTACCGCGAGATAAACACTTCTCCCAATAGCGGCGTCGGACAAAAGCGCTCCGCAGCATCCGAAAACTAGCTTTTCCTTTGCTTTCCTTCTCTTTCTCTTCTCTCCTCATATATTTGATTTTAAAAATGATTTTTCTCTCTCATCGAAACGAGCTGATTTCCTTTTAAAACAAGCCTGATCGGCCCGGCCAATCGCCACATCGTCCAGGACGATGTGAACAAAATCCAATCGTCCAGGACGATATATCTCAGGACGATAATTAATTTTTCTCAGACGATAAAAACCCTTGCTCTCAGGATTTTTGTCTTATCGATCGTCCCCGGACGATCCAAAATCAGCCCGGACGATCCTGGAAGGAAAATCAATCTTGGAAGGCAAATCAAAGAACGAGCCTCACAATCTCCCCACCTTAGAAAAAGTCGTCCCGACATTTCCCTTAAGTGTCCGGAGCAAAACGAGACAAAACAAATCCAAATCAAAACTCGTCAAAAAGAAAATCATACGAGACACACAATTTATGCAATCACATGTCACTATGCCATGTCATATGTCAATCATCAATTAGTCAAATCGCTTACATAGAACTTTCGGTTGTCGTTGATCTGCAGATGCGTAAACTGTATACATGTGGCACCACTGAAGGAAGTGCAGGAGGCGTGGCGCAACGTCTCCCTCTGACTATCTCTGCATCAGTTCTATCAGCTCTATCATTCATCCAGTTCCCTGATCTCTCACTGTAGGCTCTCGAGCCAATTGTCCTCTGCGTCCTGTATCTGAATCAGTCATTCCGCCTAATCTTTTTCTGAGGGCAATTTGCTGCTTTATGTCCTTGCTGTCCACAGTGAAAGCACTGCCCCGTCAATAAGTAACACCGACCTGCATGTCGTCGACCACAATGAATGCACTACGCTGGAACTACCAGAAGATACTACTGATGCATCCCTTCACTCACCATACTTGCTTCTCTTATCTCTACCCTTTCCTACTCGGTATCATCTTTCTACTACTTGTTTCATCTCTCCTCCCCGTGTCTTCATTCTCGATACTGGCGTTGTCAATCAATCTCAATCAGTCTGCCCGTTCTACAACTCAGAAAACCATGAATCTGGAAGGGTACTACGGATGTCTAAGCTCAACTATTCAATCCGGCAATAAATCTATAGCATTTTTCTTCAGCAGTAGGGATCAAATGCGACGCATACCTAGCAAGCGCAGTAAACTCGGCCTCGTACTGCATCACTGTCTTGCGTCCTTGTTCCAATCTCATAAAAGCTTCCTGCATTTGTCGTTGAGCTGATGAGGTACAAAACACATCCGAAACCTGAGTGAACTCATCCCAGTGATCTCGGCATTGTCTTTCCCTGAAATTTCTCTCTCTGCTTCCAATCCACCACTCTCTCTGCTTCTCCTCAAACAGAAACACAGCCAAAGGTACCTTTCGATTTCCCGACACTGCATCTGTCAAAGATCTTTTCCTACTCTCATTACCAATCTTCAGCAGCCTGGGTCCTACAGCTCCTTTGCAACGGAGGCTTCAGCTTATGAAACATCTGCAAATGCTTATCTGCTTCTTCTTCTTTTACTTCCACTCATCTTACTCTGTGCATCCCCCATCACCTGTGCTATAGCAGTAGCCAACTGCATCAAACTTCTAGAGGTACTGGAGCTGCACTGTGTTGCCGTTGGTACACTGTTCCGATTATCTATTATCTTTTCACCTGCACACTTCAGAATAATGATACACACTGCAATGTATGCAAATGATGCACTTACAGCTACCATTCTACCCACCTCTCAATCCAATCCTATAACTCGGGTAACAATCCATTCTACCAATAACATTGGCTCTGATACCAAAAGTTGTGAGCGCCCAAGATCTAACTTGGAAAGAATTTCAATCAATTCAATAAACCATTCACCAGACCTATTTATAGTCTTCAATACAGTCTATCAAACATCTATAATTAAAACACAATGTACAGTTCCAATCAAACCTCAAAAGATCATAAACAATACTCAGGAGCTACACTATGAAAACAACACATAGAACATAAAATCTATCCTGTCCTGAGTACAAAAGAATCATCAACCCAAAAAGACAAAAACCTGGAGATTCTGATCAACCTCATCTCCTGCTCCCTTGCCCTGACCTGAAAATATTAACCACATATAATGAGCTTCAAAAGCCCAGCAGGTCACCTAATACCTATGACGAGAATCAAAGCACGGTACTGGAATCAATATGCATGTCAGTCAATCAAATCCATAACAATCTATTTCACATGATCATGAATCTATGCAATTACGGAAATCAAATCATTAGTCAATGTAGCGGTAGAAGAATCAATAAACATTAGGAAATAAGTCGATCAGTCAAATCAATCGTATCAAATCGAATCAATAAAAACAATACTATCTGGTCAATATAAATCGATCGATATGAAATCATAAAAAACGCCCTGACAAGTCCAAATTCGACGTTTTTGGGGTCCCCGGGATCATTTTTCGACGTCCCAGACTCAATTTCAGCACTTTCAGAGCCGTTCGGAGCTCCTATACACAAGATTAATTCTGACTCGCTTGAAAAAATTTTCTAAAATTTGTGATGCATATTTTTGGACTCTCGAAGCTACATGTCCGAAAATAGGGGGGCAACTGATACGTCATCACAAATTTATCTTTATTGGGCACGAATCTCGAGGCAAGAAGCTAATTGGAAACTTCAAAGATTAAATTCAGGAGCATTGAACTCCGATTTCAGCGAGCTTATAGTCAAACTGAGCGTCTCGGAAATACGAACCAACGACACCAAATTCGACCCAATTCGAGTCCAAATGGTTCCGAATTGAAGGACCCCTGAAGCGCTGTTGGAAGGTTCAATCCGCAATTTGAGTTACCAAACGATTTCCGATTTTAACGATCTTATACTCGAATCGAGCGGCTCGACGAGGCGAATCCAACGAGCTCAAGATCGCCGAATTCCGACATCATTGAGGCCTCTAAATGTCCAATGAACGGTGCACGATCGAAGGTTTCAATATCGGCCGTCCATTCAAACCACTCCCTATTCGCCCATGATCTCACACCTATTTACGAGCCACGCTACTCAAAAAAACTATAAATAGAGCCCTCATTCTTCACAAAGGGGACTCAAGTGAAGAGAGAGAAGAAGAAGATAAGAATGAAGAGAAGAGGAAGCTCCTCCTCGACCGCCGCCTGAAGACGCCGGAACTCTGCCGGATTTTGGGAAACGCCGGGAATTTGTAGAACTTTGTATCTTTGTGAGAAGTTGATTGTAAACTGATCGTCTTGATTTGTAAGATGGATCAATTTTTGTACTTCAAACAAATACTAGTGGAACTTTACAACTAGGCAAGACCCCGTGGTTTTTTTCCCTCTTTCGGGTTTTCCACGTAAAAACCTTAGTATTTATTTCTCTTTTCTGTTTGTGTGCTGAATACTCGTACAACACTCGGACGCGAATTTACAAACTCTACTGCCGCGTATATTCTAGCATGCAACATATATATATATATATATATATACACGAAAACAAGTGCGTTGTTTACTTGCATGATTACAGTGGAGACTTTTTTCAGGGTTTACTCATGCATGTCTTTTTTTTCTGGGAATTTGATTGAGAAATTACAAAGTATGTGCCCAAATTTCATAATGATAGGGGTTAGAATGGGAATCTCGTAGCTTTTAATGAAAGTGGTTATGAAGTTTTTGCGAGGAAAATTTCTTTTAAAAAGTTGCTATAAAGAATAGTTTTCTAGCACCAAATTTTTTTGAAATCAATGAGAAAACAGTAATAAAACTAAATTATCATTACGAATTAAAAAATAAAATGATAAAAAAATTGTCCCAATTAAATCCTTAAAGATACCACCATCTCATTATAAATTTAAAAATTAATGTTAATTCATATAATCGCATTTAACTAAATGATAGATATAATTTGATTTTATAATTGCATCAATTTGTCTAATTACAAACAACAAATAAGCCCCGTTTAATATAATTATTATTTATGAAATAATCTAACATAAGGTGTTGAAGAGGCCGAGCTTAAACTGAAATGTAAACATCTCTGAGTCCAATTTAGATGAACTTTTTTGAAGATTGCTCCCCTTGTGAACTTTGATCTATAATATTTTTGTTAAAATTTTTCTTTTTTTGTTTCTCTATTGATAATAGGAGAACATTTTACAAATTGTTTATTAGTCTAATTAATGCAATGGATTGATAAAAAAGCACTTTATTTGCATTTGTACGGTTATTATGGAAATACTTACAGAGCAACTATTGAAGGAAGAAGAGGAATTAGGGGCTGAGTGAAATTATTATATATAACTTTCCATAATTTTGCTATTATATATATATATATGCTATTTTAAAAAAATATATATTATGATATTATATACAAAAATATGTAAGAATTCTTTTAATTTGTTGTAAGAAGAATTTATAAAATATTAAATTTATTATATATATTAAAAATGCCCATAAATTTTTTCTCCTACTTGTAAGCCCCAAAATTCTCCTATTTTTAGAAATCTATAACTGGTAAGGCGCATTTTCCGTCACCCTCCGCATAGGACTCAATGAGCGGTAGCGAGATAATAATTACAACATTACTCGAACTCCACATGAATGCTTAGCATTTCCGCGTTGCCTTTCTTACCTCTCTTCGTCTTCTTCCTCTCCCACTCTTTTGTTTAACTCTAATTTCCTCTAATTGACTTTGAAGCCCTTAAGAAGCTTTTATTGATTGCTCACAGTAATAATTTGCTAATTGGAGCCGAATCGATATGTTAAATTCACAAGGTCATGGAGGGACTAGCGAGAGGCAGGAAGAGAAATACGGCGCCACAGGGGAGATGGTGCCCAAGGTTTTCCCTGCGATCCGCTCCCGTTTTCACAACTTCTCATTTCCGACGATGAACTGGGGTTGTCGACGAATTCTCCGTTTTGTGAACTCCACTGAAATGGGCGGCACGGCCGCTCGATCAACGACTCCGGATACTCGGCCCCAACTAGAGAGAAATGCTGCATATTCTCCCGTTAGTTATCTTCCTAAGTCTCCTCAAGCAGGTGGGTTCAAGGAAAAGGAGGCAGAAGTTACAACGACGGGCGGGGTCGAGAAAAAGCTGGTTACGGAGCAAATGAATGCTTCTTCTGTCGCTGCTGAAGGGGCTGCTGTATCGCCGGCCATTCCATGGAATTTGAGGAAAAGAAAAGCTACTTGTTATGGCCCACAGGAGAAAGGAATGAAAAGTTATCGTTGCTCATCACCAACTAAGCCAACATTTGGAAAGGATGATTCTGCAAAAGCGGTTAAGCGAGGAACGGTGGTTGGTGAAAATGGTCAGCAAAGGAAATATTCTGTTTCCTTATCTCGCGAGGAGATAGAAGAAGACATCTATTACCTGTTCAAGGGGACGAGGCCTAGTGAAAGGCCTAAAAAGAGACCCAAAGCTGTGCAGAAGCAACTCGATGTAAGCAGAAATTTCATATATTTTGAGCCAAACATTTTCCTGCATTTTTTTTTCTTCATTTTTTCTACTCTTAAGGTAATTTTGATTATATTTGGAAAATTTTAGCTAGTCTCTATTTTTAAATTTCTGCATTTATCATTGCAGGCCCTTCTCCCTGGGTCATTGCTAGCGGAAATTACAAAAGATATGTATAAAACAGTTAAATGAGACGATTCTTTCTTCTTGTTTCTGATATTTCAATCAGAAAATTTATATAAAGAAGAATATGATGTGATTCTTCTTCATAGAAGAGGCAAAAGGGGCCTGGTCATGCAACATTTATACAACAGATCGAGGCTTCAGAAGTTCTAGGAGGCTGACTGTCGGTAATTAATGCTTTCATGTAGCTTTGGTGAATTGGAGGATACCAAGGTTTGAAAATAAAAAATCTCAAATTCTAAAGAAAGTAGAGCTTGTGGATGGAGGTGGAGGCCCAAAATAGTGGCCAGAATAAACTTTGACAACACCAAACAATGTGTAGCTTTTTTAAGTTTGAAAATTTTGTTATGGGATCTATATGTTGAACTAGTGTATGAAATTCCTAGAGTTGATAGAGACGAGTGTTTAATTAGGCTTCGTTTGGGATAGCTTTTGACTGTTCTTTTTTCACTGTTTTTAAGATATTTTTTACTAGAAAGTAGCTTTAGGAAGAAGTAAGAAAGCTGTCCCCAACGAAGCCTAAATATGTCTTCGGATTCATTTTTAAGGATTTTATGCAGATAATAGCAAGGAAATTCAAGATTAAGTCACTCTTTCCTTAATTTGGTTGATTTTTGAAAAGTTGGCATATATTCTAAATTTTTCTCAAAGGGTAGGGTTTGGCCAAGGCATGTTAGAAGACATGGTATGGTTATGGATGAGATGATAAATTTTAAAAACTAAAATCAAGTCCTAACTTTTTGTACTTGGCCTTTTTTTTTCTTTGGCTTGCTTCTTTATTTCACATCACTAATGCAACCATACACAAGTATTCTATGGTGATGAATCAAGAATGCTATATGTGTGGAGTATATGACTAGTAAGAGATGATTTTAAAATTTCTATCGAAACACTTTCAGTTCAAGCACAAACAATGCATGGTGGAATACAAATAACCAATCAAACATGAAACTAATAAGTTTATGCAAATTACACTTAGTGATCAAGTTAGAAGTACAACATAAATGATACAATTACTCAACAATATTAGATCACGAACTTGTGAATCAACTAATGCAATCATAGACAAGCATTCTGTGGTGATGAATTAAGAGTAAGGCATATGAGTTAGTATATGATTAGTAAGCACAATGATTATGAATCTAGTTAACCAAGCTATTAATGACTTACATATCAACTACCAAATTGCATAAGTGCATCAACAATATATATTAGTGATAGAGAAGTTATTATCTTATATATGAAAGAAATGAACTTATAAGCATAATATTTGATATGCTCTAACACATATGCACACGAACATTGCACATAAAGTTCACCACAAGCATATTCAATCAAGATATGAGTATCAATACTAACAATAATGTGGTTTACACGGTTGAATGTTTTTACAAGTTCAATTTAGGGGTCTAATGAAATGATGCATTGGTTTTCTGCATCAATTTCTACTAACAAATAAGCTCAAATGATGCATGCATGTCATGTTGCTTTGTTGCATAAAATAGCATTGTCTCATGTTTGGCTTTGACTCAAAATGAACTTTTTGTTAAGATTTTTCTATATGTTTCAACATTTATCACAAGAGTTTTTTTGAAAATTTTATCATATAGTTCCTTTTTTTTGAAAGAATGTGATGAGCAATGAAATAAAGAAAATATTGATCAATTTATACGCTTAAAATTTAATTGTAAGTTTTCAAGGGATCTTATAGCTATTCTCTTCTTAGAGCATACATAATTGATGAATGCTTACATTTATATAGCAAATTTAAATTTTTATATATGACCAATGGGTTTGTTGACCTCCAGCTACTTCACCTAAATCCCTACCAAAAATTTGTTGTACCAACCCCAAAAAAATTGTTATTATCTTGTTGTAATAGGCCACAAAAAAGCTGATGTTATCCTGCTCATATCATGTTGTACCCACCCCTAAAAGGCTATAATTATCATGCTCTAATCCAACTATATCAGCTTGAAAACCTATTGTTATCCTACTATAGTTGCCTCTACAACATGTTGGTGGGAATAGAAAAAAAGAGGGAACATAATTTAAGCTAATATATCTCACCTTCCTACTCTACAGGAAAAATGGCTATTACCGGCGGTTTCAACCGGCGGTTCATGGACCGCCGGTGTTACCGGCGGTTTCGTCGGCGGTTAAACCGCCGTCTGTTAACGGCGGTATGCCGGTGTTTTTTATACGTTAAACCGCCGGAATTAACGGCGGTCCAAAAACCGCCGGCAAACCGCCGGATTCTAGTATTCACCGGCGGTTTAGCGGCGGCCTGGACCGCCATTGATAAGTAATTTTGTACCGCAGGTTTGGACCGCCGGAAAACCGCCGGTTAGTGCCCTATAAAACGACCAGGCCCGCGACTCACATTTCATTCTTTCTCGTTCTTTCTCTCTCGTTTCCCTCGCCTCCGCTCACCTCTGCTCGTCCGACCGTGACCGACAAAGGTTCTCCGACCGCCGCCGACGAAACTTCTCCGACCGCCGACCAAGATCCGACCGGCACTCCGACGTCCGACCTCGGTGACCCAGTCCGACCCCAAACCGCTGGCCAACTTCAAGTTTTGTACCCTAGATTTCTATTTTAAGGTATATTTTATGTTTTTTCTTTGATTCCTTTTTCTCACTAGACATAAGCAAGTGTTAGAGTTATTTTGGATGATTTAGATAGTAAATGTTGTTATAATTTTGGTAGATATAATTTTTTTAGATTTGTTTGCTATGATAAACAACTCTAACCTAAGTTTGATACTAACTTTAGAATGAATTCAACATAAATCTAAGTTTAGGGTGAAGAGAATGATGAAAATGAGAACGAACAAGGAAATGGTGAAGAGGAAGAATAAGAAAATAGAGAAAAGGAAGGAAAAAATAGAGAAAAAGAAGGGAAGTATTATATCTAAAAATAATTCATTTCGTTATATTGTGTTATCATAATATTGCATTTTAAAATAGTACTTTATCTAAAACTATAGATGACATTTGAACTTAGTCAACATTGAATTTATAAAACTATTTAATTCAAGGTCTTAATTGAAGGCTTAATAATCAGGATTGTGCTTATATTAATCTTTCATTTTCCTCAAAGTCACTTCAAAACATTATTTTTAAAGCACATCTTTTTAAAGCAGTTTTCTCCAATATTTTGTAATTTTATTGGAGAGATTTTTACATTGCAAAATAAGTGTCCTAAAGATTTAAATAATATAAATTTTATCAGATTAAAATTGTAAGCATGAGAAAAGGAAGGATAGGAAAATAAATAAGAACAAGAATAATAAGAAGAAGGGGAGAGGAAGATGAAAAAGGGAAAAAAGTTGGAAAAAAAAAAGAAAAGAGAAAGAAGAAGAAGAAGAAGCAACAAGAAAAAATATGGTAGGATCGATGTAAGGCGGCAAGGAGAGTGAGAGATGGCCGGGGGCAGGAAGCGTGCAAGTGGCTAGGATAAATCGGATGGGCGGTCGAGCTAGGTAAAAATGAGAGAGCAGAATAAACAGAACAGAGCCTCTGACTGCGGCGGTTTAGGAAGCTCTCTTCATACTGGTGGATCTGTACCTCATACGGAACATAGGCGGCGACTGGTAAGTGTTTTGAATTGGTTTATTACATATATTTATGCTAGTATAACTAAGCATCAAATTTAGGTAAGTGTTTTGAGCGTCGGTAATACAGACGGTTCGACCGCCGGCTACCGCCGGTAAAGTAACCGGTGGTCTACCGGCGAAGGCCGGTGGTTTTAAAAACAAACGACGGCCGACTAAACCGCCGTGGAACCGTCGGTAAATAGACCGCCGGTAAGCCGTCGGATCAAATAACTGGCGGCGTCACGGCCGGAAAACAGCCGGTCCAAAATCCGGTTGAAACCGGCGGTCGGAGCCGCCGGAAAATCGCCGGCAACATAAACCGCCGGTAAAAAACCGCCGGTGAAAGTTTCCTACGCGATTTTTTCCGGCGGCCAAAAAACAACCGTAAAGCCGCCGGTAGTCAAAAAAACCGCCGGTTAATATAGGCTAACCGCCGGAAAAAACCGCCGGATTTCGACGTTTTTCCTGTAGTGCTAAGGAATAACAAAGCACACCCACTCTCGCTATTGAAGCAAAGATTGCCTCCCTGTTGCCCCTTCTCCCAACAAACTCCACAAGCCCATATCAACCACACAGTCCTCCCTAAGCTATTGCCAGCAACCTCTCAAGCCACGCCACCAATAACCCATTTCCTTTTCTTCATAATTAGCCAAAATCCAACAACTTGCAACTCTCCACTACAACCATTCATATCTATAACCCCTGGTAGCTCCCTTCCTCCCTTCTTATAACTTACGGTTCTTCCTCCATCTTCATCCCACTACAAATAATCACATACATCCAACCTCTCTAATCCTGTCACCTCATGCTAATACCACCTCCAACCACGCAAACCCAACGAGTTTCTTCCTCCCTATTCCAATACCTAAACAACCTAGCAATTATAAATTCATAACCAACCCACAAATCCAACCATTCAGCCTCCTCTTATACCTCCAACAACACCTATTACTGCAAACACATACAATTCCCATCCCCACTACACCCCTTGTCATCTCCACCTCTAATTTCCCTTGCTCAAAGCAGCAGCCAAATGGCCCTCTTCTTTTCGAAAACTCTTACACCAGCTCCTTTCTCAAATATCTAAGAATGAATCTCATATACACTCTAAGAGTTAAAGCTAACATTCCACCAACTCTTCCTCCTCTCCCAAACTAGTAGCCCATCACTTCCTATTGTAGTTTCTAGAAAAACCACCTCCAGCCCTCTCCAATAACAAGCCCATCTCCTATACAACCTATTATAAACCAATAAACCCTTAATGGGTATTGTCTACTTCGCTCCAATCTTCCTCAACAACCATTCTCGACTTCATCCCTCTACTTCCAAACCAGCTTCAACAAACTACCCATTCCCTTCACTCATCAAACGTGCAAATCCAACATAAAATGGCCCACTACCAGCAAAGTTCACCTACCATACAACCATATATAATTGTAGCAGTCCAATCAACCATCTTACCTCACTAATCTTCCCCCATTTCCTCTAATCAAATAACATATTCCTCCCTCTATTTTTAGTGTTTTTATCAATAGTAGTGGAAGTTTAAAAAATAAGAAAGCAAAAGAGAGCGAGAGAGAGAGAGAGAGAGAGAGAGAGAGAGGAAACAAAGAGAACAAGATAAAAGAAAGAAAGAGAAAAAAGAATGAAAAAGAGAGATTGTCTGTTTGGTCCCCAGTAAATTTCCTCATCATCGTCGTTGTCACCTCACTCATGATGGTATAAATGTTCTCTCAATCTAAAAAACCCTAAAATCTTGTTTTTGGCACTTGTGGCACACCAAAGGACCACCCATACATGTTATTCATATCGCGGTGGGAGGGAGGGAGGGCCCTATACATGCTCTTCATATTGTGATGGGGATAACCTTAAGTACCCATATATGTGACATAATGCCTGTATGAAAAAACTGTATTTTAAAATAGGTACATTGAAGACCCATTCATGCTCTTCGTAGTGTTGTGGGATTGAAGAAAATCACAACCACATTGTCACCTGACACCAACCATACACGCTCTTCATAGCATAGTGTGAAGGCACAATTCTCTAAATTTTTCTTAAAAGAGGGAGACACTGGGAGACTGCTGAATTTTCTAGTAAATATAGGACCTAGCTTAAGCACAATGATAGGGGACATAACTTGCAACTTGACTACAGGGAAACTTGCTTAAGAGAACTTAACTTGTAAGTAAAATGATAATGAATAGAACTTAAATCACTAAACACAGAATCATACTTAATGAAATTGTAATAAGGAAAATAAAAAAAATTAATAAAAAATATGAACAAGCAATGTTTGTGGCGGAAAAAAATTTGTTACATCTCGTCCTCCAGCAAGTCCACCAGCAACAAGTTTGTAAAATGGGTAGAGATAATTGCAATGAAACATACAATCACGAAAGACATGTAATGAATGTAATAACTCAATAGCAATTCATCTTCAATCAAACATGTTAATTTTCCACAAGAAGAAAAGGATATCAATATCATATAATGCTAGAGCATGGGAGACATATAAGTACATATTAACCTACTACAACTGTTGCTAAGTAAATACATAAACTATATGCAAGAAAAAGAGGTTGGCAAGTGATGACTTGTTAGCCAAAGATGTACCCCAGAAGTTTGAAGTAATAAAATTTACAGGCAATTAATGTCCAATGATTACAAAGAAATATGGCAACCCGCTTGAAAGCAATTACAAGAGATAGCGACATGAAAACTTATCGATTATCATGCACGAAGAATGCATTATGACTATAAATGAAGGGAATAAGGTTATGACAAAAAGTAACTCACTTAAATCAATAGTCATTAGCTAACAAAAAAGTTCACTAATTCACCTGTCATCAATGATAATAGATAGGCTATGAATCTTATAGTATCCCTAAGATTGGTGCCAGCTAGCTTGCAAATACATGTAGCAGTTCTCACGAACATTGAAATATGTACAAATGAATGTAGCAACTTGCCAATCAACATGCGAAGAGAAATCAGTGATGAATGAAACCCATCTGACAACTCACATGAACATGCAATGAATGCTACAACACCCCTCCAATCAATGTCAGCTAGCTTGCAGATGCATGAAAAAGCCTCCAATGAATATGATGCCAGTATGCAATGAATGTAGTAGCTTGCCAGTCGACATATTTTTTTTAGGAGAAACCCACAAAGGGGCCTACGCATTAATTAAGAAAGGAAATTATAAGGTCCTAAGAACCTTCAGCTCGCTACTGCTCAAAAGAGCTACAAAAAAAATTCAAAATAAGACCTATTTGCCGATGGTTCCCTATTCTATAGAATACAAAAAAACCCTAATAACATTCTAGGTCTGCTAGAAATAGGGCCCAAAAAATGAAGCAAAAGAAAGTACACTCGACACCATCTTCCTGCAAAAAACCAGCAAAACTCCAAAATCTTGATCCTTTTAACCTGCATGAAAGTTAAACTACAAAACATACAAAAATATGGCAAGTAATATACATGATTATGAATAATCAAATATAAATAATTAAGGTTCCAAATTTTTAAAAAACCAAAGCAGATACTTCCTTGAAACTGAACTGGACAGCCATCGGAGTTCATGCAATTAGAAACCGAAATGTCACCATGCCACTTGAACTTACTATTGCAACAATTCAAAAGTTGGTTAAGATGAGGAAAATTAAAGCCACTATAAAAAATTGGGCAGAAAATCGAGCAGTGATAACAGCAACAAGGACAAAAAAAATAGAGCAAAGAGCTTCCAGATTGCAACCACATTGGATACCTGTCAAAGTAATCATAATAACATAATTAATAGCACTAGTAATGGGGGACGGGTAAGCCAAAAAATGGAAGTCCTTAGTAGCAGCATCAGTAAATTATAATCTCATCTCCCAGACACAAAAAAAAATCCTATAAATCGAAAGCCAACAACAGCCCAGGTAGACAGTAAACTGGTAGCCAAGATAAAAGGTAAATGCATGAATTATAATAGCCATAATCCTACCAAAATTGATTGCAATATCAAAACAAACTCAGTTCACAACCCAGATGTACAGCCTCATCAAAATAGAGAAACAACAGTTCAAGTTAGGACTAAAAAGCTAAATAAAAACAACATACGGGTAAGCCAAACACCAGCTGAAATAATAGCTGTAAATCAGCAAACCAGAATTCAACGTCTTAGCAAAAAGACACGGGTAAGCCAGATAATTGAGATCATTAATAGGAGAATAGCTCAGGTGATAAATAACATCATTATCATGATGTAACCCCAGATGCCACTTAGATCTAATCCCTAGATCCACAAACCAAATGTAGTGCAAGAAATCATTAATCAAGTAGACAAGATGAGAGGTTAAAGCTTGATACTTCACATCTGAGGCACCACCAAAAATGAAACAACTATCCTAGCTATCCCAGCTAAAAGCCCAGTAAAGAGATGACATCAAAACCATAAAGAAGCCTCCCAACTCAGAACTGTTAGAGCAACCAAAATGATTCACATAAATCAGGTAAAAATAAACACTAGCCACGTCTCCCATAAGGAATCCAGAGACAAGAGAGCAGCAATAAGAGGTTAACTCAATATAATTAAAATTCCATTCATTGATATTCCTCCTCCAAACATCACAAAAAAATATAACCAACAAATTCAAGACCCAAAAACAAGTCCAAACAACAATTGCACAAGAGAAATGGCCAACTGAAACCCAAAAATAACAGAACAGGTTGCCAAAAGAAAAATAACAGAGCACCCAATGGACAGGCCCCAATAGCATCAAAACAAGAAAGAACCAACAAAAGCCAAAAGTTAATAAGAATGAATGTGGGGAAGACCCAACCGATCAAGTCTAGCCAAACCTTTAATCATATTAGGGAGAGTATCCTCATAAAATTCAGTAAAATCAGGTAAACTACAACCCAATTTAGCCAAAGAATTTGCAACAACATTCCGTTCTCTTAAGATATGAGAGATATGATAAGTAATGAGAGAAAGCCAGTACTTAATATCTCTAAGCATATAGTAATTCACAGGATTGGGTAAAGTGTTGCCCTGAATATAGTGGATCAAGAGCACAGCATCAACTTCAATCCATATTTTAATGATCCCAATAGAAATGCAAAGTTGAATCTAAAAAATGACTCTCAATTTATGCTTGAATGTCATTAATAACATTGGCCGGACCTGCAAAAGCCACAATAATAAAAACATTAGAATCCCTGATGGTACCACCACAAACCGCATTAATGTTATTTCTGGCACCATCAGTGTTAAGTTTAAAACAACCCTCCAAAGGCTTTCTCCAGCAAATAATCTTGTTAATACAATTAACATTATTATGAGTAAAAACCAGACCAAACTCAGAAGCCACATGAAGAGAGCCTTTAAAAGAATCAACCTTTAAAAGCTTAGCGACATAAATCTGAAAAATTTATTCTTGACTTTAGAGATGATAGCAGAAGCATCCATTTTAATATTTACATGTTTCGAATCATTCATACTTCTTTATAAAAACCAACAAATAATTAGGACAAGGAGGATATTCCTAATATGACCTTTAGTAGGAATAAACCACTCTTTAAGAAGCTCACTAATAGTGTTAAAGCGAGTAGTAGTAAGCACATTAAACATATTGTCAAAATAAAGCCAAACTTTCAAAGCAATAGGCCCTTGAAAAAACACATGATTCATATTTTCAATGTGAAAGTAGCATTGACATTTGGAGGTAATATAGAAACCGTTCTTTAAAAGAATATAATCCACATGCAAGTAATTATGCAAGATTCTCCATATAAGGAAGGAGTAAGAATGAGGAATACTAGCATGCCGGAAATATAAGTAAATAGAATTTTTGGGAAAACTGTCTAATAGAATTCCAAACAAGTTTAGTATCAAATTTACATTATTGGAATGATTAAACAAAATGCAATCCTCATCCTCCTAGTGGAACTTAATCTTGAGAATTAAATTAATAATGCAATCAGGCACCTAATTAACAAGAAGATTAGTATCATAATCCTCATTACATATTAAATCTTTAACTTTGCAAGTAGAAGTAGAATGAGTAAATAAAAGACTATCAATAGAAAAATTATCCTACCATTTATCTTGCGAAAAGAAAATGTTCCCAACTCCCAAACACCATTGAATAAATTCTTCTGCTTCCCACTTAATTTTATATAATCTTTTCCAGTTGAAGGAATCATCATTCCTAAAATCACAAGTCAAGGGATGCTTCCCACCACAATACTTAAAAACCATAAACTTGGCCCCCAAACTCTTATTAGCTCTAAAAGAATACCACAGTTTGTGATTAAAGGTTTTGGTCATATCCATGAGAGTTTTAAAACCTAGTTTGCCCTCATCCATAGCCCCTAGCAATTCCTCCAAGAGCCCGAAATAATAAAACAATTACCAGCTTTCTGTAATATCAAAAAATGTCAAAAATAAATGCAAGTATAAAATTTCTATAAATATTATGTTATTTTCGTAAAATTCTACCTTTGATCCTGAACATTTTGACATATAGAAGTATATGTAAATTCTTACTTTAGTTGTCTAATTAAGTATATAGTTAATTATTTACTGTTTATGATTGAATGAACAATTAAATTATTCATTAAGTACTGAGCATTATTTAAAGTATCTGCTTAGCATAGACTTTATTTAATATTTATTATACTATAGCAATCCCACTTAAATCGGCATGCATAGAGCCTGATGGGATCTAAGAGCCGTGAATGGCTGGAATGGTTAGTGGATTTAGGAATGTAAATATAATATTCATAGTGGAGGATGAGGTGTTAAACAATAAGTATATGAAGTCTTTGCCTTAAGCTATCTTGAGATATTTTCCTTATCCCTACCCGAGAGTTTCTGGTGCTGAAGGCTGGAAGGGAAAATGGTTTGGCGGATGCTATAGGTGGCTGCAGTAAAGGAATTCAACAATCTTTAAGGCAAGTACATAATACTAAGGTTGTTATAGATTGTTAGTGTTGGAATTTAGTAAATAAGTACTGAAAATAAGGCTTGCTACATTTTAAATTCCAGAAATCACCATGCAAGAAACATTTGTTAGCAGAAAATAATAGGAAATTGAGGTAAAACTAAAGAACTTGGTGTTTCATTGAAGTATACTAAGTGAGGGTATTACTGTGGCTAACGTCGAGTGGGGATTGTGACGCCCCAAGATCTAACTTGAAAAGAATTTCAATCAATTCATTAAAACCATTCACGAGAGCTATCTATAGTCTTCAATAACAGTCTATCAAACATCTATAATTAAAACATCAATGTACAGTTCCAATCATACCTCAAAAGATCATATACAATACTCAGGAGCTACACTATGAAAACAACCACATGAACTAAAATCTATCCTGTCCTGAGTACAAAAGAATCATCAACCAAAAAGGACAAAAACCTGGAGATTCCTGATCAACCTCAATCTCCTGCTCCCTTGCCCTGACCTGAAAATATTAACCACATATAATGAGCTTCAAAAAGCCCAGCAGGTCACCTAATACCTATGACTGAAATCAAAGCACGGTACTGGAATCAATATGCATGTCAGTCAATCAAATCCATAACAATCTATTTCACATGATCAATGAATCTATGCAATTACGGAAATCAAATCAGTAGTCAATGCAACGGTAGAAGAATCAATAAACAGTAGAAAATTAGTCGATCAGTCAAATCAATCGTATCAAATCGAATCAATAAAAACAATACTATCTGGTCAATTAAATCGATCGGTATGAAATCATAAAATCAATACAATAAAGCCCAGTCTATACTAGCAATGAATCCCATGCAGCAGTTCCATACAGTGTAGAAGCAAAAGTATCAATGAATCAATTACAATATCCATATCCATACAGTATCAATAACAGTAGCAATACGCAGTGACAAAATATAAATATTAATGAAATCGTACGATAACAGTAAGTCCGTAAATCCGTTAGTAAATCCAAATCAATAAAGCAATAAATCCATCACGAGTCAGTGTCGTACACATGCATTTCAATACAATAGTCTTACTAAACAAGTACAATTACTGGCTATTCGATAATCCATAGTGCTGTTGTAGAAATCCATACATTAGTTCCATAAGAGTCGTCACTCTCTGCCAGTCGGCTGCCTGTCGGCATATTAAACTCCTTATGACTCCCAATCGTTATATCAATGATCAATAGTTTAAAGGAAAGCCCATCGGCCCACCATCCTGTACAGGTCAAGTCGATCTCCAACCAATGGTTCAACCAGGCTCCACTTGTCTTTCAGTAATGATAATCAGATAGTCACATTCGTATGCATTCAAATCATCAATTTCAGAAAATCGGAAATCGTACGAAAATCCAGCGGCATAACGGTAGTATACAGAATTTACACAAAAATTCCTAAAAATCACAATTTACCAAATTAATACGGAACGTGCACGACAACATTATAAGACTTCTATTCTACTGAAGCAACATCAATCAACAACCTGATATTTATGTATTCGATCAAAATCGCACAGAACCCAAAATAACCGGTAGAATCATTACAGAAAATACTCAAAACGTGTAGAAAAATCATATCGATAACATATCAAAAGTTGTGTGGTAAAAGTTTCGTCAATACAAAATGCGACACGTTTATCGGTAACGAAAACACAATTCTGTGCACAAAATGACCAAAACTCAACATCTTCGAAAACAGAAATAGGATTCGGAGTCCTTACCGCGAGATAAACACTTCTCCCAATAGCGGCGTCGGACAAAAAGCGCTCCGCAGCATCCGAAAACTAGCTTTTCCTTTGCTTTCCTTCTCTTTCTCTCTCCTCAGATATTTTGATTTTAAAAATGATTTTTCTCTCTCATCGAAACGAGCTGATTTCCTTTTAAAACAAGCCTGATCGGCCCGGCCAATCGCCACATCGTCCAGGACGATGTGAACAAAATCCAATCGTCCAGGACGATATCTCAGGACGATAATTAATTTTTCTCAGACGATAAAAACCCTTGCTCTCAGGATTTTTGTCTTATCTGATCGTCCCAGGACGATCCAAAATCAGCCCGGACGATCCTGGAAGGAAAATCAGATCTTGGAAGGCAAATCAAAAGAACGAGCTCTCACAATCTCCCCACCTTAGAAAAATGTCGTCCCGACATTTCCCTTAAGTGTCCGGAGCAAAACGAGACAAAACAAATCCAAATCAAAACTCGTCAAAAAGAAAATCATACAGATCACACAATTTATGCAATCACATGTCACTATGCATGGTCATATGTCAATCAATCAATTAGTCAAATCGTCTTACCAGTAGAACTTTCTGGTTGTCGTTGATCTGCATGATGCTGTAAACTGTAGACATGTGGCACCACTGAAGGAAGTGCAGGAGGTCGTGGCGCAACGGTCTCCCTCTGACTATCTCTGACATCAGTTCTATCAGCTCTATCATTCATCCAGTTCCCTGATCTCTCACTGTAGGCTCTCGAGCCAATTGTCCTCTGCTGTCCTGTATCTGAATCAGTCATTCCGCCTAATCCTTTCTGAGGGCAATTTGCTGCTTTATGTCCTTGCTGTCCACAGTGAAAGCACTGCCCCGTCAATAAGTAACACCGACCTGCATGTCGTCGACCACAATGAATGCACTCGCTGGAACTACCAGAAGATACTACTGATGCAGATCCCTTCGACTCACCATACTTGCTTCTCTTATCTCTATCCCTTTCTCTACTCGGTTCATCTCTTCTACTACTTGTTTCATCTCTCCTCCTCCTGGTGTCTTCATATCTTGATACTGGCGTTGTCAAATAAATCTCTATCAGTCTGGCCCGTTCTACCAACTCAGAAAACTCATGAATCTGGAAGGGTACTAGCGGATGTCTAAGCTCTCTATTCAATCCGTGCATAAATCTATAGCATTTTTCTTCAGCAGTAGGGATCAAATGCGACGCATACCTAGCAAGCGCAGTAAACTCGGCCTCGTACTGCATCACTGTCTTGCGTCCTTGTTCCAATCTCATAAAAGCTTCCTGCATTTGTCGTTGAGCTGATGGAGGTACAAACCACATCCGAAACACTGTAGTGAACTCATCCTAGGTGATCTCGGCATTTGTCTTTCCCTAGAATTTCTCTCTCAGCTGTCCAATCCACCATCTCTCTGCTTCTCCTTCAAACAGAAACACAGCCAAAGGTACCTTTCGATTTCCCGGACACTGCATGCTGTCAAAGATCTTTTCTACTCTCATTATCCAATCTTCAGCAGCCTGGGGTCCTACAGCTCCTTTGACAACGGAGGCTTCAGCTTATGAAACATCTGCAAATGCTTATCTGCTTCTTCTTCTTTACTTCCACTCATCTTACTCTGTGCATCCCCCATCACCTGTGCTATAGCAGTAGCCAACTGCATCATACTTTCTGAAGGTACTGGAGCTGCACTGTGTTGCTCGTTTGGTACACTTGATTCCGAATTATCTATTTATCTTTTCACCTGCACAATTCAGAATAAATGATACACACATGCAATTATGTATGCAAAATGATGCACTTACAGCTACCTATTCTACCCAACTCTCAATCCAATCCTATAACTCTGGTAACAATCCATTCTACCAATAACATTGCTCTGATACCAAAAAGTTTGTGACGCCCCAAGATCTAACTTGGAAAGAATTTCAATCAATTCATTAAAACCATTCACCAGAGCTATTTATAGTCTTCAATAACAGTCTATCAAACATCTATAATTAAAACATCAATGTACAGTTCCAATCATACCTCAAAAGATCATATACAATACTCAGGAGCTACACTATGAAAACAACCACATGAACTAAAATCTATCCTGTCCTGAGTACAAAAGAATCATCAACCAAAAAGGACAAAAACCTGGAGATTCCTGATCAACCTCAATCTCCTGCTCCCTTGCCCTGACCTGAAAATATTAACCACATATAATGAGCTTCAAAAAGCCCAGCAGGTCACCTAATACCTATGACTGAAATCAAAGCACGGTACTGGAATCAATATGCATGTCAGTCAATCAAATCCATAACAATCTATTTCACATGATCAATGAATCTATGCAATTACGGAAATCAAATCAGTAGTCAATGTAGCGGTAGAAGAATCAATAAACAGTAGGAAATCAGTCGATCAGTCAAATCAATCGTATCAAATCGAATCAATAAAAACAATACTATCTGGTCAATTAAATCGATCGATATGAAATCATAAAAACAATACAATAAAGCCCAGTCTATACTAGCAATGAATCCCATGCAGTAGTTCCATATAGTGTAGAAGCAAAAGTATCAATGAATCAATTACAGTATCCATATCCATACAGTATCTATAACAGTAGCAATACGCAGTGACAGAATATAAATATTAATGAAATCGTACGATAATAGTAAGTCCGTAAATCCGTCAGTAAATCCAAATCAATAAAGCAATAAATCCATCACGAGTCAGTGCCGTACACATGCATTTCAATACAATAGTCCTACTAAACAAGTACGATTACTGACTATTCGATAATCCATAGTGCTGTTGTAGAAATCCATACATTGGTTCCATAAGAGTCGTCACTCTCTGCCCATCGGCTGCCCGTCGGCATATTAAACTCCTTATGACTCCCAATCGTTATATCAATGATCAATAGTTTAAAGGAAAGCCCATCGGCCCACCATCCTGTACAGGTCAAGTCGATCTCCAACCAATGGTTCAACCAGGCTCCACTTGTCTTTCAGTAATGATAATCAGATAGTCACATTCGTATGCATTCAAATCATCAATTTCAAAAAATCAGAAATCGTACGAAAATCCAGCGGCATAACGGCAGTATACAGAATTTACACAAAAATTCCTAAAAATCACAATTTACCAAATTAATACAGAACGTGCACGACAACATTATAAGACTTCTATTCTACTGAAGCAACATCAATCAACAACCTGATATTTATCTATTCGATCAAAATCGCACAGAACCCAAAATAACTGGTAGAATCATTACAAAAAATACTCAAAACGTATAAAAAAATCATATCGATAACATATCAAAAGTTGTGCGGTGAAAGTTTCGTCAATACAAAATGCGGCGCGTTTATCGGTAACGAAAACACAATTCTGTGCACAAAATGACCAAAACTCAACATCTTCGAAAACAGAAATAGGATTCGGAGTCCTTACCGCGAGATAAACACTTCTCCCAACAGCGGCGTCAGACGAAAAGCGCTCCGCGGCCTTCAAAAACCAGCTTTTCCTTTGTTATCCTTCTCTTTCTCTCTCCTCAGATATTTTGATTTTAAAAATGATTTTTCTCTCTCATCGAAATGAGCTGATTTCCTTTTAAAACAAGCCTGATCGGCCCGGCCGATCGCCACATCGTCCAGGACGATGTGAACAAAATCCAGTCGTCCAGGACGATATCTCAAGACGATAATTAATTTTTCTCAAACGATAAAAACCCTTGCTCTCGGGATTTTTGTCTTATCTGATCGTCCCAGGACGATCCAAAATCGGCCCGGACGATAGTGGAAGAAAAATCAGATCTTGGAAGGCAAATCAAAGGAACAAGCTCTCACAGGGATGTTGATGTCTTTTTGCTGAAAACAATAGAGAATGATACCTTTTTATTGAAAATAGTAGAAAACAGAGTTAAGAAGACTTTAGCAAATAAGTTATGTGCTGTAATAGTTAATTGTGGAAAGTGGTATAAATGCTTAAATTAGTTTATTGAATTCAGGAGGAAAAAAAAAGGTTTGAAAAGAGAGTAAAGGAATTCTAAATCAAATGAAGAAGAGCGTGATTGAGGTGGTATACGAAAGAAGAAAGAATCGAGATACCGAGGTGAGATACCTAACAATGCTATATAAATTAATAAATGTTTTCTTTAATTGCAATTCATATCTATTATGGTTGATAGCATTTATTTCAATTTTCTTCAATTTATTTCAGTTTATTTATGACTATGATTATTCATAAAGTATTGTTTATAATAGCATATATCATGAGACTAAAAAGGATGGATATTAGGAAAGTGATTAAGCCATATGTTGGGGAATAAGCCCGCATAAGTAAAGGCGAAAGACCTGACGAGGTAAGCCTATAATCTCAAGTCTAGAAGTTGTTAATGTGGACCCAACCCTGAATTGAGAGAACAACTTCAATTCTAAAAGTTGGGAAGTTAGACCTAACCTTGAATTTGAAAGCTAAAAGGGGTGCAAAAGCTTATAACCATCATATGATCTGTATAAAGGGTGTTGAACAATTAGTAAGACGAAAAGTACTTCTATGTTTTCTCGTTATCCATGTGAAAGGTGCCCTAACCATGTTATGATTTAGTCATGAATGGTATGCCTTTTTAAATGGTTAAAATGTTATTATTAATTTATATACATTGTTTGTGTATTTTGTTGGGCCATAGCTCATTGGTAGTGGTTGTACTGCAGGCAAAGGAAAGGAGCCCATAGGGCATTAAGGGGTGACTGTTCTTTTTGGTGTTCATACTTTTTGGTTGTACATAGAGGTTCAACTGTAAGCTGTATAAAATCTTTTGGGTATGTAAGTAAAGTTTAAACATTTTAGTTGAGCTATGTATTTACATTGTTTATATATAATGTTACTTGAGGTACATTACATGCTTCCTATTATTAAGTGTGGAATTGACATGTTGAAGTATTAGGAGAGTCTAAATAGATTTATTTCCTTCTCTGCTATACTCCAGTTTGTATGATAGAGTGTAAGTTAAACTGGGGTGTGACAGAAATTAGTATCAGAGCCTAAATCAAAATCGAATGGAAGCATGATTGGATTTAGACAATAAAGTAGGATAAGATAATGAATTTGTTGTATACAGAGCTATAGGTTGAATAGAATTATGCATGCATTCATGTTCAGGATACACTTACCTATATAATTGGCCTATTTACTGCTTAAAATGATTATATTTATTGCCATGAGTATATATTACATGAATTATTTATATCTATACAGATAATTATGTCTGAGGAATTGCCAGAAGAGTTGTTAGAAAGAATGACTGGTCAGTCATCCAGGCCAGATGCGGAAACAGGAATGTATGAGGGAAATAAGTTTAAGGAGCTTCAAGATATTGTGCATTTGATCTCACAAGTGGTAGATAAAATGACATCTATGGAGAAATCTTCTACTAGTGGTGGTTCCAGATCTGAAAGTGATAGTGAAGTGGATCGACATTTAAAATTATTTCAAACTTTTAAACCGCCAGCATTTAAAGGTGCAAGTGATCCAACAGTGGCAGATGACTAGTTGTTAAAAATTGGGAAGATTCTAGATGGTATGATATGGAAGATATTCAAAAGAGATGATCGATTCAAAAATAAGAAGCCAAAGTTTGATGATAAACAAAAGCAGAGTCAGTTTGAAAACCTTTGTGTGAGCAGTGTGGGAAGTGATATTTTGGTCAGTGTTTGGTGGGATCTGGCCGATATTTCAGATGTGGTGAGTTGGGTCATCGCAAGGTAGAATGCCCTCAAGAAAGAAGAATCAATATCAGACCACAAGGATATCAGGGATACCAAAAACAGACACAACACAAGAGATATTTGGAAGGAAATTAGGCAGGAAAAACTCAGTTTCAAGGGAGGCCAACAGTGCAAGGAAAACCACCCGTTCAGTTAAAAGGAGAAGCATCAGATGTTAAAGGCAATCAACCTGTGAAGGCTAGAGTGTTTGCTATTACACCCCAAGAGGCTAAAGATTCAGAGGAGGTGGTGACAGGTATACTTTTGATTGCTAATAAGTTTGGCAGAGTTCTTTTTGATTCTGGTGCATCCCATTTATTTATTTCTTAAGAATTCTACTTTGATTTATCTGTTGAGACTGCATGTTTTACGCCTAACTTATCTGTTAAGATGCTAACAGGGGATAGTTTGCCTTCTAAACGGATGTGCCTTATAAATTTGGATATTCAGGGTTATAAATTTCCAACAGAATTGATTATAGTGCTTATTAAAATGTTTGACATCATCTTGGGAATGAATTGGTTAGTTAAACATTTTGCTACAATTGAATGCTGGAAGAAAGAATAAAATTTAATTTACCAAATGTGAAGGCCTTTTATTTCCCCGGTGAGAAGAATGCAACTTCCTCTATTGTGAGTGTATTAAAGATGGGTAAATTTTTAAGGAGGGGTGAGTTAGTATTCTTAGCTAAAATGGAGGTCTTAAATAAAGATGTTCAAGCTTTACAGAATGTTCCAGTTCTCTCTGAATTTTCAGATGTATTTCCTGAAGAGCTACCTGGATTGCCACCTGAAAGAGAAGTTGAATTTGGTATAGAATTACAACCAGGAACATCAGCAATTTACAAATCTCCTTATAGGATGGCCCCAAAAGAATTGCAGGAGCTAAAAACTCAGTTACAGGAATTGATGGATAAAGGATTTATCAGGGCTAATCATTCCCCTTGGAGTGCACTTGTACTTTTTGTTAAGAAGAAAGATGGATCCATGAGAATGTGCATTGACTATAGAGAGCTGAACAAAGTGACAATCAAGAACAAATATCTACTACCTCGCATAGATGACTTATTTGATCAGTTAGCCGGTGTCATGATATTTTCCAGAATTGATTTAAGATCAGGATATCATCAAGTGAGAGTTAAAGAAGCAGATGTAAGTAAGACAGCTTTTGGGACCAGGTATGGTCACTTTGAGTTTAGAGTTATGCCTTTTGGGTTGACAAATGCTCCTGCCTTCTTTATGGATATGATGAATCAGATTTTCAAAGACTACATAGATAAGTTTGTGATTATTTTCATTGATGACATTCTTATATACTCCAAGTCTAACAAAGAGCATGCTGAACATTTAAGAATAGTTCTGGAGACACTGAGGAAAAATAGATTGTATGCAAAATATTCAAAATGTGAATTTTGGCTAAGAGGTATTTCTTTCTTGGGCATATTATCAGTGGTGAAGGAATTTCTATAGACCCTTAGAAAGTAAAAGCAATTAGGGAATGGCCAACACGAAAGAATGTTACAGAGGTTCATAGTTTTCTTGGACTAGCAGGATATTACAGAAGGTTTGTCAAAGGATTTTTATAGATTGCTATGCCTTTGTCCAAACTAATGAGTAAGGACTTAAAATTTGAATGGACAATGGAATGTGAGAAAAGTTTTCAAGCATTGAAAGAGCATCTGACGACAGCCCCAGTTTTGACACTTCCCTCAGGAACAGAAGGATTTCATATTTATAGTAATGCATCTTTGAAGGGCTTGGGATGTATTCTAATACAGAATAGAAAGGTGATTGCTTATGCATCTCGACAGTTGAAGCCCCACGAAAGAAATTATCCCATTCATGATTTGGAGCTGGCTGTAGTGGTATTTGCTTTAAAGATTTGGAGACATTATCTATATGGGGTAGGATGTGAAATTTTCACTATTCACCAGAGCCTAAAATATATATTTTCACAGAAGAAATTAAACTTAAGACAAAGAAGATGGTTAGAACTCATCAAAGATTATGATTTGGATATTCAGTATTGTCCAGGAAAAGCTAATATTGTGGCTAATGCTTTGAGGCGCAAGTCTACAGGAATGATAAATTGGATGATTACTCAGGAGGTTCAATTGATCAATGAAATGGAAAATTTGCAATTGGAGATTAGAGACTTTGAAAATGTAGAATATTTGTATCAGATGACCGTAAAGCTCACTTTAATAGATCGTATCATAGAAGCTCAAGAGCTTAGTAGTGAATCTTCAAAATTGATAGAGCATATCCAGTCAGGGAAAAGACCATCTTTCTATTAATGTTGATGGAATCATTAGGCATAAATCCCAATTATGGGTACCCAATGACCAGGAGTTGAGAAGAGAAATTTTGCAAAAAGCTCATCATTCTGGCTATACAATTCATCTAGGCAGTACCAAGATGTATAAAGACTTGAAAGTAATATTCTGGTGGCCAGCTATGAAGAAAGATGTTTCTATATATGTAGCTAAATGTGAAGCGTGTCAACTGGTGAAAGCTGAACATCAACGACCTAGTGAATTACTGCAATCACTACCTATCCCTGAGTGGAAGTGGGAAGAAATTGCAATGGATTTTGTGATGGGATTTCCCAGATCTAGATAGGGACATGATAATATTTGGGTAAATATAGATCGACTTACAAAATCAGCTCACTTTTTACCTATCAAGCAAACTGATTCAGTAGATAAATTGGCACGTCTATATGTAAAAGAAATTGTCAAATTACATGGTATTCCAAAAGTCATTATCTCAGATAGAGATGGTCGATTTACCTCGAGGCCATGGAAGAATATTCAGGAAAGCTTGAGTAAAAATCTACATTTCAGTACAGCTTTTCATCCTTAGACTGATGGTCAAACCATTCAGGTATTGGAAGACCTGTTGAGATTATGTGTTTTGGATTTCAAAGGTAGCTGGGAGGATCACATACCATTGATAGAATTTGCCTACAATAACAGTTACCAATCCAATATACAAATGGCACCATATGAAGCACTTTATGGTAGAAAGTGCAGAACCCCCTTAACTTGGATTGAGGTAGGAGAAAGACAGTTATTGGGCCCTGAATTGGTGGAGGAAGCAACAGAGAAAATCAGATTAATTAAAGACAGATTAAAAGCTGCTCAAGACTGCCAGCAAAAGTATTATGACCCCAAGCATAGAGCAGTAGAGTTTGATGTGGGTGAATTTGTATTCTTGAAGGTTAAAGCTATGAAGGGTACAGTTAGATTTGGTAAAAGAGGCAAATTGAGTCCTAGGTTTATTGGACCTTTTGAAATTGTTCAAAGAATTGGAAAAGTTGCTTATAGACTTGCTCTTCCAGGTGACATGTCAGATATACATAATGTTTTTCATGTGTCACTGCTAAGGAAATGGGTTACAGATGCCCATCAATGAATCTCACATGATAAAATTGAGCTACATAAGAATTTGACTTATACGGAAGAACTCGAAAGAATACTAGATTTTGATACTAAACAGCTTAGAAATTGCCAAATTCCTTATGTTAACGTGAAATGGAAAAATAGGCCCGAAAAGGAGGCAACTTGGGAAAAAGAAGAAGAAATTAGACTCAATTTTCCTCAACTACTTAATGACCACTAAGGAATTTCGAGGATGAAATTTAAATATGGAGGGGTGAATTGTAATATCCAAAAATGTCAAAAATAAATGTAAGTATAAATTTTCTATAAATATTATGTTATTTTCGTAAAATTCTACCTTTGACCCTGAACATTTTGACATATAGAAGTATATGTAAATTCTTACTTTAGTTGTCTAATTAAGTATATAGTTAATTATTTACTGTTTATGATTGAATGAACAGTTAAATTAAAAATTAAGTACTGAGCATTATTTAAAGTATCTGCTTAGCATAGACTTTATTTAATATTTATTGTACTGTAGCAATGCCACTTAAATCAGCATGCATAGAGCCTGATGGGATCTAAGGGCCGTGAATGGCTAGAATGGTTAGTGGATTTAGGAATGTAAATATAATATTCATAGTGGAGGATGAGGTGTTAAACAATAAGTATATGAAGTCTTTTCCTTAAGCTATCTTGAGATATTTTCCTTATCCCTACCTGGGAGTTTTTGGCGCTGAAGGCTGTAAGGGAAAATGGTTTGGCGGATGCTATAGGTGGCTGCAATAAAGAAATTCAGCAATCTTTAAGGCAAGTACATAATACTAAGGTTGTTATAGATTGTTAGTGTTGGAATTCAATAAATAAGTACTGAAATAAGGCTTGCTACATTTTAAATTCTAGAAATCACCATGCAAGAAACATTTGTTAGCAGAAAATAATAGGAAATTGAGGTAAAACTGAAGAACTTGATGTTTCAATGAAGTATACTAAGTGAGGGTATTACTGTGGCTAACATCGAGTGGGGATGTTGATGTCTTTTTGCTAAAAACAATAGAGAAATGATACCTTTTTATTGAAAACAGAAGAAAACAGAGGTAAGAAGACTTTAGCAAATAAGTTATGTGCTGCTATAGTTAATTGTGGAAAGTGATATAAATGCTTAAATTAGTTTATTGAATTCAGGAGGAAAAAAAAAGGTTTGAAAAGAGAGTAAAGGAATTCTAAATCGAATGAAGAAGAGCGTGATTGAGGTGGTATACAAAAGAAGAAAGAATCGAGATACCGAGGTGAGATACCTAACAATGTTATAGAAATTAATAAATGTTTTCTTTAATTGCAATTCATATCTATTCATATCTATTACGGTTGATAGCATTTTTTTCAGTTTTCTTCAATTTATTTCAGTTTATTTATGACTATGATTATTCATAAAGTATTGTTTATAATAGCATATATCATGAGACTAAAAAGGATGGATATTAGGAAAGTGATTAAGCCATATGTTGGGGAATAAGCCCGCACAATTAAAGGCGAAAGACCTGACGAGGTAAGCCTATAATCTCAAGTCTATAAGTTGGGAATGTGGACCCAACCCTGAATTGAAAGAATAGTTTCAATTCTAAAAGTTGGGAAGTTAGACCTAACCTTGCGTTTGAAAGCTGAAGGGGTGCAAAAGCTTATAACCATCATATGATCTGTATAAAGGTTGTTGAATAATTAGTAAGATGAAAAATACTGCTATGTTTTCTCGTGATCCATGTGAAAGGTGCCCTAACCATGTTATTATTTAGTCACGAATGGTATGACTTTCTAAATGGTTAAAATATTATTATTAATTCTTATACATTGTTTGTGTATTTCGTTGGGCCATGACTCATTAGTAGTGGTTGTACTGCAGGCAATGGAAAGGAGCCCATAGGGCATTAAGGGGTGACTATTCTTTTGGGTGTTCATACTTTTTGGGTGCACATAGAGGTTCAACTATAAGCTGTACAAAGACTTTTAGGTATGTAAGTAAAGTTTAAACGTTTTAGTAGAGCTCTATATTTACATTGTTTATATTTAATGTTCCTTGAGGTACATTACTTGCTTCCTATTATTAAGTGTGGAATTGACATGTTGAAGTATTAGGAGAGTCTAAATAGATTTATTTCCTTCTTTGTTATACTCCAATTTGTATGATAGAGGGTAAGTCAAACTGGGGTGTGACACTTTCGAACCCCAAAAAAATTTATTAAATAAAATTTCCATCATACTACAAACATTTAAAGTCGAGCTCAAAGTATGAAACAAATATATAGAAATAGAACACAGAACATGTTTAATAAGAACGAGCCTACCACCATAAGAGAGAAAATTAAAATCCCAAGTAAAAAGTTTTTTTGAATAGTAGAGAAAATATCATTATATAAATGAGAACATTTCTTGCCTTGTAGAGAGGCATACCCAAATACTTTAACGGTAGGAATTTCTTAATCAAACCAAATTTTCTTTCAATGCTATTAATACGGTTAGGGGAAATGGAATTAGCCGGAATAAACAACTCTTAGAATAGTTAATAATTAAAGCACTTGCATGCTGAAAGGACCTAAGAAATTTAAAGAGAATCTTCAACATTTTAATGGAATCATTAGAAAAAATAATGAAATCATCCGCAAAGCTCGAATGGATGATGGGTAAACCCCACCCAATTTATAATGCAAAGTAGGATGAAGACTAAAAAGATTATTAATATCATGAGATAAAAATTCCAAGGCAATAATAAAGAGGGCAGGAGATAACAAATCTCCTTCCCTTGAACCCTGAGAGGATTTGAAAAAGCCATGGGCCTTACCATTAATAATGACAGAAAAATAACAAAACTCAATGCTATTTTTAATAAGTTTAATGAATTACAAATTGAAATCAAACAGTCTTAAAATGGTGTAAAGAAATTCCCAATTGAGGATGTCATAAGCTTTATTAATGTCCACTTTGAAGATAGTATTACCACCAGCAACCCTGGCGTGCAAATTATGCAATAACTCTTAAGCAAGTAAAACATTATCAAATATAAATATACATTTCACAAAACTGGTTTATTCCAAAGAAATAATATTAGGAAGAATTAAAGCGAGCCTCCCCATCGAAATTTTAGCAACCAGTTTATTGAAAAAAGTACATAAACTAATGGGGAGAAAATCATTCCAAAAATTGATGTTATTAGATTTAAGAATTAAAGCTATGGAAGTTATAGTAAAAAATTTAGGATTAGAATTACTCCTAAAAAAGTCCACCACAGCTTTAACAAGATCTTTCTTAATGATGCCCATGTCTTCTGAAAGAACTTGTAGGTATAACCATCGAGACCATCAATAGAATCATAATTCACATATTTTAAAATAAACCAAATTTCCTCTTCAGAAGGAATGTTAGTCAGCATCAAATTATCTTCCTCAGTAAAAATCATAGGCATGAAAGAAAAATCAGTATTGAGATATGGAATGAAATTAGAATTGAAAGCTTTTGTAAAATAATCAATACTGGAAGCAAAAATTAAATCAAGATTTTCAATAACATTACCATCATAAGAAGTGATTTTATGAATCTACCTACTAGCTTTATTATGATTAGTAATGTTATGATAATAAGTCGTATTACGGTCACCTTCCACGAGGACTTTAGAGGAAGCCTTTTGTCTCCAAAAAACCTCCTCTTTTTCCTGAAAATTGAATAAAGTCCTACTGGCTTCATTCTGGATAGACAAATTATTAATAGACGAATTTTACATATATGCCAAATCAGCATTATCCACATCTCAGCTTGTAAGATACTAGAAAATAAGTTCTTAAAGATGCATTTATTCCACCGACGAAGTTTTTGGTTAAGCTTTTTAAGTTTAAACCAAAGTCTAGTCATGCCATAAACATTGTTAGAAGGGAAAAGAGGAGCATCTCAATTACTTCGCATAGTATGTAAAAAATTATCATCAAGAAGCCACATGTTTTGAAATCTAAAAGGTTGAAAAGTATTACTACTAGCCCTATTAATGCTTAATAAAAGAGGAGAGTGATCGGATAAAGTTCTAGTTAAGTGTTGAATGTGAGTATGCATAAAAGAGGAAATCTAGTAATTGTTAAAGAGGATACGATCTAATGATTGCCACATAGTACCTTTGTTCCAAGTGAAACGATTTCCAGAAAAACCAATTTCATGCAGATTATTATTCATCATCATATCATTAAAATCCTACATAGAAGGAAAATAGGAGGTCTACCTCCAACTCTTTCAGCAACATTAGTAATGCAGTTGAAATCCCCACCAACAAACCAAGGGGCATTAATAGACGTAAAGAAATCAATAAGTTGCTCCCAAAGAACCTTTCTCTTGGATCTAGTACACACAACATAAACAAAAGAAGCATAGGAAGAGACTAAATTGAAAATAATATTAGTATGAATCACTTGAGGAAAATCCATAATAACATCTAAATTAATAAAGCATTTCCAAAAAATTCAAATTATTAGTACAATTACCATAGGCAAAATCAAAACCCTTAGTGCGAACATAATCCAACTTACTAGCAACAATCAAAGGTTCAATCAAAACAAGAAGGTGAATATCATGAATTATACAGAGATTCTTAACTCTGTTGTTGGAACGAGAACCACCCATCACCCTAATATTCTACACTAGAGCTTTAACCATAGAGTTTGATTAGAAGCTCTAGGGACTCCAGGGGTGTTACTCGGATTGCTTTTTTTGTTCTTACCCTTCATTTTAAAATAGGAATCATTACCTTCCTAAAAAATATTAGCTTTCCTCTTGGGAGATGACATAGAGTTGATACTGGTGTCCTTGCTACCACTCTTAGGAGATAGGAATTTAAGAGACCCAACTTCTCCTTCCTCTAAGCCCTCTTTATTACCCTCCTCATTAAATATAAGGTTATTTTGATTGCGATCACATCCACTTCCACATTTCTCCTCAATAACTTGGTTATCAACACATTCAATACCATCATTTTGAAAATCAAGGAATTTTGCAACCATCCCTTGATCCACGTACCACCAGTACCGTAGTATGCACTCTATCCTCACTTTTTTCCCCAACATCATTCTCATCAATATCATCTGTGTTTTGTTCCTCTTCCTTGTCACTATTCATGTTATCTTCACTGTCTTTGATGTCCTTGTCCAATTGATCCTCCTTCCTAAGAGAGGTATCTAGAAAACCAATCTCTATGTCATCTTCAAAAGCTATAGAGTCTTACAAATGTAAGATATGATCCTTAACATTTGGGAGATTAAGACATGCCTGTACAACTAGTTCACCATTAATTTCTTCAACCATAATTTTGGAGATATTATTATTCTTCTTGAGTTGCGGATGAGCAACAAAGGAATCATTCATCGAATGTCCGTGGATTTTTCATTGAACACAAAAATCTGGAACCTTTTCAAATTCAACTTTTTATAAATATCCCACCTTTTTTGAACCAAGCCAAACCTCTTTAGGATGCTTCTTGGTGATATCAGGCTCCACTAGGATCCGGGCCACTAATGGCCTCAAAATAGAGGCAGTGGCTTGATCCGTTTGGAGCGGCCTACCAAATATAGAACCCAAAGCATGAAGAATATGAGAGTTAAAAAAATACAATTGTAAATTAGGAAATGAAATCCATATCGGAAAGATAAGCGATTATTCTTTAACATCAAAAAAGGAGTCCATTTGAGTAATCTCATTTGATAGTTAAGAATGTAATAAGCTCTCCTAGAAAAAATCCTACTATAATTAAGATCATTGGATAACTGGATAAAAACATGTCTAGCATCAAGCAAACCTATAGAATAGTTACTAGATAGTTTCAACTTTCCAAAGAAAATACGTATCGCATCAAGGTTTGGTCGACGGACTGAAAACTTACCCACAAGAGTGAACTAATAAGGACTAGCAAGTTTAAGGATGTCATCATCAGACATCAAAAGCACAGGAACACCTCTTACCACCGATTTAGTGAACGAGAAGATGGGATTCTTCGAGGATGAGGGACCCTTCAAAACATCTCAAAAAGAACGCGACCTAGTCCCAATTTCACCAACATTTAACAAACCTTTCAAATGAGCTATCGGTGCCGAAGGCGGATTACCCCAAGCATCAGGTATCGTGGAGGAAGAACCCGCCTCCATCAGGAGTGGAGAATTACCTAAGGTCGCACGACCTCAGAGAAGGAGACGAATGAGGCCACAAAACTAAAATCAAATGCAAAAAATGGAAGAACCAGAGGAAATCACAAAGAATATAGCTCAACCAATAGTCAGTCTCAACACATAAATGATCACACTAAGCCTACCTACAAATGGTGGTATTTCCTGCAAACATATAAAGTAACATGCAAATAAAGCAAGGGTGTTCATATAGTAAACAACAACCAATCATTTAATAAAAATGTTAGTATCCTGCAAATAAAGTTGATCGACATGCAACAAATGTAAGGACATATGGGCTATTATAGAAGACCCATCATGTACACAATATGCTATCAACAAACAAATATAAAAAGAACTATGATAAATGTGAGCAACTATGAGTCATTATAGAGGATTTGTCAATGCGTAATAGCTTGCTCATAAGAAGAAGCAAGTGACCCATAACCCAATGCTACGATTCACCTGTAAGCAAAACTAGGGAATTAGTAGTAAAATTGCGAGCCATTGATAAGATGATGTAGGTAATTTATGATGCCAAACTATCACATCAAATAAACCAGCTTACTTGCAAGCGATAGCAAGGAGGCTCTTAATGCATTGTCGAATGTATTTGCTAGCAGAAGCACATTCCTGTGAGTTGAATGTTGAACTAAATACTAATATGAAAAAAATGAAAATAGATAAATTGCAATGCCAGTGCATTGCAGATAAAGTCTAATACATTGTTGAACGACGTCACTGGATGTGCAACACTCACACAAGCAGACATAAGGCATTTTTTAACTTCAAATGAAATTTTCTGAAAACTTTAATGATAATCACTTAGCACAAATAGTTATACTTAAGTATTTAAATGCTCCCCTCTAATTATGAATTAAAATATGATTACCCATATAAGCCCTGATGAGCGTGATGTATACACATAAGTGATGTTTAAAGATGTTGTGCAGGTAAATAAATGAACTTAAGTTCAAGCCCAATCTTTCTATGAGAATAGGTAGTAGTCAACATGGCTCAAAAAGTTAACAAAATATATAGTTGCAACATCAATCGAGATATTTATTTTATACATTCATATTAGGCTTTCAAGGTCTATTACAAGAAAAATTCAATAATAAAGATATAAAGCTGACAACAAACTTCATCCTCTATCAATAAGTTGATAGAGTTAACAAGGTTCAACCAAAAAGATAAAATTGCTCATAAATACTCTGGCGATGACAACATTGATAGAAAATCTCAACCAAAGAGGACCATAAACTTTCAAAAATACCGTCCAAATTCTCACCAAAATTCAATACTAAAAAGTGACCAAAATTAAATATTTAGAGTTGAAACAAAGCACCTGAACACCTAATACAAAAAAACCCATCCACCCTCCATAATAATTTATCATGGTGGACAAGTTAAAAAATCATTGTAGCTCTCAAAGAGCAAATGTCTAATCAAGAATATCACAAAAATTCATTCTCAAATCTCGCTTGCTAGTAAGAATGTGTCGCGTGTCCTTCAACTGGTGGTTTTACAATCAAATGGCATCACAGATAAAAGGTAATGACCGAGACCCTCTGACTAGGTGGTTTTGCTTCGAAATGGCACTTTTAGATTATAATTATGGATAGAGCCCATATGTTCCTCAAAGACGCTAAATGCTTGAGTAATAAATCTATAGAATATAATCGATAGAGTACAAAGCCCTCTTTTAGCTAAGATAGATTCAAATTTGTTCTCTTAGGCAAATATTTAACCTAGTACTAAAAGGTACAGTTGGACGAAGTAACCTATGGCTACTGACAAGGATCCTTCTATCAGTTGGGTTGACTACCTCCTCTGACTAAGAAGACTAGGGATCATGATGACATCTCTGGACGACGAAACCATGGGATCTTGATCAGGTCTATCATCATTCCCCCTCACCATCCTCTTTAAATACAAGGTGGTTAATTTCTAATTTTAAATATTAATTTCAATTAGTTTCTATACAAAGGATACTTCGTATATTTTTTATGACTAGCCTTAATATATACAAACTCATGCTGCATGAACTAATGTTGTTTGGAAGAGCGGTGTACAAAGAGCTGAAAAAGTTTGCCACAAAATTTGGCTTTCTTTGTTAAGGCTCGTCTGAGAGACTGTTTTTTAAATTAGTTTTTGTACACAAATTTTAATTTTTTACTACAAAATTGTTTTAAAAAATAGTAAGAAAATCATCTCAAACAAAATCTAAATGTGATCCACTACAACGCTCATTAAAATCTTTTTATGCTCTTTTTGAGCGTTGATTTGTTAGACTGAGGGGCTGTTTGG
This sequence comes from Dendrobium nobile, assembly GCA_022539455.1. Classification (NCBI taxonomy): domain Eukaryota; kingdom Viridiplantae; phylum Streptophyta; class Magnoliopsida; order Asparagales; family Orchidaceae; genus Dendrobium; species Dendrobium nobile. The sequence continues at coordinate 25,663,307 of CM039727.1, forward strand.
CAACAAGTGGGATTTAACTTTAGTGGGATTTAGTAAATCCTGTAAATTAGGATTTAGTAAATCCGAAATGTGTTAAATCTTCAAAACTGTTTGGTATGCCAAATGTTACATCATGAGAAACTGTTTGGTAACATATTCCAAGATTTATGATAGATAGGGGTTTAAATGTGAAAAAGATAATTATAAATTAAAAAATAAATTTATAATTAAAAATAAAAATTAATGTGTTAAGAATTTAATAACATATTATGTACAAATTACTCATTAATTATTATTTACACTATTAATTATATATATTTAATAATATATATTTTAAGTTATATTAATTAAGCTAATTATATTAATATTTAATTACTAATTATACAGTTAAGTTAAATTAGATGATTAATTTATACACTAATTATACAATTAATTATTTAACTAATTTACATAATTATTAATAATTTAAATTATATTAATTAAGTTAATCAGTAATAACTTAGAGGCGTCTAGGGTTTGCCTTTCATCTTCACTTTTCGTCGTTGTTGTTCAGCTTCGTTGCTTTGTAGGAGGTGTATAGATTGCACATATCGCTTCTTCGGCTCCTTCGTGGCTTTTCGACTTCGCTCCTTTGACAACTTTCCCTTCCTGTTGGATTGGAAATTATGACATTTTGATTGGAAGCAAGAACGAGATCTCGCTGGCTGTGAAGGTAACTTTCTCCCTTTCACGCACTTCTTTGGCTAAATCTCGTTAAATCCGCCGAAACGATGGATTTAGTAAATCCGGAATTTAAGCCATAAATCCGAGATTTACGGAATCCCAAGATTTAACGCGCACATAAAAACCATTTTGCTGGATTTAGCGTAAATCCGACTTAAATCCCACCATAAATCCGATACCAGACAGCCCCTGAGACCCCATAAATTCTTCTGACTTTTGGCCGTTGGTTTAAAAATGACCTCATTTCTTTGGAAGTTCAGAATTTTTAACTAAAATTTAACGAGTCTGGAGCAGCTTTAAATCTCAGCCCACTTCTATTCCTCGTGAGTTTCGGACGTGCCAAACAGCTTAAGTTCTTATACGATAGCTTGGACAATGAAGACATGTGGAAGACAATTAAAAAAGTCTTATTATGCTCAGCATTAATATCACTGTTTTGAAAACCGGACTGGACCAGCCGATTCAATAGTGAACCAGTCTGGTGGCCGGTCCGATCAAGCTTCAAAACTAGCTCTGCATCGAACCGGACTGAATCGGCGGTTCAACCGATGAACCATTGAACCGGTCCGGTTTGAAAAGAACCAGTCCGGTTTATAAAGATATTTTGTTTTTGTTTTAATTCAAATTTTAAAAATATATTTTAGTTTATTAATTTTTTTTAAACTTTTTAAAATATTTTTATTAAATATGATGATTAATTTCATCATAATACATGCAAGTTATCTTAAATACAACACATAATTTGTTTTACAAAAAGAGTGTACTTCTCACTTTATATAGGCTTCAAGGAAACATCCTCATACTCCCCTATGATGTGGGACTAAAAAAGTTGTATGAAAAGTTTAGAATGTGAACGTGGGCTTATTTGGGCTAATTGGGCTTCAAATTTTTATTTAGTTGGACTTCAAATTTAAATAATATGTATTATAAATTTGATATAATATATATTATAATAATTCTATTATAAAATAATAATATTATAAATTTATATATTATATTAAATATTATTCTTATAAATATATTTAATTATAAATATATAAATATATTATTTTTAAATGATATTTATATTTATAATTTTGTATTATATATCTTTTTAAATTTATAAATATTATTAAATGGTCATATATTTAATTATTTATATTATATTAATGATCATAATTTTTTTATATTATAAATTTATATATTATATTAAGTATTATTCTTATAAATATATTATTCTTAAATGATATTTATATGTATGAAATTTTATTATCTATTTTAAAATTTTATAAATATTATTAAATGCTCATATACTTATATTGTATGATTTTTATTTTATTAATTTTTAATAATATTGTTATTTATTACGTCATCCGGTTCGACCGGTCGAACCATGAACCTCTCGCTCTTCCGGTTCGTTGCCCGGTCTGGGTTTCACAACCTTGATTAATATAAAACATTTACACTCCTTTGCTAGGATCAAGATATATAAGAAGCTGAGGGAAGTTTACAGAAAGCACATGAAATGCTTTGAATCTGATAAGAACTCTCAGGTGATCATGGTTGATGATTGAGTCGGGGATAAGAGATTGGGGTGGATGAACCATCGTTGTCTTAAACTTTTATTCCAACTCAAACTGCAAAATTAATGCTTAGTTGTTTGGGAAAGTTTTTAAAATAGCTTTTTAATACACAATTTTTAATGAGAAATTTTGGTATTAAAAAACAGTAATAAAAGAAGCCTAACATTTGAACCGGCGTGAATATTATAGGCAAATTAATATATTCGGATTGAATGTAATTATACTAATTTCAAGAGAATACAAAAAAAAAAAGCTTTTAATTTAGTTATCCTATAAATAGACGTATGATATAATCACTTACAAATACATACAACAACAACAACAAATTTTTTTCCCACTATATGGGATAAAAATATATGAATCATTTTTCTTCATTACCGTATCTTAAGAGTTAAATTTTATGTATATGATGTTTGTATGAATTTATTTTAATTGATCTAAATGTGGAAAAAAAATATTTATTATTTATTTGACGCTCATTTTGTTCAAAATTTCTTATGTTATTTGACAAATCCACTAAGCTTTAGGACAGAATTGTATATGTCATCCTGACTAATGTGGTAGTCGTGGTTTTCTTTGAAAGCGTGTGTGAGGGAATTGAAGGCTGAAGGGACCCACTAAAATATAAGATGAAATCATGAATATTTCTGGATAAAGAGTTTGTTGGTGTTAAATCTTATTTATCTTTTTTTTTTTTTGGATAGTTTTTTTTTTTCATTATTTTATTTTTTAAATTCAAACATTTTTTTTATTTGATCATTTTTCTAACTGTTTTAAAAAAATTTCTATTAGATTACTGTTGTAAGTCTTTGAGATAATTTTTGTATTGCTTTATAAATAAGTCCTTCTGTACAATTTTTTTTTAAAATAAGGTTTTTATATTAAAAAGTCGATTTAGAAAGCAATAGGAAAGTAAGCCGTCTAAATGAAAACTAAATTTAAAATGCCATCCCAAATACACCTTTAGGTTTTGTTTGAGATGATTTTCTTATTGTTTCTTAAAAAAAATTTTAGTATAAAAAATAAAAAATTTATGCTTAAAATTTATTTTAAGAAACAATAAAAAAATCTTTCCAAAATGAAGCCTTAATTATTTCTTGTGCTTGATGGGTATCTATTCAGGCTCTACTTATTCAATTAAAGGTTTTTTTTTTCTATTACTATTAAAATTCATTTGCAGGATAAATCTTTTCTTAAAATTTATATATTCTTATTTGCAGAGTTTTTATAATATCAGTGTACAGTATATTTTGATTGATACTAATAACATATACCTTATATATGTTTGTACACAGGTCTTTCCTGTTTACCTGTCTTCTAGACTTCTTGTCATGTATTCTTGTACTGGCTATGTAAAGATATATACATATATATATATATATATATATATATATATATATATATATATATATATATATATATATATATATATATATATATATATATATATATATATCCTGTAATAGATTAGACATATAATAAAGATTACTTTCATCTCTGCTTCTCTTCATGGTATCAGAGCTACGGCTCTAAGTTCTTGGTATTCTGCTTCCTTGTTCTGCTCCTTTATGTGCCCTAGCTCCCTCCCGCTCCGAGCATGGAGGCCTCTACTGTCTCGCAAACGGAAGACGGCTCTACTTCTTCGTCCGATGACAGCGTGGCTATACCCGCTGCCCTCAAGTTCGTGATATCCAACATCAAGATCATCGTTCCGATCCAGCTATCCTCCGACAACTATCCCATATGGCGATCTCAGGTTCTGAAACTTCTCAATGCCAATGAATTTGCCTCTTTTCTTCTTCCTTCGGCGTCGCCTCCTGCCAGCCACAAAATCCTCTCCGATGGCAGCAAAGAACCCAATCCCAAACATCAAGAATGGGTTCTTGTCGATCAGAATCTGACGGCCGCTCTCTATTCCACGCTATCTTCGGCGATCTTACCTTACGTAATTAATCCATCTCGTCTCTGTCTCCAACATTTGGGTTATGCTCGAACGCCGTCTTCAATCGTCTAATAGATCTCGCGTTATCCAATTCAAAAATGAGTTGCATAATGTACAGATGAAGTCTCAGAATATGATGCAATATCTTCAACAAATAAAAACCATTGTAGATAACATTGCCTCAGTCGGCTCTGCCATTGATCAAGAAGACGTTCTTCTTTATACCTTGAACGGACTTCCTCCGTCTTACAATGCTCTTAAGACAACAATTCGTGCTATGCAATCAACTATAGATCTTGACAGTCTTTACTCTCTCTTGCTCTTTGAAGAAATCAACCTTCAGTCTGAGACGTTTAGACAGATCAACTTGGCGACTCCTCCATGGCTCTTTACTCCAACCAAGGTCGTGGACGGAGAGGACGAGCCAGATCATCTTCTCAGCAATCTCGTCCCTCAACCTCCAGCATTTCTCAATGCCAAATCTGCAACAAAAAGGGTCATCTCGCACATAATTGTTGGCATAGACTCAACACCTCTGTCAATCCTTCTGACACAACTTCTACAACTACTGTTTTCCGTGCGATGGTTGCTGCAACTGAATCAGACAATCACGACTGGTACTTAGACTCAGGCGCGTCTACTCATCTCACTAACTCCGTGGACAATCTTTCTCAGGCTAAATCCTATACCGGTAATGATAACATTACCATAGGTGACGGAAGATCTCTCTCCATTGCGCACTCCGGTAATGGAATTCTGCCAACACCGTATCGTAAGCTCACTCTCAACCCCTTATTTCATGTTCCACGATTATCACATAATTTGTTGTCTGTCTCTAATCTTACTCAAGACAATAACGTGTCTGTGAATTTTTTTCCTCATGGTTTCGACATTAAGGATATGACGACAAACAAAATTTTTTTGTCGGGTCCAAGTAATCGAGGGCTCAACCCACTGCGTTCGGCCATCAAGATGTCGCCCTCATCAACGACACTCACTGCTACCTCTCAAGCTGCCTCTCTGTGGCACCAATGATTGGGTCATCCGCATCCCAGAATTATTAAAGCTATTTATGTTGCTGATACTCGACTAAAAATACCGAATTCTTTTACGTTTTGTTCTGCTTGTACGGCCTCAAAAGGTCATAAACTACCATTTGCTAATAATACTCACCGTGCTACTACACCATTAGCCACTATTCATTCCGATGTTTGGGGTCCATCCCCGGTTCCTTCGCACCAAGGTTTAATTTTCTTTATTACGTTGTTTTTATCGATGATTTTTCTCGTTTTTCGTGGGTGTTTCTGATGAGACACAAGTCTGAAGTCTTTGATATATTTCAGAATTTTAAAATTTGTGTTGAAAAACAAACTAGCTGCTCTATAAAATGCCTTCGTTCTGACGGTGGTACTGAGTACTTGAATTACAATTTCAAAAACTTTTTAACACAACATGGTATCTTGCACCAGACTTCTTGCCCCTATACCCCTGAACAGAACGGGTTGGCTGAACGAAAACACAGACATCTTCTTGAAACCACTCAGACTCTGCTTCACAACGCTTCTATCCCTCACTCTTTTTGGCCCGATGCAGTTTTGACTGCATCTTTTAATTATTATCAATCGTTTACCCATGGTCACTACGAATTTTAAATCTCCCCTTTCTCTTCTATTTCACAAAGATCCATATTACAAATTCTTTAAAGTCTTCGGCTGTGCCTGTTTCCCGTGGGTACCGCCAAACCAATGCAATAAACTTCAACCAAAATCTCGCACCTGCGTGTTTCTTGGCTATTCTCACATTTCAAAAGGCTATAAGTGTTTAGATACTACCACAAATAAAATCTATATATCTAGACATGTCATCTTTGATGAGTTTACCTTCCCGTTTACACGAACTTCTCCCATCTCTTCTCAAAATTCACATTCTATACCACCTTCCCTCCTTGTTCCTACTTCTCAAACGTTACAGCCCTCCTCTACTGCTAACAGATTTACTCACAATCCTCATCTGGACAATTCTGCTACCAGACCCAGAACCTCTACCCAAACCAATAATATCACTCCTTCATCCACTTCAGGAGACTCTACCCGTCCTCCTATTCTTACGGAAACTGCTCCCTTTATTTTGCCTAACATCAGCAATCCCTCTGTTCTGCCTCAACCCAGCCACCCTATGACTACCCGAACTAAAACGGGCACACTTAAGCCCACCCAACAGCTCAACTTACTTCACATTAAGAATTCCTCTCAGCTCACTCACTGTCCAGAACCTACCACTTATACTGAAGCCAGCCAACACGTGTAGTGGAGACGCGCCATGGCAGACGAATTCCATGCCTTGCAAAAACAAGGAACCTGGGATCTTTTTCCTCTACCTCCTAACACTCCTGTTCTAGGTAGTCGCTGGACGTATCGCATCAAACACAAAACTGATGGAACCATTGCTCATTTCAAAGCGCGTCTCGTTGCTCAGGGAAATCACCAACAATATGGTTTAAACTATCTTGAAACTTTTAGTCCTGTGGCTAAGTTTCAAACTATACGTATTTTATTAACTGTTGCAATTATTAATGCTTGGCATGTGCATCAGCTAGATGTAACGAATGCTTTCCTACATGGCAACATCTCTGAAACCATCTACATGAAACAACCAAAAGGGTTTGAAGACAACCGCTATCCCGATCACGTCTGCAAACTCAAGAAAGCCCTCTACGACCTCAAACAGGCTCCTCGCCAATGGTTTCAAACTTCTTCAGATTTTCTTTCTTCTCTTGGATTCACATCGGGCAAAGCAGACTCGTCTTTATTCATTCTTCAAAATGATACCAGCCAAATCTATTTGATCATCTATGTAGATGATATTCTTTTAACTGGAAACAACCCCTCTCTTATTGCTACGGTTACTTCTCAACTACATAAAAAATTTGCTATGAAAGAGCTCGGGTTGGTTAACAGTTTTTTGGGCATAAATATTACTACAACAGCAAACTCATACATGTTGTCTCAAACTCAATATGCTCAATCAATACTGCAAATGGCTGGTATGAATGATTGTAAGCCGTTAGCTAATCCTTGCTGCATTAAGTACCCAGTCACTGGCACCCAACCGGAACTGTCAGCTGATCCGAAACTCTACAGACAACTCACCGGTTCTTTGCAGTATCTTACGATTACTCGACCGTATATATCCTTTTTGGTTAACCAATTGTGCCAACATATGCACAATCCAGCTTCTCAGCATTTTCATTTACTTCATCGCTTGCTTCGATATGTAAAAGGCACCCTCTCACTTGGCTTACCTATTCTGCAGGGACCATTGGAACTACACTCGTACTCAGACGCCGACTGGGCCGGTGACAAAGACACCCGTTGATCCACTTCCGGTTATTGTACATTCCTCGGCAACACACTTATCTCATGGAGCGTAAAGAAGCAACACACAGTGGCTTGATCATCGACCGAAGCCGAGTACAGATCGCTTGCCACTGCACTTGCTGATATCCTATGGCTCCGGCGTCTCTTACAGGACTTCCGCATTCCTAGTCTCTCTCCTACGCCGTTACACTGCGACAGCACTTCAGCTATCACCTTAGCCAACAATCCAGTCTTCCACGCCCGTACCAAGCATATCAAAATAGATCATCACTTTATCAAGGATCGCATTCAATCTCAAACCGTTCAAATCTTTCCAATCTCTACAAAAGATCAAATTGCTGATATCTTCACCAAATCGCTCTCTACTCCGCGCTATCACTATCTTCGTGACAAACTGACTGTCCAACTCCATCCATCAGCTTGAGGGGGCGTAATAACATATACCTTATATATGTTTGTACATAGGTCTTACCTGTTTACCTGTCTTCTAGACTTCTTGTCATGTATTCTTGTACTGGCTATGTAATATATATATATATATATATATATATATATATATATATATATATATATATAGATCTCCTGTAATAGATTAGACATATAATAAAGATTATATTCATCTCTGTTTCTCTTCAGATACTTATTATACTTTACTAAAATAATATAAGAAGTAAAACTTTTATTTAGAATGGATTGGCCTATGATTTCTCCTTTTTATGATATCATTTTCTGAATGATTCATCACTTTTTATTTTGGAGCAAATAAAAGTACGAGATGTTACAACTTGTAGTATTAATGATTCTGTTTTGCTTTTACTTCTTCTTCTTCTCCTCCACCTCCTCAATCTCTCCATTCACAAACAACCTTATCCTCTTCAGCGCCCTCTCCGTCGTCTCATCATCCATATTAGCGAAACAAACCCTAAACCAACCTGGTTCAGCACAATGAAATGATGAACCGGGAGACACATTTAGCTTAACCTCATTCACAATAACCCTCCATAGCTCCAGCTCTCCTTCCAGCGTCTCCTTCTTAAGAAGCGACCGCAAATCCATCCAACAAAACAAACCTCCATTCCCTTCCAAACACCGTATCCCGACCCGCCGAAGCACGTCCGTGAACACCGCATGCCTCTCCTTAAGTCTCCTCGCATTCTCGACCAAGTAGTTGCTCGTGAAATCCTCATCGGCGAGCATGCACCCGAGCATATGCTGCGTCTGCGAGGACACCAGACCGAAGCTCGACATTTTACGCGCGCAAGCCACGACCTCATCGTTGTAAGAGTAAATGACGCCGACGCGGAAGCCAGGGAGGCCCAGGTCTTTGGACAAGCTGTAAACAATGTGGACGAGATCGCGGTGGCATTCGGGATCGGATTCGACGATTTCGGAAAGGCTGATGAAGTGCGGGGGCTTGAAGACTGTGCCGCTGAAGATTTCGTCGCAGATGAGATGGATGCGTTTGTCGTTGGTGAAGCTGAGGAGGCTGCGAATGGTACGTTCGTCCATTGTTGTGCCGAGAGGATTGGAAGGATTGGTTATCAGAACGCCTTTGACTGTGATGTTTGATTTTTGGGCGTTGAGATAAGCGGCTTCTAAAGCAGATGATGTGATGTTGAAGTTGTTGGAGCTACGGCAGTGAATGGGAAGCAAACGTGCGCGCGTTCTCCAGCAGAAGTCGCGGTCGAATCTGAAAAGGAATGGTTGGTGACTCGTGCAATTTATGATGTGACAGAATTGAGAAATTTCAGAAGCTGTGGTGTTTGCTTGTTTTAGAAAACTCTGATATGAGATTCCTAGTTGCTCAATTAACTTGAATGCTTTATGCAATCGCAGGCTCGATTATTGGTTAGAGAGCACCTTTAATTCCTTTCACGTAAATTTGATAAATATTTGGCTTCGAAACGTGCCGTTCAATTTGAGAGATTATTCTGTGTGGACATCAGATATAATTTATTGTTCAGAGGTGAATCAGATGTAGTCACGTCATCCAGTAAGGAATAGTAACAAGCTCAGTACGGAGAAGTGTCGAGCTCGGTACCGAGCAATACCCAACAGTATGGAGCAGCGGTACCGAATAGGGAGTAACGTGGTATGTTTTTATTGGGCTCTGAACGTCATTCGGCGTCCACACAGAATAATTCATTGTTCAGTTTCGATGTTCATCGGAAATGAGAATATAATTCTTTTGATTTTAATAACAATATCTAAATAAGAGAAAAAATTTTATGTCATATATATACTCACGCTGGATAATATGGAACGGGAATGAGAAAAGCATCGCCGGGGTCAGCAAGACAAAACGCAAGCGTCTCTTGAGCACCTGTGGCTCCACCGCTCATTACTATTCGGTCCGGGTCGAACTTGACCCGCCCGCCTCTTACTTTCTCCATTAACTTGGCTACTCCCTGCATGTACACAGTTGAAATTTTACTCACATTCTTTATCAGTTAAACTAAAGCTCCTCCAACTCCATTTGCTTTCCTTCAGGCCATTAAAAAAATATTTGTAATGCAGAGAATAGATTATATATACAAGTAAGCTCCACTCACTTGTCTAAAGAATGGAAGGCCATGATAGTCTTGAAAGTTCGCGACAGCTCTGAACTGAGAAATACCCTCCTCTGAGCAAATGGAGGCCGCCAGGTTCTTCCTCATCCACTCTTCTATCAAGTCATGGCCTAGCTATTGAATCAAACCACATATTAATTTGCTAAAAAATATAATTAATATTGGAGCTGATCACTAGGTTCTATATATACATGCTAGCTATATATATATATATATAGCTCACCAGGTTTTCAGCCAGACCCATTTGGATTACCCCTTCAGGATTCTGAGTAGGGTGATAAGGATCTCTGTCATGAACCTTCCAACCATCGAAGTAAGACGAGTTCTCTCCATGGCCGCCATTAGTAGCCACCTTGGAGAGCAGCTGCTCTTCTGATTCTTTAAATCCCATTCTTGTTGAAGGTGAAGATAGTTAGAAGTTTATTTTATTAGTGGACTCTTAAAGACTTAAGAGAGTGGTGAATGGAGTTGAAGTTAGGGAGTATATATATATATATATATATATATATATATATATATAAATAAGCGTTTATAAAAGGCATGTGCCCCGTGCTCAAAATGTCCATTTACAATATTTTTAGTTTGCATACTGCAAGGTATAACGAGAATAAATTTGATTTAAGCTAAACTTTTCGTCGAACTCTGATTTTTCTAACGTTGAACACTTTTAATCGCCTATTTAATTTTGAACGTTGAATGTTGAACGGATTCAATGAACATAAATAGGTTGTTCTACATCGATCATTAGCAGTTGCATCACTCAACTTTAACCTCATTCGGATTACTATCTTGCTTCCTTTCCTTCCTCATATATTTGGCTTTCTTACTTAAAAATACATTTGGGACAGATTCACTTTACATATTGCTGCCACACTTCTATTTAACTACAACTTTACCTTACCCTCCTCTCTTTCTGCCTCTCTAACGGAATTTGTCACAGATTATGAGATTAAAAAGGCTATCTTTGATGGTGCTGCCTCATCTGCACGTGGCCTTATCGGTTTCAACTTTCATTTCTATAAACCAGGATGACATATTATTGGGCCTTAAGTTAGCAAGACTGTTAAATCATTTTTTTCTAAAATGATACCCACTACAGGAAATTCAGTTGATACCGACGATTTTTGCCGGCGGCTTTACTGGTAAAACCGGCAATTTTCCAAAACACCGTCGGCTTATTGGCGGTTCTCAAGCCGTCGATAAAAATGGCGTCGGAAATCATTGCCAGCTGTCTTTTTCCGGCGGTTTTATTTGCCGACGGCATTCCGGCGGCTTATACGACCGGTTTTTGTACTGATGGTGTTCCGGCCGTTGAGCCGCTGGTACTTTTACCGACGGCTAACCGGCGGTTACAGCGGCCGGCGTGAGTTCGAACAACTGCCGGCAAGCGTCGGTACACCGCCGGTATTACACCGGCGGTTACTCGACGGTCAATGCCGATGGTCAGGCCGGTGGTCTACACCGCCGGTATGTCACCGGATAACTGCCGGGTGACATCGGTAAACCGCCGGTATATTACCGGCGACGTCAATCAGTCGTCCGGTATCGTTGTTTCCTGCGGCCAAACCGCCGGTTGGCCGCCGGAAACCTATAGCACCTGAAAATAAAATTTGATAGCCTCCCCTCTATTTGAGGGAGGTTCACCCTAAATTCTAAACCTACATAGAAACAATATATAACAACAAGTTTTGGGCAACATGCCGCTATATTCAATCAACTATCACAAATATATACATAAGCATAACCAAACAAAACATTAAATGTAAACAAAGTTAATATGTTCAACCATCAAACATAAGTTCACAATTTTACAAGTTCACAATAAATATAAAAAAGTTTTACTCCTCGGCTATATCCTCGCTGTCTCGAGATATTCGTCGCTGCTCTTCCTCTTGCTTCCTTTGATTTTCAACTCTGTAGGAGTGCAGCTCTGCTTGCATTTCATTTTGAACCCTTCTCATTTCTTTAATCTCTCTAGTCAAGCTGCAACCCTCTGACTCATAGTTTCTTCAGCTCCACTTTAGTCATAAAATGTTGAGGTGGATGAACTCCCCTCATAAGCATAGCCCTGTGAACCTAAGCCATATATCCTCCCCCTCTGTCTTCCACCAACAACATCTGACCATGTATGATACTCAGAAGTGTGGGCCGATCCTGATGATGATCCCTCGCCAGTGGACTGCCAACTTTCTCGAGCTCATACAAAATCATCCTGCGAGAATATAGCCATAAAATATATTGTTATTACAATTAGTTTTATTAAAATAAATTTTTATTCTAAAACTCCATAAAATTTTACTCACATGAGCCTTCTTAGCCTTTTCATCAACCCACTAATGGTCAGCTTGATGTTGATGAGTTCTTGTATGCAACTCCAGTAGTGTTGGCTCCCGACCAAGTTATTCTTTCTGAAAATTTAAGATATAGTTATAATAACATAAATATATTTAATAAACTAATTTAAAACTCTTACCAGTCGTTGTCTATATTCCGTATGAGGAACAAAATCACCAGTATGAAGAGTGCTTCCTAAACCCCCACAGTCAGAGGCTCGTTTCTGCTTATTCTGCTATCTTATTTTTTTAAACTCAGGGGTCGCCCAAGCACTACTTAAATCAACCCAAATGGCCTCTCCAATTCAATTTGGATGCTACCCAAACTTTTTAATATCCGTGAACATGTCCCTGAGGCGGGTCGGTCCTCTCCTCTCAAAATTAGTTCTGATCATCGTACTGTGCTCATGCAACCACCTAAATTCTTTATGTAAAAATTTAGACATTACCAAAAAGATTAGTACATATTAAATCACATATTTGAAATCATACCAAATAAATATACCTGAAATTCTCCAAATCACATATCTCTAACCACCTTTGGGATCTTCTTTCAGGATAAATATGGAGCATCATATTTATTCTTTATAATATCCTGGATCATGTGTATAGGTGGTCTTGAAGGATTGAAGTTGCAGGTAATTTTTTTTGTCAATAACATATAATATATCAAAGTACAAACAATTTAATAACATAAACTGAGCTTACTTATCGCCCTTAGGCTCAATGTATTGACGCTTATCTGTTGTAGCTGCATGATCCCTAGCGCCAACCTCTGGTGGTCTAGATGGTCCACTGTGTTCATGCTACATCGGATAGGGGTAATAATATGGGTAGGGGTAAGGAGGGTGAGGACCAGTGGATGGACCTACTGCCTGTAATGATTGTGGGGGGTAATATGGATTGAATGGAGAAACATGTGTCTGATCTGGAGAGGGGAAGTGAGGACTCGTCGAGGGAGGAGGGAAGTGGTCAGGGAAGTATGAAGGTACAACAGCAGGTAGATCTGACTGACCCTGACCCTGCTCACTCTGGGACTACTGCTGGCCCCTGGGTGGTGGTGGTGTTGTAGGTAGATCTGATGGAATTGAAGGTCCCTCACCTTCACCAGGCTGTGTGGCTCTGCTGAGAGTAACAGTAAACTTCTTCCGACAGAACTTTGAGCCAAATGATTTACGAGGAGGATCGTCGCCTGAAGCCATCTGCATTTAAAAAAAATAATTAGCAAAGCATTGTAATATATAAAAAGTATAAATAAAAGAAACAATTAATAAAAAAGTACAATTCTATAATTCTAAATATAACAGAATACAAATAAAAGAAGCAATTAATAAAGCAGTTAATGAATTACACAAATAAGAAATGTTAGAATATAAATAAAAAATTTACATTTTCATTTCAAAGTACTATTCAAAATATTACAAAAGAAGTAAAATTATACAATTCTAAATTACAAAAACTATTCAGAATCATCAAAACTATTTTCATTGCTCTCAAAAGTATCTTCACTTTCATCCTCGTTCTCATCTTCTCCTGAGCTAGTTGAACTATTCACATCTTCTAACTTCATTTCAATACTAGAGGTTGTAGTTGACATCTCCTCAATTTTAACAGGCCTACAACTTGACATCTCATCCTCTTGATGTGCAGTTGCTACAATGTATTGTTGATCAATTATTCTCCGTGCTTTTCTTTTTATGACAGCTAGCCATTCTTGTTTGTCTCTACGACCATTGGGATATTTGCTGAAATAAATTTGAATAGCTTGACTTGCTAACACAAATGGATCAAACTTCCCGTATCTTCTACTATGTTTTACATCTACTAAACCATACGTAGGATGAACCCTTGTGCTCTATTCTGTATTGGATCATACAATTGAGAGTTAAATAAACATACAAAGTTTTCATCTTCTCCTGGATATTCCAAGTTAAGAACCTCATTCAGAATACCGTAATAATCACACTCATCTTCTTCATGAGTGTTTCTTCTAACACATACTCCATAATTTTTAATTTTCTTCCTTCACTCCACAACTTGGTATGAAATATGAACCTATTCACTATATATATTGTCTAAGTTTTTACTTTTCGTATTGAACCTCATACTAGTGCTTGCAAACCTTTATCAAAATATTTGTTATCAGAGTTTTGTACTTAGAAATATTTTCAAATATTAGTATTTTTAATAATAAATAAGATTTAAATTTTTAAAATTGATGTGCTCACATATGATCTGAACCAAGTTAGAAATTCATTTGCAACAGCTTGCTCAATATCCCTCGAATCTGTCAAAGACAAATTGCTTACGAAATACTTGGTGACAAATAATACTTTAGTATTTTAAATAAATATTACTTATTATTAACATTATGCAAGAATTTACTCTAAGATTAGCTCAACTTCTTCATAGTTCAGTAACACATACAAATTTGCTATTTTTATTTCTAAATTGTTGAGAAATATTTCAACACATTTGCCACTAGGCTTTCCTTACCTTCTAAATACTGATAGTACAACATGTGATTGTTCTTCTAAATCGAAGTCCATGTTATAACTTATCTTTATTCTTGTACTCCTTACATGGGGCTCGAAGTAGTATGAGCAAAAAGGAGTAGTTTCTTGAGATAAATATGCTTCACATATTGATCCTTCTGGTCATGCTTTATTCTCAACATATTTCTTCAACTTGTTTAAATATTTATGGAACAATTATAATTATCAAGTTAATAAAAATATGTTTTCTCAACTTATTCAAAAATATTGGAGACTTAATAAAAATATGTCTTACGTTTCGAAAGGATACATCCAACGATATTGTATAGGTCCACCAACTCTAGCTTCGTAAGGTAGATGGACTGGAAGATGTTTCATAGAATCAAAAAAACTTAGGGAAAATATCTTTTCTAACTTGTAGAGGATGATTGATATGTTATCCTCGTACCTCCGTAAAGCATCTTCGCTTAGTTTAGATGAACATAGGTCTTTGAAGAAAATACTAAGCTCAGTCAACAGATTTGATATGTAATCGGGTAACATACATACTATGATCGAAAGAAGAACCTCCATAATTATGTGATAATCATGACTTTTAAGTCCAAATAATCTTGTAGATTTCAATTCAACACATCGGCTTATATTTGATCCATAGCCATCAAGCATTTTTAAACCTTTAAATCACAAACATATCAGTCTCTTTTGCTCTAACGTGAATGAGTATGGAGCTTTGGGCTTCATTATTTTACCGTCGATTGTTGTTACTAACTCCAGATTTTTTCATCGGCAATACTATTTAATGTACATCCTTGCTTTGGCATTATCTTTACTCTTACTTTTAACAGCCGTAATTGTATTAAAAATATTATCCAAGAAGTTCTTCTCAATGTGTATAACATACAGATTATGCCTTATCAAATTAGTTCTCTAATATGATAATGTCCAGAAAATACTCTTTTTAATCTAATTATGTTCAACACCATAACCAAAAAATTTAGACTCTGATAGCATTAAAAAATCAATAATTATTGGAATATCAGAAAGTCTCTATAGTAGATCATCACCACTTAATCTGGGTGGAGGATGCGACTGCTCAACTCTGTTTTCGATGAATGCTTCTTTATTTCTCCGAAACTGATGATTAACAGGTAGAAACATATGATGACAATCAAACCAAGTATTTTTCCCTCTATGTTTTAGTGTGAAAGCTTTACTATTCTCCATGCAGTAAGGACAAGCTAATTTTCTTGCTGTGCTCTAACCAGACAACATACCATAAGCTGGAAAATCACCAATGATCCACAATAATGCAGCTCAAAGTAGAAAATTTTGTTTTGTTGATATGTCATATGTGAGCACTCATTCTTCCCATAATAACTTGAGGTCATCAATTAATGGTTGCAAAAATATATCAATTTTTCTTTCGGATTATGTGGTCCAGGTATTATAAGAGTTAAGAACATGTACGGAGTAGTCATACACATCTCTGGTGGAAGGTTGTATGGTGTTAATATAACTGGCCAACAAGAGTACGGTATAGCTGTTAAGATAGTTGCTATTTGCATGCTTTTCATTTTTGCAACTTATAAAGTTTTGATAATTTCAAACATTATTGTTCAAATGTGTAGTTATCTCCTAACAATTTTGGAAGAATTGTATTTGCTCTTGTGTGTACTGACATTTCAGGAAAAATGAACTCCAAACTATGAAGACTTCAAATTAAATTCAGCATGAGATACTTTGTAAAATTTGAAGCTTGCACTTTTCTTAGAAATCAAATTGAAAGGGAGTGATTGTATGTTGAGAAAATAAAAACATTCACACATAAGGAGATCATGTAGAATTTATACTGATCGTACAGGACGATCTTCAGTTCGTACTGGACGATCAGACAGTTATCTCCTATAGAGCATATGGAACGAATAGGAACTTGCTTAAAATTTTTTCTAAGTCCTATTCGTCCAGGACGAAATAAATTATCGTCCAGTACGATTGGCTCTCTGGAAAATTTTCGTCCAGACGGAAATAAATTATCGTCTAGGACGATCAGTCCTCGGGAAATTTTTCGTCCAGACGAAATAATTTATTGTACAGGACGATCAGTCCTCTGTAAAAATTTCGTCCAGACGAATCTATTTTCGTCCAAACGATTAACCGACTTAGGATAGTTTTCAGCAGTTTCTAGAATCGACCTTGTAATAACCGTTCGTACTGGACGAACCTAGTTCGTACAGGACGATCAGCTGTACGAAGACATTTCGTACACATATTCAAATAGGGTCGTTTCAAATCGTTTAAGTAAAATCGTCCAGGACGATCCACGATCGTACAGGACGATCCACTGCGTACAGAATTGAATACTTGCAGTTTTTGGGCAGTTTTTCTTGTCTTTTGTATAAATAGTTGAAATTAGACTGCCATCCAATCTTTTTGTCATTTGATCTTCGTGCCTATTGAGAGAATAGCCAAGGAGAGAGTTGAAGAGAGCATTCAAGGGAGGATTCCTACCACTGAAGCGAGAAGGCTTCACTTGGATTTCAAAGGTAAGAGTCTCTACTTGTGAATTGGGATTACTTCACTCTTTTCTTTCTTCCTTCTAGATTCTTGTGAGAAGATCTGTCAAGGAGATCCGGTTCTCTGCCGACACTTGGAGAGTGTGAACAACCGAAGGGTTCTCTGCCCACACTAGGAGAGTGTGAAAGGACGAAGGGTTCTCTGCCCACACTAGGAGAGTGTGAAAGGACGAAGGGTTCTCTGCCTACACTAGGAGAGTGTGAAAGGACGAAGGGTTCTCTACCCATACTGGGGATAGTGTGAAAGGACGGACGGTTCTCTGCCAACACTGGGTATTGTGTAAAAGGACGGACGGTTCTCTGCCGCACCGGGGAGTGGTGAAAAGAGTGTGTTGTAAAGGCTTCTCCGCCTTGCTGTGGGTGCAAAAGGAGAGTCACTATTGGTATTAGTGCAATACTCAGAGGGTGCCTCTGGGGAGTGGATGTAGGTCTGGTTATAGACCGAACCACTATAAATCTGGTGTCATTTACTTTACTGTTTTTACGTTTCCGCACTTTCTATTTCAATTTTTAAAAACTCTGTGGTTGAAAAACCTTTTTCTACAAAATTTAAAAGAGATTTTATTTCGGTTCAATAATATTTAAAAAGGGGGTCTTAAATTTTAATTTTGTTTTTAAAACTACCAATTCACCCCCCTCTTGGTAGCCGTGGGACATTCACTTAGGCTTAACAACCTAATTACTAGACTCAACAATAGCAGTTTGACTATAGGGGGTAAAACCATCAGCACATAATCCCATCTTAAGTTGCGGGGTTCAGCAGCAAATGAAACATGCACTCGATCGAAATGTTTCCACACTTCAGCATCTGATGGATGAGAAAGAACACCACTTTTTGCTATTTTCTCCTTATGCTATCTCATATGGCCTGCTGAACTCATTGATGCATAGAGTCACTGAAGTCTTGGAATGATTGATAAATAAAATAAACGAGAATATGACACATCTTTCTTTTGACGACGTTGTTTTCCCAAGTTTGGCTTAAACCGAGGAGCATTGCAAGTGCGATAATAAATTTCTGCTGCATCATCCTTGTAGTATAACATACATCCATTGTACAACAATCAATTTTTGTAGCAGCGAGACCCAGCTTGGATACTAATTTCTTCGTTTGATATAAGTCTGAGGGAATTAAATTATCCGCTGGATTAATTTCCTTCATAAGATCAATAAAGTCATTGAAAGAATCACGGGGAATATTATACTCAGTTTTAATACTTAGCATCCTCACTGCAATGGATAATTCTGAATGTGTATTGTAACTATCCCAAATTGGTTTTTGAGCTGAATGTAATAACTCAAAGAATTTTTGTGTTTCTGCATTTGGTGGCTCTTCCACACTAGACCTTAAATTATGATCTGCTACATCAAAAATAAGTTCTTCATAGGGTATATTCATTTGATCTTCATTAAATGTTTCATAAGCTGTAGATGAACCGGCATGAGCATCTCTGTGTGGCTTGTACTCGCCATGTGATGTCCAAATCTAGTAGTTTGGAAGAAATCCCCTACGATATATATCAAGCTTCACATCATCGGGCTTGAGGAATGCTAGATTTTTATGCTTCGAACATGGACATCTAAACATTTTATCAAACTGAAAGGAAGGCAGTTGAGATGCAACTTGAATGAAAGTTTCAACTCCCTGTATAAATTCAACTGTCAATCCTTTTCGACTCGGAAACAATCTGTTATACATCCAACTTCTCTCTTCTTGGATAGTCATTTGGACGTTGAAGCAAATGTCCCCCTATATAGTTATGAAAACATTTATTATAATACATGTGAAAATGTGCTATACTTTAAAATAAGTATATTAAAGTCAAATATCTCTAAGGGTCAAGCCACTCATGATTCTCTTTAATTTATTGATCATGATTCGACACCCTAAAGTATTATAGATCTCGCCACCATATTATAGAATTTTTACTGAAGTTTAAGGGAGACTATTCTATCACACAATACATGATCGCTGCCTCACAAATGGACCCGTTGTGCACTTCCGTTTGGAGGTACTAGGTTGAGTTACTAGTCATCATTAGATCAACTAGAGGATGTTCTTTACATCTCCTAATATTCTTTATCAGCAATATGATTGTGCTGATAATATACCCTTCTATTTCACCATTACTTTGAACAAAAGATCGAAGATATCTAAAACATGTATCTTATTATAGACTTGATCACCCAAAGTCACAATCCCCTCACTATGTCTATTTCCATTAAAATTACACTCAATATATTCAGTTTTAGATCTACTCAAGCGAAAACCTTTAGACTCTAAAGTTGACATCATAATTCAAGTCTAAGTACTTAGTACATCCACTTGCAAATGTCTAGTGAGAACATTCGTGACTAAAGCAAAAAATATTGGTCAGAAGGCTGATCCTTGATGTTATCCAACTGAATAAGGAAAGTACTTGGTCAAACCAACTTGTGACATGTTAAAATTTAAATTCTCATCTAATTCTAATAAAGAAAGATCATTTCTAATATTTTCTAACCAAGTCTTTGAAGGTCTACCTCTAACTCGCTCACTCTCTCTCTCTCTCTCTCTCTCTCTCTCTCTCCCTCTCCCTCCATTACCTCTCTCTCACACTCTCTCTCGCTCTCTCCCTCTCTCTCTCTCTCTCTCTCTCTCTCTCTCTCTCTCTCTCTTGATTTTTCTCTCTCACTCTCTCTCTCTCTCCCTCTCTCTTTCTATCTCTCTCTCGCTCTCTCTTTCTATCTCTCTCTTTCGATCTCTCTCTCACACTCTCCCTCTCTCTTGCTCTCTCTTACACTTGCTTGCTCTCTTTCTCTCTCTATATCTCTCTCTCCCTCTTTCTATCTCTCTCTCTTGCTATCTATCTATCTATCTATCTATCTATCTCTCTTGCTCTCTCTCTCTCTCTCTCTCTCTCTCCCTCTCTCTCTCTTTTCTCTCTCCCTCTCTCTCTCTTTTCTCTCTCCCTCTCTCTCAATCTCTTTCTTGCTCTCTTGCTCTCACCCAAAGTTATAATCAACCCATTACATCTATCATTACTAAAAATATACTTAATAAATTAAAATTTAGATCTACTCAAATGATTACAAGACTACAAACTCTTGCAAATGTCTACATTACAACCTAAAGCATATACTAGATTACAAACTCTTGAAAATGTCTAGTGAGAACTAATAATTGAAAGTTCGTTAGGGATGTTAGGCCCTATTGAACTAGCCCAAGGATAAATAAAGAGAGTGGTGAATTGGTAAAGAAGAATCTTTAAATCAAACTACAAACCAAAATCACCACAAATAAAACCAATACGGAAATTAAATGCGAAAGCAATAATAAGAAAAGAACACAGCAAATTTATAGTGGTTCGTTCAAACCTTGACCTTCGTCCACTCTTTGGAGGCACTCTCTAAGTATTGCACTAAACTAAGTGTCTCTCCTTTAGCCCCCACAGCTAGGAGGAGAAGCCCTTACAAAATCACTTCCACCTTCCCCGGTGCGGCGGAGTCGCCGGGTCCTTTGACACCAAAGAGATGTCTTCTTTGGTGAACTTCCCTCGAGACAAGCCTTGAATCCGACGGTATTCAGGTGCAAGCTTGCCGGAGCAACTGTGTGGAACCCCTTCTATACTCCCTTGAGCCCCCACTCATAGGATCTTCTCCCTCTCTCAAACTCCACCATTTCCTCACTCTTTTTCAAGCACTTTCTTCAAGTCTCCCCCAAAAGAACGAAGCTATAATGGCTGCCAAAGGAGTGATTATTCCGTCAGGTTACCGAATGCATCCGGAAGCCAATAACAATAAGTCACGTCACTAAAGTGCTCGATACATGCTCGGTATACTCGGTATGCTCGGTATTTCTTACCGGACGCAATAAAAATTCCTGCCAAAGACTCTTACAAAGTGTCATGACAAAGCTTTAAAAAGAAGCTCTCAAAACAAGATCATTAATGCAAGTTGCCGATATTATCGTCCAGGACGATAGACATATCATCCTGGCCGATCAGTACAAATTCAGTTCATCAGCCCGGGACGATATAGGACGATCAGAAGAAAATTGGTTACATCGTCCTGGCCGATCTTGAAAATTGGTTACATCATCCTGGCCGATCTCACGATCGTCCAGGACGATTAGTTTAAAACTGATTTCAATCATCCTGATCATCGCCCTGAATAGAAGCTGGCCGATGTCAATCGTCTAGGGTATCGTCCTGGCCGATCCTTCGATCATCCCGGCCGATGTCATCAAATAAATCAGCCTTTAATATTTCCCTTAATTACCAGATCAATTTAGGCATAATTGAGTTAGATCATCCTGGACGATGTGTATATCGTCCTGGCCGATTTTCTAAAATAAAGAATACCTAATATGATCATGGCGGCTGATTCTTTCTAATTGAGCCTATCGTCCTGGCTGATACAAATATCGTCCAGGCCGATCAGCTTATGACGGTTGCCTTAATGAGGATACCCTAACTAGGGTTTCTGCTTTTACACAGATTGTCTAGGACGATATAAATATCGTCCAAGACGATGTTACCAAAAATAGAAATCTTTTAGGAAACAATAGAAAATCTTCCAAGTTATAAATCATCAGGAGGCACACCAAATACAATAGACTCAAGAAAGGAAAAAGTACAAACTGACTCAGACCTAATCTACCCAATCTTGAGCTAGCTCTAAATTGCATTCTGATCGTGTGGACCTATAATCTAAGTACATAAGGCAGTTAAAGAGAAATAAGAATGTTTGATATCATCAAAATCATAAACCATAGATCCACAACAATCTCCCCCTTTTTGATGATGACAAACATTTCAATTTGAATTTTCAAAAAGTAATTTTTTTCTAATCTCCCCTCACTAGAATAAACCTTTTAAAAAAAAAGGGAAGATAAAAATATTTTTATTGTTTTTAATTTTTTTTTGAAAGAAAATTTACAGTACTAGTACAAAAAATTCAACAATACGTTCTTCCCCCTTGGACTTTATTAAAAAGAGAAGGGGCATAAATAATAAAAATACAACGATTAAAAAACGATCTCTGATCTAATGAACAAAATAAATATTTTTAAAATGAGAAAGGCTCTTGGTTTTAATAAAAAACTTAGTAGAATTGGATTGACAACGCATAGCCCATAAAGGTTAGAAATTCAGAATTTGATAATCCAAAACTCAAGTTCTTTAAAAAGGCTCAAAAATTTTTTAATTCAATATCTAATTCAAGGAATAAATTAGAGAAAGAAATAATTATTTTTCAAAACTCCTTCCATAAAATATATCAATTAGAATATTAATACACTTATTGTTGAATCAGGAAACAAGATTTTCAAACTCAAGTATCGAAAGAATCAAGGGTTTTCTTAAGCTTTAAGAAGTACAAGAATGGTAAGCATTAAAATTTTGTGGGCTCATTTTATGCCTCTTGATAATTGGTTGGCGCACTGCGCATCTTTTGATACACTTTGTGTATTCTATATATATATATTTTCAATTTGACGTCTTTGCATCTTTTATTTTTGGCATCATTGACTAATTTTTGAATATGCTACCTTTCTGAAATCTTAAAAACCAAAAGTAAACCCATACTACTAATAAAGTGAATTTCTTGATTAAGAAAATTTTGAATTAGATTCAACAATTTGCAAAAGATTCCTATGCGATAAATAAGATGTAGGGAGATAAAAAATATTAATTTTAAAAACTAATTTAAAACATGAAAAAGATTTTAAATCCAAAGTAGAATAACCTTTTTTAAGAAACAGAGATAGAAAGTAAAAATTAATGAGTTTCCTTCATTCGGCTATTTTAGAGAAGTCCATCACAACTTACCAAAGATTTCAAGACAAAACAAGAAGTAGATTTTTTATTTTTAGAAAAGTGAATGTGCGTGTTGATCAGAGAAAAAATCTACGAACCAAACAAACTTCAAAGAATAAACAAAACAAATAAAAAAAATGAAAAAAAAATTAAAAATAAAACACAATAAAGAAAACATAAATAAGCATTTTAACCATTTTCTCTCTCCTGGTTCGATGCTTCAGAAACCAGATCTGTCCATAAGATTTTTTGCTTTTCATTATTTCTCCAATTTAAATTTAGCTTTGCCTTACCCTTTTCTTTTGTAGGAAGAATTTTTAAATTAGGACATTGATTTTTCATATGTCCAGGTTTCCTACAATGAAAGAAATAACATCAGAAGAAATATGAATTTCCTTACCATTTTTACTTTTTTTCCACTTTTGCTATTCTTTGATGAGCTTTGTGATTTGCTTGACAAGTTATCACCAACTAAGCTATCTTCTTCTCTATCTTCAGTTTTTAAAACAATCGTTTCACCTGCATCCAAAAGTCTTTGACCCAACCCTTGCTCGTAGGTAACGAGTGAGCCAAACAAATTATCAATAGAATATACATTCAAATCTTTAGATTTATAAATAGCAATAACTTTAGTATCAAATTTATCAAATAGACAACGAAGAATTTTGTTAACTTTTTCAAAATTTAAAAAATCTTTTTCTAAGGCATGTAATGATGTTACAATTTGAATGAACCTAGTATACATGTCTAAGATCGTCTCATAAGGTTTCATGGCAAATAATTCAAAATCATGCATTAACATATTCAACTTGGATTGCTTTATTTCACTAGTGACTTCGTATATGATGTGTAGTTTATCCCAAACATCCTTACTAGTAGTGCACGTGGATATTAACATAAAATTTTTAGAATTTAAAGCACAGAGAAAATAAATTAAAGATTTTGCATTCAATTGAGCATTTATTTGTTCTTCCCTATTCCATTGGTTAAAAGGAATATCAATTTTAACTCCATCTATGATACGTGACGGTGATGAATAACCTGTTAAAATCATATGCCACATGCAAAAATTAATCGATTGCAAGAAAATAGAAATGCGAGTTTTCAAAAAATTAAATGACATATTTTTAAATAAAGGTGGTATGGTGATTGAATACCTTCCGCAACATTACGATTCCCAAAATTAGCCATGGATCAAAATTTAAAAGTTTTCAAAAACTTATTTTTATGAATCCTGCTCTGATACCACTTGAAAGTTCGTTAGGGATGTTAGGCTCTATTGAACTGGCCCAAGGCTAAATAAAGAGAGTGGTGAATTGGTAAAGAAGAATCTTTAAATCAAACTACAAATCAAAATCATCACAAATAAAACCAATGCAGAAATTAAATGCGGAAGCAATAATAAGAAAAGAACACACCGGATTTATAGTGGTTCGGTCAAACCTTGACCTACGTCCACTCCTTGGAGGCACCCTTCAAGTATTGCACTAAACTAAGTGTCTCTCCTTTAGCCCCTACAGCTAGATGGAGAAGCCCATACAAAATCACTTCCACCTTCCCCGGTGCGGCGGAGTCGCAGGGTTCTTTGACACCAAAGAGATCTTCTTCTTTGGTGAACTTCCCTCGAGACAAGCCTTGAATCCGACGGTATTCAGGAGAAAGCTTGCCGGAGCAACTGTGTGGAACCCCCTCTACACTCTCTTGAGCCCCCACTCACAAGATCTTCTCCCTCTCTCAAACTCCACCCTTTCCTCACTCCCATTCAAGCTCTTTCTTTAAGTCTCCCCTAAAAGAACGAAGCTACAATGGCTGCCAAAGGAGTGATTATTCTGTCAGGTTACCGAATGCATCTGGAAGCCAATAACAACATGCCACGTCACTAAAGTGCTCGGTACAGGCGCTCAGTACATGCTCGGTATTTCTTACCGAACGCAATAAAAATTCCTGCCAAAGACTCTTACAAAGTGTCATGACAAAGCTTTAAAAAGAAT
Source organism: Dendrobium nobile (assembly GCA_022539455.1). Lineage (NCBI taxonomy): Eukaryota > Viridiplantae > Streptophyta > Magnoliopsida > Asparagales > Orchidaceae > Dendrobium > Dendrobium nobile. The sequence goes on from CM039727.1 coordinate 25,688,650, forward strand.
ATCTCAAAACAAGATCATTAATGCAAGTTGCCGACATTATCGTCCAGGACGATAGGCATATCTTCATGGCTGATTAGGATAAATTCAGCTCATCAGCCCGGGATGATTTGGGATAATCAGAAGAAAATTGGTTAAATCGTCCTGGCCAATCTCACGATCGTCCAGGATAATTATTTTAAAACCGATTTCAATTGTCCTGATCATCGCCCTGAATAGAAGCTGGCCGCTGTCAATCGTCCAGGGTATCGTCCTGGCCGATCCTTCAATCGTCCCGGCCGATGTCATCGAATAAATCAGCCTTTAATATTTCCCTTAATTACCAGATCAATTTAGGCATAATTTAGTTAGATCGTCCTGGACGATGTGTATATCGTCCTAGCCGATTTTCTAAAATAAAGAATACCTAATATGATCATGGCGGCTGATTCTTTCTAATTGAGCCTATCGTCCAGGTCGATCAGCTTATGACGGTTGCCTTAATGAGGATGCCCTAATTAGGGTTTCTGCTTTTAGATAGATTGTCTAGGACGATATAAATATCGTCCAAGATGATGTTACCAAAAACAGAAATCTTTTACGGAATAACAGAAAATCTTCCAAGTTATAAATCATCTGGAGGCACACCAAATACAATAGACTCAAGAAAGGAAAAAAGTACAAACTGACTCAGACCTAGTCTACCCAATCTTGAGCTGGCTCTAAATTGCATTCTGATCGTATGGACCTATAATGTCAGTACATAAGGCAGTCAAAGAGAAATAAGAATGTTTGCTATCATCAAAATCATAAACCATAGATCCGTAATAATCTCCCTCTTTTTGATGATGACAAACATTTCAATTTGAATTTTCAAAAAGTAATTTTTTCCTAATCTCCTCCTCACTAGAATAAACCTTTTAAATGAAAGGGGAGATAAAATTATTTTTGTTGTTTTTAATTTTTTTTTGAAAGAAAATTTATAGTACTAGTATAAAAAATTCAACAATACGTTCTTTCCCCTTTGACATTATCAAAAAGAAAAGGGGCACAAACAATAAAAATACAACGATTTAAAAATGATCCCAGATCTAATGAACAAAACAAATATTCTTAAAATAAGAAAGTTACATATTGATTTTAATAAAAATTTAGTAGAATTGGATTGACAACGTATAGCCTAGAAAATGTTAGAAATTCAGAATTTGATAATCCAAAACTCAAGTTCTTTAAAAAGGCTCAAAAACTTTTTAATTCAATATCTAATTCAAGGAATAAATTAGAGAAAGAACAATTATTTTTCAAAACTCCTTTCATAAAATATTTCAAATAGAATATTAATGCACTTATTATTGAATCAGGAAACAAGATTTTCAAACTCAAGTATCGAAAGAATCAAGGGTCTTCTTAAGTTTTAAGAAGTATAAGAATGGTAAGCATTAAAATTTTGTGGGCTCATTTTATGTCTCTTGATAATTGGTTGGCGCACTGCGCATCTTTTGATACACTTTGTGTATTCTATATATATATATATTTTTTTCAATTTGGCATCTTTGCATCTTTTATTTTTGGCATCATTGGACAATTTTTTGAATATGTTACCTTTCTGAAATCTTAAAAACCAAAAGTAAATCCATACTATTGATAAAGTGAATTTTTTGATTAAGAAAATTTTGAATTAGATTCAACAATTTGTAAAAGATTCCTATGCGATAAATAAGATGTAGGGAGATAAAAAATGTTAATTTCAAAAACTAATTTAAAATATGAAAAAGATTTTAAATCAAAAGTTGAATAATATTTTTTAGGAAATAGAGATTGAGAGTAAAAATTAATGAGTTTCCTTCCTTTGGCTGTTTTAGAGAAGTCGATCACAACATACCAAAGATTTCAAGAAAAAATAAGAAGTAGATTTTTCATTTTTAAAAAAGTGAATGTGTGTGTTGATCAGAGAAAAAATCTACGAACCAAACAAACTTCAAAGAATAAACAAAACAAAAAAAAAAGAAAAAAGAAAAAACGAAACACAATAAAGAAAACACAAATAAGCATTTTAACCATTATCTCTCTCCTGGTCCGATGCTTTAGAAATCAAATATGCCCATGAGATTTTTTTGCTTTTCATTATTTCCCCAATTTAAATTTAGTTTTGTCTTACCCTTTTCTTTTGTAGGAAGAATTTTTAAATTAGGGCATTGATTTTTTATATATCCAGTCTTCCTACAATTAAAGCAAATAACATCAGAAGAAATATGAATTCCTTACCATTTTTACCTTTTTTCTACTTTTGCTTATGCTTTGGTGAGCTTTGTGATTTGCTTGGCAAGTCATCACCAACTAAGCTATCTTCTTCTCTATCTTCCATTTTTAAATTAATCGTTTCACCTGCATCCAAAAGTCTTTGACCCAACCCTTGCTCATAGGCAATGAGTGAGCCAATCAAATTATCAATAGAATATACATTCAAATCTTTAGATTCACAAATAGCAATAATTTTAGTATCAAATTTATCTAATAGACAACTAAGAATTTTGTTAACTTTTTTAAAATTTGAAAAATCTTTTCCTGCGGCATGTAATGATGTTACAATTTGAATGAACCTTGAATACATATCTAAGATCGTCTCATAAGGTTTCATGGAAAATAATTCAAAATCATGCATTAACATATTCAACTTGGATTGCTTGATTTCACTAGTGACTTCGTATATAGTGTGTGGTTTATCCCAAACATCCTTACCAGTAGTGCACGTGGATATTAACATAAAATCTTCAGAATTTAAAGCACAGAAAAAATAATTTAAAGATTTTGCATTCAATTGAGCATCGATTTGTTCTTTCCTATTCCATTGGTTAAAAGGAATATCAATTTTAACTCCATCTATGATACGTGACGGTGATGAATAACCAGTTAAAATCATATGCCACATGCAAAAATCAATCGATTACAAGAAAATAGACATGCGAGATTTCTAAAAATCAAATGACATATTTTCAAATAAAGGTGGTATGGTGATTGAATAACCTTCCGCAACATTACGATTTCCAAAATTATCCATGGATCAAAATTCAAAAGTTTTCAAAAACTTGTTTTTATGAATCCCGCTCTAATACCACTTGAAAGTTCGTTAGGGATGTTAGGCCCTATTGAACTGGCCAAAGGCTAAATAAAGAGAGTGGTGAATTGGTAAAGAAGAATCTTTAAATCAAACTACAAACTAAAATCACCACAAATAAAACCAATGTGAAAATTAAATGCGGAAGCAAAAATAAGAAAAGAACACACCAGATTTATAGTGGTTCGGTCAAATCTTGACCTACGTCCACTCCTTGGAGGCACCCTCCAAGTATTGCACTAAACTAAGTGTCTCTCATTTAGCCCCCACAACTAGCAGAGAAGCCCTTACAAAATCACTTCCACCTTCCTCGGTGCGGCGGAGTCGCCGGGTCCTTTGCCACCAAAGAGAACTTCTTCTTTGGTGAACTTCCCTCGAGACAAGCCTTGAATCCGATGGTATTCAGGTGCGAGCTTGCCGGAGCAACCGTGTGGAACTCCCTCCACACTCCCTTGAGCACCCACTCACAGGATCTTCTCCCACTCTCAAACTCCACCCTTTTCTCACTCCCTTTCAAGCTCTCTCTTTAAGTCTCCCCCAAAAAACGAAGCTACAATGGATGCCAAAGACTCTTACAAAGTGTCATGACAAAGCTTTAAAAAGAAGATCTCAAAACAAGATCATTAATGCAAGTTGCCGACATTATCGTCCAGGACGATAGGTATATCATCACGGCCGATCAGTATAAATTTAGCTCATCAGCCCGGGACGATTTGGGACGATCAGAAGAAAATTGGTTACATCGTCCTGGCCGATCTCACGATCATCCAGAACGATTAGTTTAAAACTGATTTCAATCGTCCTGATTATCGCCCTGAATAGAAGCTGGCCGATGTCAATCGTCCAGGGTATCGTCCTGGCCGATCCTTCGATCGTCCCGGTCGATGTGATCGAATCAATCAGCCTTTAATATTTCCCTTAATTACCAGATCAATTTAGGCATAATTGAGTTAGATTGTCCTGGACGATGTGTATATTGTCCCGGCCGATTTCCTAAAATAAAGAATACCTAATATGTTCATGGCGACTGATTCTTTCTAATTGAGCCTATCGTCCTGGCCGATACAAGTATCATCCAGGCCGATCAGCTTATGACGACTGTCTTAATGAGGATACCCTAATTAGGGTTTCTGCTTTTAGGCAGATCATCCAGGACGATATAAATATCGTCCAGGATGATGTTACCAAAAATAGAAATCTTTTAGGGAACAACAAAAAATCTTCCAAGTTACAAATCATCAGGAGGCACACCAAATACAACAGACTCAAGAAAGGAAAAAAGTACAAACTGACTCAGACCTAGTCTACCCAATCTTGAGCTGGCTCCAAATTGCATTCTGATCGTGTGGACCTGTAATGTCAGTACATAAGGCAGTCAAAGAGAAATAAGAATGTTTGCTATCATCAAAATCATAAACCATAGATCCGCAACAATAATCACAGAAAAAAAATTCAAGTATACGTTGCAATCCCGGTTTTCCTTCGACACCCACGAATGCTAGGGCGGCCGGTGAGAGATCGACGGTCGGAGATAAGTCGTCGGCCGGAGAGAGGCTGCTCAATAGAGCGCGAGGCGGGCGGAGGCAAAGGCGGAGCTCGGCCGAAGTGAGAGAAGGTAAGAAGAGAAATGAAATGGGAGGCTCGGGCCTGTTCATTTTAGGGCTTTAACCGACGGCTTTCCGGCGGCCACAACCACTGGTAATGAAATCACTTAACAATGGCGGTGTATGCTGTAGTTATACCGCCGGTACATTTGACTGCCGGCGGTTCAACCAGCGGTCCTATGACCGCCGCTAGTTTCGACGGCCTGAACTTAAATAACCACCGGTAGGCTGCCGGTACTAACCGGCGGCCAAACCACCGGTGAAACCGCCGTTGTTACTGGCGGCCATGTAACTTTCGGTCAAGGCTGTCGGTAACAGCTGAATTTTCAGTAGTGACCTTTCTCTTGTGTTAGGGCCTCTGTTTTGATTTTAATCCCTAAAACCAAGCATGCCTCCTCCTTTGTTTACTTTAGACTGATTGCCCTTTCTAATGTAATTTACAAAATCATCTCCAAAATCATTGCTACTAGATTAAGGCATGTTATGCTTCTAATTATGAACAACTACCAAGCAGGTTTCGTTAAATCTAGAATCTTCACTAATAATAGTATCCTAGCTCAAGAGCTTCTCTCTATTGCTTCAAAAGGGGATATTAATAAGTTTTTTTTTTGTGCAAAATTGGATATTCAAAAAACTTTTGATAGTCTCCAGAGATTTCTGCTAGCTAGACAGAAACAAAAAGATTTTCCTAGCCAATTTATTCAATGGATCAAGGCTTGTATCACCAATGTCAACTACTCGATTGTGGTTAATGGGCCTCTTGAGGGGTTCTTCCCCTCCTCTGTTGGGTTGCACCAGGGCTGCGCTCTTAGCACATATCTTTTATGTATTGTAATGGACGCTTTCTCATCTTTAATTGATGAAGGGCTTTTTGTTGGGCTTTGCTTTGGTAATCTTAAAGTCAACCACATTCTCTATGCATATGATTTATTTGTCTTTGGGGTGCCAACGGTTTCTAATTGCAACATTCTTATGCATCTCCTTAACACCTTTTCATCTTCTTCTGGCCTTCATGTTAACTTTGATAAGAGTTCTATCATTCTCCCCAATAATACCCAAAATGCTAATGACATATGTAGAGCCCTCTCTCTCCTGCATCCTAGGGAGCAAATTACCTATCTTGGGATTCCCATCTTCTTTAAAAGTCTCAAAGTTGATGACTTTTTACCGCTCATGGAAACCATCACTAGGAAGCTCTCGGGTTGGAATGCAAACCTCCTATCTTTTGTAGGACGTCTATAATTCCTCAAATTCACTATACTTAATTCCATTGCATAATGGATAAGGGGTTTAATTTTGCCTAAATCAAATATCAAGTACTTTAGAAAACTTTCTCCTAAATTTTTATTCTTTGGAGATGTTGCAGCCTCAAAGAAAATTACATTTAGTTGCATGGGAAAAAGTTTATAAACCTAAATAGGTTGGAGGTATTGGGTTGTTGTCCATACATACTCTTAAATTTGGTTTTAACTGCTCTCTTATCCTCAAAATCTATAATTCTAAATCTCCTTTAGTTTCTTGGCTCATATTCAGATATACTTCCTCTTAAAAACTGGCTCCCTCTCATGCTACTATCTTCTGGAAATCTATTTGTAACACTACAGCTATAGCTAAACCTTATTTCACCTACAAAGTCACTCTGTCCTCTCCCTTTTCATTTTTTGGGATTACTGATGCAATGGGAAATTAAAGGCTTCCTAACATTCCTGCTGCTGCACCTCTCTCACAAGTCTACAACTACAATATCTATGTTAGCAGTTTTGTTGCTGGGGATTGTTGGAGACTTCCTAACTCTCTTCCACAAGTTGTCTCCGAAGTTATACTAAGGGTTCCTATTCATGAGGTTAATGTTGGTTGTTTTGCATTGGGGGTCTTTGGATAATGCTAAATTTAAAGATTTTATAAAGTAATTTTATAAACATTTCACTGCTCGTAATTGGGCTACCTTTATTTGGCATAAGCGCCATGTATTGAGATATTCTGTCTTTGATTGGCTTGCTCTGGGGGGAGTGCTTAAAATGGCAAAAGAACTTCATAAAAGTAGCATTTTGGTGGACTTAGCTTGTTTCTAGTGCCATAACTATACCGAGAGTACTGCTCACCTAGTTTTTTATTGCAATTATACACATTCCATTCTCTCCACCTTGATCCCGGGCTCTTCCTCTTTACTTCTTAGATCGAACTTGATGCAGCTTTTAGATTGGGTTAATGATAATCCCATTATTCCCTTGTTGGTAAAAAGGCTTTATTACCTCATCATTTGTTGCACTATATATATATATATATATATATATATATATATATATATATATATATATATATATATATGGAGAGAAAGGATTGTGCACGCTTCTTCTATTCGTTGATGCATTTGGGGGCTATGATGATCGATTGCATTATTTATCCCCCAGGATGGCGGTTCCCTGCAACTAACTCTTCATTTGATGGCAGTTCCCAAAACTGGGGGTTGTGCGCTGCTTGGTGAATGCAGATTTCCTGAGCCCTTTTATTGTTCTTTAATCTTTCTTTTATTTCATTTTGACATGTATAATTTTTGCACCTTTTGGTGTGTCTTTTGGATATCTTTGGGGTTTTTTCCCCTCAATTTTGCTCTTTTACTTTATTTTCTACACATGTAACCAGTTTTTACCTTCAATAAAATTGGGTCTTCGCCCTTAATTTTCCCAAAAAAAAAACTTTCTACTGCATTTTAGAAATTTTTGTGCAGAGAAATAATTTTTTAAAATCAAATATACTAGAATATAATTGCAATAAGAAAGCTTATGTTCAACTTTTTCTGGAGAGAGAAAAGTTTATAATACTCATGGTAGCATTACGAACTCTATTTTTCCCATAATAATTTATACAAAATATTAGTACATGTTCGATGTGTACCATGGTTAATGTTCCAGTATAGTCATATCTGTAAGCATGCTTCATATTTATTGGAGGGGGATTTACATACATACTACTATATACTATAATATTTATATATCTAACACCTAAAACTTTAATATCACCTAAAATTTGGTGGTATGTATGTAATATTAAAGTTTTAGGTGATAGATATGTAAATAGAGCAATATAAAGTGGTATGTATGTAAATTCCCCATTGGAATCAGCTAAGGAAGTTCAAGATCCCAATTTTAAGTTTGGTAATGAAAAATTTTACACAGGAAACTTAGCTAGCATACAACCTTCCTAAATATAGAAGAAATGGGGGCTTAAAAATACATTAAAAGGCATAATTATAAATAGGATAATGAAACGCAATAGATATGTCTATAATAAACTATGCGTAGACAATGTAAAGATGCAGAACTTAAAATTATAAAACTCCTAGCATAAACTGCATACCTTTAGAAGATGAATCAAGCTCTACAACCAATTCATGATTTACCTGAATATAATATTTCTCAAATATAGCAGTTAAGGTGACAGATGTCACAATGTCGACCATCTCGTCTACATTTCGACCAATATTGAGCCTCTTATCAAATTCAAGATCAAAATATAGGTGGCAAGGATGACCCTGGAAAGTATGTCATTTAGTATTTTCTTCTAATAAAACTGTTGAATTTGAGCATAGAAATTTGCTAATAAAGCAAAATTGAGTTAGCATAACAGGGAAAAATAACATAACAACAGTTCGTATGTTTGAAAAAAAATTTTATGATAGCGTTCATTAAAGCAGATGCTGCCAAATGCTACTTTTGTTCGTTATTAGTGTTAGCATGTCAACACATTTCATGCAAATCCATGCAAAAATATTTTGAGATCTGCTAAAAAAGATAGTTTCAAATTTTCACCAAAAGCCACATTTTATGTATTCTAGAATCAAATTATAGAATGGTAAATTATAGAAATACATTATGATACTGAAGTATTGAACATGAGAAGGCACCAATAAACTACGCCCTAAACATTTCCAAATTCCAAGTACTCACGGTTAATAGTCATCGAATGGTAAAAATATAAAAAAAATTAAAAAAGAAAAATTAAAAATAAAAAATAAAAGAAAAATAATAATAATAAATAAATAAATAAAACAAAAAACAAAATAAAAAAATTAAATTTAATAGTCATATAATGGTTTAAAATTTGTAGAAGAACAAAATAAAAAATAAAAAACATTAGCTGCCTTGGCATTAATATCTAGCTCTGTGAGCTCTTTCATGTACTTGATTATGAAAACCAATTAACGGTTACATAGGAGTGGAACTCAAATAAAACTAAGTAGAAAATACCCTTATAAAGGAGAAGCAAAAAGACGACAAACAGTATAGCTAAGTTTATAAGGTTATCACCTCCTTCCGCCTCCTCGAAGCTGAAACCCGCCGCTCTGGCGTTTTAGGGTTTCCACTTTCTCCCTCCATTTCCGTCCTTTTTGCCCTGCTTTTCCTCCAGTTTTTCGGTGCTTCTCTGTGAGTTGGGTTCGCTGTGTCCGATCTTTGGCTTTTTGCCCCGCGTGGGCTTTTTCTCTGATGGCTGCATCGCAGCCCCCCAACCCTTGGGGCTCTGTTGCTGGTTCTAAGCCGATAAAAAACAAAGGTTTTTTTAATCTTGAGGCGGGGAATAGTTCGCCTTCCAGATCTCGTTCTTTTAAGGAAGTACTCTCGGGTGGTGCATCTTCAGATGATGTCCTTCCTAACTTGTCCCAAACGACTTTTAACGGTGTTCCAGCCATTCTTTTGACTGATGATGAAGTTCTTAAGTTGGCATCTCCCTTTCAGTTCACTTTGGTCGGTAAATTTGGTCTTAACACACCAAACCTTGATTCCATTCGTAGTTTTTTTCACAAACTTAAAACTCTCGGGTTTTTTCTCGATTGGTCTTTTGGATTCTACACATGTAGCAATACAACTATCTAACAATCTTGATTATAGTAGAATCTTTGCTAGAAGATCATACTTCATTTTTAACTGTCAAATGCGCATTTTAAAATGGACGCCGTTTTTTGATATCAAGGAAGAATCCCCCATAGTTCCCATCTGGATTTCTTTCCCTAACCTTCGGTTGCCTTTTTTTAACCAAAAAGTTTTACATGCTTTGGGATCCATTTTCGAGAGACCCCTTCAAACAGATTAAGCAACTGCTTCACGAGCAAGGCCTTATGTGGCTAGAATTCTAGTAGAAGTTGATATTACCAAAAAACATTCGAAGGAAATATGGGTTGGATCGAAAGCTTACGGTTATATGCAAAAGGTTGAATTTGAGAAAGTCCTTGATTTTTGTTCTCATTGCAAGATACATGGACATGCCCTTTCTGATTGCTTTAAACTTCACCCCGAACTTAAGAAAATGACTGTCCAGTCGAATGGTAAGCATGGATCCACCGAAAAACATATGTGCCTATCGGGAAGGTTATCCATTCAAGCCAGGTGGAATAGCTTCCATCGTCTGATAAGTCGGAAGTTGAAATTGTTGCTTCTCAAGTTCCTCTGAATACTTCAAATGTTGATATTATTATTACTGAGGAGAACCATGAAACTATTGTGAACAATACTGAGGCTACTGAACCATAGACTCTATGCTAAATGACATTGATAACATTAAGGAAGTTCACTCGGATTTAATTCCTATTACTACTAATATTGTTGAAACGCATTCTAATTCTATTTCTAATGATGTTGCTAACAGAGAAGGTGAGATTATTGTGGATGGAAACAACGATACTTGCGAAGAAGGGGAATTTCTCCCTCCTTCTAATGGTGAGCAAAACGTCCTACAAAATGAAAAATTTGTGAGTAATGCTGTTGCTTCTTCTTCTATTTCTAATATTGCTAATCCTAAAAATATTGATGATGAAGGTTATTCAAAAGTTGGTAAAAAGAAAGGGAAGAACCATAAAAATTCTCAACCTTCTATTCCCCGGTCAACCCGTGCTCAAAATTCTTCCAAATATCATAATGATTTAAGCTCATCTATGGAATGTTAGGGGGATTGGGGGTAAGGATTCGATTTCTAGAGTTAAAAATCTTTCTAGAATGCATAGTATCATGTTTTTAGTTTTAATTGAGCCTCTTATTTCTCCTGATAAACTTTGCTCTACTGCTTCTAAATTGGGTTATTCTAAATTTGCTGCTAATTGTTCTAACAAAATTTGAATTATTTGGAATAGAAATATTAATGTTAATATTATTTTGGATTTCCCTCAAATTATTAACTATGAAATTGAATTTTTTAACTATAAGTGTTTTGCTTCTTTCGTCTATGCCGCTAGCTCTAGATGGAATCGTCTGCCGCTTTGGGATCAGATCCGTCAATTTGCTAACAATATTAATGGCCCTTGGTGTATTGGCGGTGATTTTAATATTATCTCTAATGCCTCGGAAAGAAGGGGAGGTAATGTGCCTAACTTTGTTACTATGGAAGATTTTAATTCTGTGATCTCTAACTGCTTTTTGAATGACATTGGTTTTATTGGTAGTCCTTTTACTTGGAATAGATCCACTATTTGGCAGCGTCTTGGTAGATTTCTCTTTAATAATGATTGGCTTTCTATATTCTCCATGTCTTCTGTTGAACATCTCAGTAGAACTTTGTCTGATCATTGTCCTTTATTGCTTAATATTAATGCTAATAGAAATGTTGGTAATGCTGCTTTTAGATTCCAAAATATGTGGCTTTCTCATGGTGACTTTAAGAATGTTATTAGTATTAATTGGAATGCTCCCATTTACCCTAACAATGATATTAAGGGCATGCTTAGATTATGGTCTAAATTAAGTAGATTAAAACAGGTTTTAAATTGGTGGAACAAAAATATTTTCAAGAAAGTTTTCACCAATATCAAGGAAGCTGAACTTAAAGTTCTTGAGCTAGAGAATACTTATATGGATAATCCTTCTATTGACAACCTGAATATCCTTAACTCTGCTAAGGATTCTCTTGTTCTTCTTCAGGATCAGGAGGAAATTTTTTGGAAACAAAAAGCTAATGTCAAATTTACTATTGAAGGAGATAGGAATACCAAAATTTTCCATGCCATGGCTAATCGAAATAGGACTAAGAGTTATATTCATAAAATCGTCAAAAGTGATGGCTCTATTATTGATTTTGAGGAGTTAATTTGCAAGTCTGGTGTGGAACATTTTAAGAATAGTTTCAATGATCACTTTACCAATGTTCCTTTAATTAATCCTCAAGTCATCCCGCATATTATTAATGATATTGATAATGACTCACTTTGTCTTCTCCCTTATGATGTGGAAATTTACAATGATGTTATGGATTTGAATGGTGACTCCATTGCGGGTCCTGATGGTTACACTACTAAATTTTTTCAAAAATGTTGGGATTTGTTAAAGTCGATATTATTGAAGCGGTTAGTGATTTTTTCAAGGGGTCTCCCTACCCAAAATTCTTCACTTGTACTAATATTGTGCTTATTCCTAAAATTGTTGGGGCTAATAAGTGGAATGACTTCAGACCTATAAGTCTCTGCTCTTTTTTTTTTTTTAACAAACTCATATCCAAAATTATCTCTAAAAGGTTGGAAAGTATTCTTCCTAGAATTATTTGTAGTAATCAAACTGGTTTTGTTAAAGGTAGGAGCATTTTCGATAATGTTCTATTGACCCAAGAACTTGCGCATGAGATTAATACCAAGGTTAAAGGTGGCAATATCATATTGAAACGGGATATTTCTAAAGCTTATGATAACCTTAACTGGAATTTTCTGTATAAGGTTCTTTCTTTATTTGGCTTTAGTGAATTTTTCATTAAGCTTATTAAGAATAGTATTGATAATTGTTATTTTTCTATTATTATTAATGGTAGAAATCATGGTTTTTTCAAGTCTTCTAAAGGTTTAAGATAAGGTGATATTATTTCCCCGGCTCTTTTCATTATTGCTATGGAATACCTTTCTAGGGGTATTGAAGACTTATACTTAAAAAATCCTAAACTTCTTTTTCGCACTATTAGAGGTATCTCGATTTCTCACCTTAGATTTGCTGATGATTTCATTATTTTCTCTAATGGCTTGATTAATAATATTAAATCTTTGAGCAATTTTCTGTTACAATTCCATGCTTCTAGTGGTTTGGCTATTAATAAGGATAAAAGCATTTTTATTGCTGGTAAGTCTATTAATAGAGGTAGAATCATGGCTATTCAAAGAATTTGTGGGTTTCAATGTAAAACCTTAGCCATTAAGTATTTGGGCACCCCGATCTATAATGGTAAAAAGAGAAGTCACCTGTTTGAAGATATTTTCACTTGCTTCCAAAAACAATTAACCCACTGGTCTTCTAATTTTTTGTCTTTTGGGGGTAGATTAATTCTTATTAAATATGTTCTGAATTCTATTCCTATTTACTTACTGCATACTCTTCAATCGACTGCTGCAATTTGCCTTAGAGTTGAGAGAATGATAAACAAATTTTTTTGGAGTTCCAAGCTTAATAGTAATGGTATTCGTTGGGCTTCTTGGAACAACATTTGTGGCATTTATAACAAAGGTGGTTTAGGTTGCAAAAACATTCCCGACATGGTTCAAGCTTTCTCTCATAAACTCTGGTTTTCTTTTAGATCTAACGAGAGTTTATAGGCCCGCTTTATGAATGCTAAATATTGCAAAGATTCTCATCCTTAACTTGGTGTTTATAAAGCCACTGATTCTTTGACCTGGAAAAGACTTTGCAAAATTAAGTGGACAGCCGAACAATTTATTCAATGGGGTATTGGTAAAGGTAATGTCTTCTTTTGGCAAGATAATTGGATTGGGCCTTTTTCGATTGATAAGTATTTGAATACCTATTCTATTGACAATATCAAGGTTTCTAATTTTATTGCTAACGGTTGATGGAATGTTACTAAACTTTTGGAGGTTATTCCTCCCTTTATTGTTGACATGATTCTGCTGATTCCCTTAGAGTTTTCTTGCAAGGATAAAATTCTTTTTACACTCTCCTCTTCGGGTAATTTTCAAATGAGAAAGGTGTGGGATTCCTACAGGTATAAGTATAACTACTCACTTCTTTACTCTTCTTTATGGCATAATAATATCCCTATCTCTTATTCCATTTTAGCGTGGAGATGTCTTAAAGGATTTATTCCTGTAGATACTTTAATCCAGAAAAAAGGTTTTAGTTTCCCTTCCAAATGCCAATGCTATTCTAACATTGAAAGTGTTAATCATCTTTTTGTGAATGGGACTATAGCTAAGAAGGTTTGGCAAAACTACTTTACTTTGGCAAATCTGAATCACGTGGATCTTTACAATGATCTTCCTTCCTTATTAAAAGAGTGGATGATCACTACTAAAGGTCACATTTTTAACTTAATCCCGGTTCTTATTTTATGGTTCATTTCGAAAGCGAGAAATGAATCCAAGCATTGTGATATTAAGATGGATGCTACTCTTATTATCTCTAATATCAAGCATAAAATTTTGCATCTATATTCCTGTAACTTGATATCGGTCAAGAACTGCAGTAATTCTCAGAAATTTGCTGATTTACTTGGTATCCATGTGGGTGAGAATGTTAACAGGGGCTTTACCAGACTTGTTATTTGGAGGAAACCCACTGTTCCTTTTGTAAAATTGAATTCTGATGGCTCTGTGAGAAATTCTTTAGTTGGCACTGGTGGTATTATTCGGGATCGCCAGGGTAAGGTGTTAGCTGCCTTTGCTAGACCTTTGCATTCTTGCTCTGCTATTACTGCTGAACTCACTGGGTTATCTTTTGGCATTGATAATTGCATTAAGTTGGGGTTTTTTAATGTCTGGATTGAGGTGGATGCTAAACTTGTGGTTCAAATTATTAATAATCATGTTCAGGGGAATCCTCAAAACTTTTACCTGATTAGGAAAATAAAAAAGTCTCTTTCTTTTATTAATTATAATATCTCTCACATCTACCGTGAAGCTAATGCCTGTGCCAACTGGTTGGCTAACTTTGGTTGCCAGCTAGAGAGTTATCAAGATTTGAATATTAGTAATTTAAATCCAATTTTGAAAGGTATGATTACCCTTGATAAAACTGCTCTTCCTTATATTAGACATGGTTAATTTTTCTATTTTTTGGTTCTATGTTGGCTCTTTCTTGGTTCCTATTTGGAATGGGAAGGTTTTTATTAAGCGGGTTGCATTTGGTGAGTATTAGATCCTCATTGTGATTTATTCCACTCATCTGGCTGGTTATTTTTGCCTTTTAGTGAATGGTGATTATTATTCAATCGGGTGGTTGGTTAACAAATTAGACTATTTTAGTGGGAACCCAATCATTTTTATGATTTCTAAAGCTTCTTCAAACTGCTGTTGGTATTCTAGAGGTAACTATTTTATCAGGGTTGCTGATAGCTTCTATGGTCAAGTTTTTTATGATAGTTTGTTTCCCTCTACTTTGCTGGACAGTTGGTTAGTTAGAATTTACTTTAACTGTTGTTTTCTTATTTCTGGCTCGGTGCCTGTCATGCCCATTCAGTTTTCTCAGTGGGTTTGGTTGGCTAACCTGATGGTTGCTAGTGTTCATCGCTTTGGGGAGCTGGTTGTGTGTTCTCCTTTCTTTGTTTCTAATGTTTTTTGGTTCATGTTAAATAATTCATTTGGTTTTCTGTATCTTTATGGGTTACTTCCTTATGTGATGTTGTCTTTTTGGAATCTTAAAGTCTTGCCCTGTTTTGCTCAGGCTTTCAAGGTCTTACAGGGTTACTTAGCTGAGCTTACTACTACCAGCCATATTCTCTTTTTTATTCCGGGTAATCGGTCTGTCAATCATTTGTTTTGGAATTTACTCTTCTGCTGTCAGTTTTTGGTTTGTAATGTCAGGGGTTTTATTCTTGGGGAGGTGAGTCTTTTTTGGTTTATGGATGATATCCATATGCTCAACCTGGGTTGGTGTTTGGTTTTAGTCTTGCTTTCTACAACTAATGCTGGCAGTTTTGATTTTGGTTGGTCCTATATCTGACATTGCTTATATAATTTGGTCTTTTTGAGGAAGGTGGTTATCCAGGTGTTATGTCTGGATGTCTGGATCTCTAGTAACAATGCGTGGTTTCTGATGGAATTATTCTACAAACTTTGCAATAGGTGCCCTAGTAGGATTCTGAAAGACTCTTTTTATTGTATTAACATTTTTCATATTAATGTTTCTTTTTGGAGAATCTCTTGCAGGGTACTCTTAACCTATTTTTTTGGGAGCAATAACGAATGAAAGGTTCTCTTCTTTTCCTTCTCGCATTTCTTTTCCTATTGTCTTCTATTTTTTTGCAGAAAGTTTGAGCTAAACGAGATCAATTGGTTCTTCCTTTTTTGGGTGCGGTTTACTCACAGCCCGAGTCTTTATTCATGTTGTTTTTGTAACCGTAGGATAAGGAACCACTGACTCTTAGGTTTTTTTATTTCAATTTTGATTGTAGCTCTCCAGAGCAGTAGCGAGCTGGTGGGTCCTTTTAAGGACTTTGTAACCGATTTTTAAAATTAACACGTAGGCCCCTCTGTGGGTTTAAACCAAAAAAAAAAAAAAGCTTATAAGGTTATCTGTATAATTTTCTTTTTTCAAAAGGAGAGTCTATCATTTTTTGTGTGCTGCAGAGTATTTTGTAACTTTTGATTTGTTGTTTGAGGGGTTAGGACCTATTTAAAACCTCTTACTCTCGTGTAATTTTCTCATTGATCAATAAGTATTTTAGAATTCTGCTCTTGGAGTGTGGATTATCGGGTTCTTATAGAGGCTGCTGAGTTCTTGGAGAGGTGGACAGGAGAAGGAATGTCATAGTGAAGTCATTGACTCTGTCATAATCAACCTATACTTGTCAATGGTGAATGACACAACACAGTGCAAAGTTCTTAGTGTAGCCATGGCGCATAGTGCATAGTGTGGCGCGTGCCGTTTCAAATATGGCACACAATGTAAAATAATTAAAATATATAAATTTATTAATATTAAATATCATTAAATGAAAAAAAAAAGGTTGATTAAAGAAAAATTTAAACATAAATATTATGTCAAATAACAATTTTAAATCCTACAGAAACTTACATCAATAGATTTGGCCATGATTTAGGCATAATTTAGTCTAAATTTTGCTAAAAATAAAAAATGATAACTTTAAATTCTATTAAAAAGTTAAATCCTTAACTTTTTTTTTATATTTTATTAATTTGATGTTTAATTAATCAATAATTAATTATGATATTAATTTATAAACCTTAAAAAATTAATTATAATTTTTAATTTGAGGTTTATAACATGTTAACAAAATAGCATGCGCCATTTGTGCCATGGCCATTACCCATAAATGGTGCAAATAGTGTGCACAATTTTGATGTGCACCATTTTTGCATAATTGACATGTATGAACCAACCCATTGAAGCTTTGGCTTTTCTCAAATGGACTAGACAAAGCCATCTATAGTAATAAAGAAAGCTGCACACAACTACATTGGGAAAAACAATAACTCTTAATTAGCATCTATTTCTAGGCAGCTACATTTGGATTAGGTGTATGCAACAAGGAAACTAGGGGTAGCAAGGACCCATTAGTCACCAATTCTGCATTTTTGAAAGATAGCCAATACGGGGTGAGCAACCGATGAATCCCAACGCAAGAAACTATTGACCAATCATTATGCATGCAACAAACTCCTTCCCGGAGAGAAGCTGCAAGAACTAGAGTTAGAAAGTTTTGAATTCTGGTTTCGCGGGGTTTTCAGCCAGTGATCTGGTTGCTAGATACTCATGGAGGCGGATGTCTGTCGTTCTTCGATGGATATCTTGGGTCTGAAGATGGATTCTTCGGTTTCATTGATGGAGTTTGAGAATGGGAAAGCGATTGAAGGGCAATCTGTTTCAAGAAAAGTTATGGATGCGAAAGAGGCTCGGAGAAGACGATCGAGAGGTATGTTGGTGATAAATGTGGATGTAGGCAATGTTTCCCAAATTTTTCAACAGTGTGTTGGAAAAGGTAAATCAATTGAATCGATTTCTGTAACGAAAACACCGGTTACCTCGAGTAAGAATGAGGCAAAAGAGGTTTTCCATGATCGGAAAGCTTCTTCCTCGGGTATGAACATTTTTGTTCAAGGATTTGGTAAAACAAATGTTGACCAGGATAACAGCGATATCGTTGAGAATCGTCGAATTTCTGATACAAATTTTGTTATTCCAAAATCATTCAGACAGGTGATCCAAATGGAATTGGAATCAGAACAATTTAAGGAGACTAATGCGAATCAGAATGCTGATCAATTGACTGAAAAGAATATGGAAAAGCTGAATATTGGTAATGTATGGAGTAGAAAACCATACATCAAATTGAACTTCCGAGAAGAAGAAGTTATTTTCACTGAAGATGGTAAGGCGATTTAATTAATTAAAGAAGATGAAATAAAGAATGCGAACCTTCTGGGGAAATCACTGGTTTGCAAGGTATTTGGGATAGATATCAAACCACAGGATGTTTCTTGGCAACTCAGAAGACAATGGGCTCAATTTGACAAATTCCATTTCACCACGTTAGGAATGGGGTGGTTTCTATGCTCATTTAAAACAAGAGAAGCCATGGAAGGAGTCCTGATGGGAGGACCATGGTTCGTAAAAGAGCATATCATTGGAATGGAAAGTGGTCGCCGGAATTCTCACCGTTATCTATGGAAGGTCTTACATCGCCCATTTGGATGCGAATGCCGTAGTTACCATTGCAATGCTGGGATGAAAACAATATAGCAAGGATTGTAGCTACCGTAGGGAAACCATTAATGTTGGATGGCAACATGTTTAGTTGGGGAAGAAGAGAATTCACCAGGGTATGCGTCCGAATTAAGCTTGACCAGAAACTACAAGCTGGAGTGTGGGTAGAAAGCATGGGAGGAAGATTTTATCAGAAATTTGAATTTGAAAGAATTTCAAATTTTTGTTTTGATTGTGGTAAAATCGGACATGTGAGGGATAAATGTATAAAAGCAGATTCTGTTGAAGACAGGAATTATTCTAAGGAGTTATCGCAGGATTCAAAGCAACTCAAAACAGAGGAAGAAAAGAAGATCTATGGCCCTTGGGTGCTGGTGAACAATAGGAGAAAGAAGCAAAATGTATTTTACAATAAGGATATGGACAGGAAAAATGTTAATAGGAAGGCTCAGAAAAACAACATTTGGAGTATGACATCGAAGACTGCAAATTTGGAAAGAACAGAGAAATCAAGCAATTACCGGAGTGAAAATCCTCCAGCACCTCAACCTCAGGTAAATCTCTTAATTGAAGATGGTGAAATTATTGAGGAGATTGTGGATGATTCTGAGTCTAAAAGACATGATTTTTAAAATCATGAGTATGAATGCATGGAAGACAGAAAGAAAGAAGTTTCAGAGGGGAATAATGAAAACAGGGCAGAGCTTGAGGTGAATTATTCAATTAACCCATTTGAAATTTTGGAAGAAATTGATGAAGAACAAAATGTGATGATAATGACAGAAAAGGTAGAGACACAAATTGGAAATAATAGGGATGTTTTGGAAACAAAACACCCAACAGTCAAAGAGCAGGTGGAAAACAGTTTGGTGACCTTAAAGGTGTCAAGTGGAAATGAAAATGCTTGGACCCGTTAAAGGGAAACTTAGAACAAGGAAAGGTGAGGGAGGAGGTGACAAGGCAGGGGCCTTAAACCCTAAACCCATTTAAATGTCTTCAATATTAGTATGGAATTATAGGGGAGGTAAAAAGAAGGCTGCCTCCCACTACTTAAGAAACATGATCATAGAAAATGGTCTTTTTTTCATTGGCTTGTTAGAAACAAAAATAGAAAATTTGGGTTGTGATGATGTTAGAAGGATGGTGGGGAATGATTGGGAATTCCACCATGAAGTGGCTTCAAGAACGTCAGGAGGCATCCTTGTTCTATGGAAACATAGAACAACATCTTTCAAGGTGACTGTATCTTCCAAACAGTGTATTATTGGTGAACTTATTACTCCTAAAGGCTAGAGAGTCAAAGTGTGCATTGTTTATGGTAACAAAAACTTGTATGAAAGAAGGAAACTTTGGGAAATGATTGAAGATAATATGAATTGTGAAGATCCATATTTAGTTGGAGGCGATTTCAATTGCCTAGTTAACAACAGTGAGAAACTTGGGGGAAAATTTTTTGTGTTCTCACAAGGCCCACAAGAAATGAAGGAATTCATGACTAACAATGACTACCATGACATTGGGTTTAATGGACCCAACTACACTTGGTGTAACAACAAAGATGGTCTTACTAGAATATGGGAAAGGTTAGATAGAATTTGGTTAAATTCTAAAGCTATTATGGAATTTTCTAATGCAGTTATCAAGCATCTCCCAAGGATATCGTCGGACCATTGTCCTGTTCTTCTCCAGCTCGAAGATAAAGCAAGGAATTACAACAAAGAATTCAGGTTTGAAAATATATGGTGCTCGTATGAGGCAGCTAATGGTATCATAACCAAATATTGGAGAAAAAATGATTTTGGTAATGCTAATGAAATTATTCAGAGGAAAATAAAAAGATCTCTTAAGAACCTTTTTTATTGAAGTAAAAACAAGTAAAAGGAGCTAAACTTGAGAAACCATGTGCTAAAGCAGGAGATTTTGGAGTTTCAAAACAGAGAAGCTTCTGCTGGAGGCTTGAGCCAGGGAGATCTTGTTCTACTGAGAAGCAAAGTAGCAAAATTTAATTCAAACTTGGCTACAATCTCAACTTGGTGGAGACAAAGATCTAAATGCCAGTGGATGGATGAAGGCGAGAAAAACACGAGATATTATCACACTTATGCTACTGCCAAGAAGAAGAGCAATCAAATTCTGCAAATTGCTCGGGAGGATGGATCGATGGTTTCAGATCATGAAGATATCCATAATATCATGGAGAATTTTTTCACAAAAAAGTGGTGCAAACGTAGCTGTGATTTGAAGAATTGGCCAAATTTCAAATGTTCCGAATGCATTCAGGATAATATGAGGAAAATTCTTGAAGAAGAATTCACTATAGAAGAGTTGAAGGTAACACTCAGTAATATGGGCAATAAAAAATCTCTTGGAGCTGACGGTGCAAATGCCTATTTTTTCAAAAATTATTGGAACATTGTGCAAAGAGCAACATGGAATGCTATTAATGATTTTTTCAAAATAGGGAATATGCCTGAGCAATGGAAGGAAATGGTGGTTGTGCTGATTCCGAAAATACAGAATGCTAAAGAGTGTTCCAAGTTCAGGCCAATTTGCTTATGCCAAATGATATACAAGATGGCAGCTGGTATAATTCTCGATAGATTCAAAAATTGCCTTCCGGTAGTCATTTCCGAATTCCATGGTGCTTTTGTACCGGGCAAGAGTATTTCGGACAATTGCCTTATTGCACAGGAGATTTTTTGCAAGATGAAATCATCTGTTGCTAAGCCGGGTTATTTCCTTCTTAAGCTTGACATGGAGCAAGCTTGCGACTGTATGTGTTGGGAAACACTTGAACAAGTTTTGAAATTAACTGGTTTTCCAGATAGATTAATTCAACTGATTATGCAATGTGTTTCAAACCCGAAATTCTCTGTTGTAATTAAAGGCAGAAGAACTAAGTGGATTAATGCTCAATGAGGCTTCAGGTAGGGGTGCCCGCTGTCGCCAAGCTTGTTCATTTTATGCTCGGATCTTCTATCTAAAGCTCTCAATGAATATAAGGTGCAATTGGGGATGAGACTAGCAACGAATATAAAGAAGATCACACATTTACTGTTTGCAGATGATGTTCTTGTGACTGCTGAAGCTTACTGCAAAAATGTGAGAATGCTGAAGAAATTATTCAAATGTTACTGCAACTGGACGGGCCAAGCGATCAACTCTCAAAAATCTATGGTTTTATATGGCAGAGTAGTCTCCAAAAAGAGAAGAAGCAAGCTGAATAAAATTATGGGTTATAAAGAAGTTAAAGAATTATACTATTTGGGTATTAAATTGGCTTTAAGAAGAATGAAAGCTGAAGACTACAACAGCACCATTGAGAAAGCAATGTGTAAACTCAATTCTTGGGGAGCTAGGTGGCTATCTCTGGCTGGAAGAATTCTTCTCATCAGAACTGCCTATTCGAGCATGATTACTTATCAGGTAGCACACTCCCTCATTGCTAAAAGCATTTTAATGAAAGTTGACAAAATTTGTAGGAATTTCTTGTGGCACAAAGATAATGGCAAACAAGGTTTTCATTATATTGCTTGGGATAATCTTTGCTTACCCACCAGCTTAGGGGGATTTGGCATCCATGGAGCTGCGGAGAGACAGGGTCCATTAAGATCGAGAATGGCGTGGATGTTTTTACATAACAAGAATTCTCTACTCCATAAAATTCTTTTCAAAAAATTTGGAGACAAAATCTGGGAGGAAGGCGTGAAGAGAGGAGCGACTACTTCTTGGAAAATTATTAAAGAGGGTATTGATTATCTGAAACCAGTTGTTAGATGGCAGGTTAATAGTGGTCATAGTATCAATATCACTGCTGACAATTGGATATTAGATAGAAGCCTCAACAGATGGCCTGCTATGTGCAATACAATTGACATTGATGATAAGAAGGTTTCCTTTCTTATGGATGAAGAGGGTAATTAGAATTCAGAAAATTATTTGAATTCTTTTCAGAAGATATGGTAAAGCTTATACAACAAATGGAGAAGGGGGCGAATAATATAGAAGACATAATTGAGCTAGTTCATACCAATATAGGGAAAACTGTGTCAGCATTATGTGCTGAAGCTAACAGCTTTCAAATTGATTGTAAGTATAGCAAGTATAAGTGGCTGAAGAATTTAAAATTAGACCAGAAAGTTTACCTTTTCTGGTGGAGAGCTTTGAATGGTGCTTTACCAACGAAGGAGTGGTTATGTTATAGAAGATTGGCTAATACCACTAATTGTTCGAGAGGATGTCATGAGAATGAAGACACATAACACATTATCATCAAGTGTAGCAAGCTAAAGGTTTTATTATAGAAACTGAGAAGCTTTGGTTTCAATGTCCCTTCATTTCAAAATCTGGATGAACGCACTATGGCACTAAAACAGAAAGCTGATAAGGGACTTATTAAGATCTATGTTTTGGCAGTTTACTACAGTTGGAGATCAAGGAATATGGTCAAGCACGGTAATTCTAAAATTCCTATTGCTTACACAGCTGTAGAAATTATTTCCCATGTTTCTCACCTTCAGTCAAATCCAATCGAGAAGAACTGGAACACCAACCAGCCGATGCTGTCCAAATCTTGGTGTCCCCCTCCCGATGGTTGGATTAAACTGAACATTGATGCGGCTCTATATATTAATAACATGGCGGGTATAGCAGGTGTACTAAGAGATTGTAAAGGTAGAATGTTATGTGCATATGGTAGAAAGTTAATTCATTGGGACATTGCATATCTGGAACTCAAAGCTATTCTTTCATTTGGAAACTACATTCAAAATTGGTTTTGTGAATACAAAGGAATAATCATTGAAGGAGACAATGTGAATATCATAAAGATGCTACAAGATACAATCAACATGAAGACAATCAAAGGTACGAAGCCGGACCTATCATTCTTACCCGTTGTAAGTTTTTTTTTCGTCATTAATGCATAATGAATCTTCTATTCAAAAAAAAAAAAAAAAAATCATTATGCATGCATCATTTAAGTTCTACCATCAAGAACTAAAAAAACAATACACATGAAAACAATCTTAATTACTTTTAGGTTGAAACTTTTTAGGTTTTTTAAGTTCTTTACCACATTTTTTTCATCTTCTTGTGACTTCTCTTCACTTTTCTTAGGGTATCAATACATAATGAAAGATAAAAACACCATCATAAGTCACAAATGCATCAAAACAAATTGCCTTCTTAACTACTCTTTAAGAATGTTATTCATGTTGGATCATAAATACTAATGTTCGCTCAGGAAAAGATGGTGTTACGGTACAAAACCTGCTTTCTCAATCTTAAGATCCCACATTCCCCGAGGTAGATTTGAATTTAAATTAACTAGATTTCCCCCAATGATCGTCATTAGAATTTATTTAATTATTGGGTTCCACTTCCTATGAACGCAAGCCTTCATAGTTAATTACCCCTTATAACTTGTAGAAGAGAACTCTCGATTAATGATGAATCAATGTTTAGACGTGCAATAGTTTTAAACTTTAATAGTGGGGGATGAAAGTAAACCTAATAAAGATCACATGATTTTTTCATCTTGGAAATAATGTAGGTTTCAATTTACCAACACATACAATCATTTTAGATATCTTGGGTTTATTAGTCAGAGTGATGGTGAAATAGATGGGGATATTATTAGTGGAAGTTAGGTTGGATGGATGAAATGGTGGAATGCTTCGGGATTGTTATGTGATAGAAAAGTACAACTCAAACTTAAGGAAAATTTCTATAAGATGGTGGTTAGACCTAATATTCTTTATGGCACATAATGTTGGCCATTAAAAGAGAAGCATAATATTAAGTGTTGCAGAGATGAGTATGCTATGGTAGATGAGTGGCTTTACTCTTAGAGATAGGATACGAAATGACCATATACGTGAAAATGTTGGAGTAACTCCAGTGGCAGATAAGATTAGAGAGTCACTTTAGATGGTTTGGCCACATAAAATGGAAGACTTCTGATGACCCGATTAGGATATTAGATGTATTAGATTTAACCTATATTAAGAATGACAGAGGTATACCTAAAAAAATTTTGTTAGAAAATATTAGAAATGGCATTTATTTATTAGATTTAGATGAGAATTTGGATCCTAATCGAACACAATGAAAAAAAAAGGATTCATGTAGCCGACCCGATGTAATGGGATAAAAGGCTTGATGTTGTTGTTATTATTATATGATTTGGGATTTTTATCTGTTAGAATACATAATATCTAATTTAATTTGGGATTTATAACTTAATTTAGAAGTTATCCCATTTTTTAATTTAGATTTTGGGTTGGGGCTTATGAATTTTATTAAAAGTAGCCCGTGTTGCAAAACTTATGGCTTTCATCAAAAGTAGCTCGTTGAGTTGGAGAAGTTGGGTCTTACTACTTTCATTAAAAGTAGTCTGTGAGTTTGAGAAGTTGGGTGTTACTATTTTAATTGAAAGTAGTCCATGAATTTGAGAAGTTGGGTCTTACTACTTTCATTTAAAGTAGACCATAAGTTTGAGAAGTTGGGTCTTAATGCTTTCATTGAAAGTAACCCATTCAACAAGTCTTACGGCCTTTATTAAAGGTTGTTAATGGGGATGTATTATTTGCTCTGGAAAACTTTTTCCTAACACCCTAATTAAATTGAGACTTTTGGCCTCTATTAGAGGTGGCCATGCATTGGTTAGGGAGGATTTAGTTTAGCTGGTCTTTAGTATCAAGCTTGTAATTATTTATTTGAGTGGGGTTTATTGCTTCTATTAGAAGTTTCCCGTGCAGCGGGACTTACAACTTTGCTTGGAAGCAACCCATATTGCTTAGACTTTTTTAGAGTTCGATGCTTCCCTTGGTAATTTCTCTAAATAGCCTGGTTAAAAGCGGGTCTACTGCTTCACTTGGAAGTAACCCATATAACTAGTCTTACGACTTCACTTAGAACTGACCCATATAGCGAGTCGTACAGCTTCACTTAGAAGTGGCCAAACTATTTTGATAGGTCTTAGTGCTTCTGAATTTAGAAGTAGAATTGCTAGTAAATAATAATGATTTGGGATCAACTTCATTTCATTATTGCACTTCGACATGCATAAATTGATATCACAACCTCAATACAGTAAAAATATACAAATGGTATACCTATAATCATTAGAACACTCAATATAATAATATAATATATTATGTTCGAAACAACAACAACAACATCAAGCCTTTGTCCCACTACGTGGGGTTGGCTACATGAATCCTTTTTCACCATTATGTTTGAAGTAGGCTAATAAATTTATTATAATCCTTGGCAGGAGAAGAGTTATTCAAACCATTAGCAAGTGTACAAACTAATAAGATCATGTTATAACTCATTCATTGATAAAGTAAATTTTTCATCCAAATTACTAATTTTTTTACCATGAATAATTCAATAAATACATTTTGAAGGCAATTTACGTGATAGATCTTTTATTTTATGCATACTTGAATAAAAGAAAAGAAAAGAAAAAAACTATTGATGATTTAATTAAATCTTGCTCAATTTCATCTCATAAATATTTTTTATTAAAATTGGATAAATGATCTAATTAAACTTGTTTGTACATAGAATTATAAGGGGTTAGGCAGATTTTGAGTGGTTTCCTTATTGTCACATGAACTTTGCTTAGTGGAGAGCACACTTATGATTTTGTTTAAAAATTGTTAACAAGTAAGATTAAAAAATAACATCAATTATTCTAGTTTCTAAAATAAATTCATCAATATTAGTTATAGTAGATTCAAGGAAAAAAAAATATGTTCATTTTCTTCATAATTTACAATCAACTTTATTCAAATTGTTTCTAATGAGACTCTTGAATTTTAAATTTTTATATTTATTTTTCAGTTCTTAAATTAATCATTTCAAGTGTTGCTCCCATGTTAGTGTTGTCCAAGCCTTGATTGGTGAATTGGAGGCGACCAAGGCTTGAAAATGATGAATAAGATAGATGTATACATAGTAAAAATTCTCAAGAAATTAGGGCTTGCGGATGGAGAGGTCGAGACCCAAAATAGTGGTCTAAATAAACTTTGATAGCACCAACTCAAGAGTAGCCTTTTTTAAGTATGAAAATTTTGTTATGGAATCTATATATTGAATTAGTTTCAGAAAACTCCTAGAATTGATAGGGAGGAGTTTCCTAATATATTTTGGAGTTCATAGAATTTTTAAGGATTTATGCGGATAATAGAAAGGAAAATCAAGACTAAGTCACTCTTTCCTTAAATTTGTTTATTTTGGAAAAGTTGGCATATATTCTAATTTTTTTCAAGAGGGTAGGGTTTTCCATGGCATGTTCAAAGAGATGCATAAGAAGAGTTCTGCAATAAATGAGAGTTAAGATTTTAGTGATAAAATTCATGCAACTAATTAAAGATGCAAGGTTTATATAGTGTCACCAAACAAGGTCTAATGAGGGAAATCAACCACCAAGCTTCTTTTCAAAGAATTAAATAATTAATATTTTTGTTAACACATCATTAATATCTTTATTACTATTGAAAAATTTTATAGAGTTTTTACAATAATTTAAAATTTACAGAAAGAGAGGGAAAAGAAATTTGGTATTGGCCAACTAAGTGTGTAGTTATGGATGAGGTGGTTACCCAATGTCCCCTCCAAATGAGTGGTAACCAACCATGATGACTTGAAAATTCATTTTTTTATTAATTTGAAATCAAATAATCAGTTCTCTAATGAAATTAAGTAACATTCCCTCCATTTTTAAAAATTCAAACTTTTGAATTTTATATATTCAAAATTTAAATTTTGAAGTGCAAATTTTCAAAATTGACATAATTTCATGAAATGAAAATTATAATAATGTTTTATTTTATATAAAAACTAATAACCTTGAAATTAGTAAATTTTAAAATCTAAAATCAAGTCCTAACTTTTTGTACTTGACCTTTTTTGTCTTTGGTTTGCTTCTTTGTGTCACATCACTAATGCATCCATACACAAGTATTCTATGTTGATGGATAAAGAGTAAGCAATATATGTGAAGTATATGACAAATAAGAGAGGATTTTAGAATTTCTATCAAAACACTTTCAATTCAACCACAAACAATAAGAATGGTGAATAAAAATAAACAATCAAACATGTAATAAAATAAGTTATGGCCAATGCACAAGAGATTATATAGAAAAACATAGTGATTAAGTCAGAATTACAATATTTTTTTTTTGTGGAAACCCATGGCGGGGCCTACGCGTTAATTAAAGGAAAATAGTACAAAGTCATAAAAAGATCCTCACGCTCTCTACTGCTCAAAAGAGCTACAAAAATAAAAGAAAAAAAAACCTACGAGCATAAGGTCCTTACTACACAAAAGTACAAGAAAACCTAGGTACATTCTACGGTGCTTAAGCACAAGCACCCAAAAATAGGGATGAAAAGGAAAATGAGCTTGCACGATCTGCTTCCCAGCATAAATTCTATAATCCTTAAAACCTGAACAAAAAACCTACAAGAACAACACCAAACAGCAGAAACAAACTCTATAATATCAAAAAGTAAAGAAATTATAAGCCCAAGGATATAACCAGCATAATTTTTTATAGCAGTAGTAAGACGACCTCCAGAGGATGACATGCGGGGAGTTTAACCAACCAATCAAATAGTAATTCCAACACCGACAGCTGGAAGCAAATAAACTAATAGATTCCCAAAAAGAACCCCCCACATTGCCGTAACAGAAGCCAGGAAGATCCTCCACCACACAAGAACAAACTATAGGTAGCAATTATACATAATAAC
Source organism: Dendrobium nobile (assembly GCA_022539455.1). NCBI lineage: Eukaryota > Viridiplantae > Streptophyta > Magnoliopsida > Asparagales > Orchidaceae > Dendrobium > Dendrobium nobile. Next base: position 25,716,756 of record CM039727.1, read on the forward strand.
ATCACCAACCCCACCAAAATTGAAATTCTAAGGCTCCAGCAAAATAACCAAATCCTCAAAATAAACCAACCAGGACAGAACAAAGGCAGCCGTAACACCCAAAAAAATTCTGTATAAACCGACAAAGCCATAATCATAAAACTCAAAATAACAACCCCCAGCCTTACCGACCCACAAAAATCCCCAGCTAGCCAAAACCTGATAAAGGGAAAGAAACAAAAAGACCAAACTTGCAACAATAATTTGATTGCAAACAAAATTTAAGTCCTTATTCACAAAAACAGTAGACAAAGCAACACCCAGCTGCAGCTTGCCCAACTACTGAAGAACAAACACACCTCATAAGAATCCTCATACACAAATACATTAGCCAAAGCAATACCCAGCCGTAGCCTGCCTAGCCACCAAAGAACAGAACTGACAGACAAGCATAAAAGGCAAAAAAGAAACAAAACAGAGCAAATCTAGCTACCATAGGGATTAAACCAAACCAAACCACCAAGAACATCGACCATCAAAACACTAAGAGTTAACATAAGGAATATTAGTTTGATCCAATCTTAAGAGGCCCTTAACATAACAGGGTAAAAAAAAAATAGAGATATCAGTAAAAATATCAAAATCACAACCCCATGTAGCCAATGTCTGAGTAACATCATTCCCATTTTCATCAATAACCAAGAAAAAAACAATTTAAATCCTTTCTTAAATTTTTAATATCAGGCCTTAAATAAAGATGGAAAAATAGCAGATTTTGTCTTCTCTAAAATCCATAGACTTATTATCAAAGTGAGAGGCCACCTTAACCACCACATTAATACAATTGAGATTAAGAAAAATATTTAAACCATAAAAAATAGCATAGGTGATAGCAAAATCCTATCAGCATTATTAGCAGGATCCACAAAATCGAAAAAATAATTACCCTGATGATCCCGAAGCACACCAGCACAGGTAACAATAGTATCTCTTTTAATACAATCCACATTCAACTTCAAAAAGTTGGTGGGAGGCTGCATCGAGTAAATACATCTAGGGATATCCTTAAAAGATTCCATATCCAAGTTAATGCCAAAATTCTTAGCAGTAAAAGAGAAATTCTTAAAACTTTTGTAAGAGAGTAAATTCGCAGAATAAAGAGCCATAACTTATCTTTAATGTTATGGATAATTCTCTGAGCGTTCATGGCAGTTCCATTGAAATGAGAACAGGAATTAGTAATAGAGTCAATCGATTGACCATCCAACCAACAATCTTGCCAAAAGAAGATATTGCCCCTACCCAGACCCCACATAATAAACGGTTCCACAAGCCACTTAACAAAATAAAGGAACTTCCAAACTATAGAGTTACCAGTATTGAAAACACACAAGGTGGGATGCTTCTCACCACAGTACTTAGCAACCATAAATTTAGCCCAAAGAAACTCATGGGCACGAAAATTGTATCATAATTTGAAAGAAAAAGCCATGGCCAAGTCATACAAAGGTTTACAGCCTAAACCACCTTCTTTCAAAGTTCCACAACAATTAGACCAAGAGGACCAATGAATTTTAGAACTGCTACTCATACCTTTCCAGAAAAATTTATTAATGATTCTATCAATCCTCTTACACACAGTCTTAGTAGGAAATAAAGTTTGAAAAGTATAAATAGGGATAGAGCAAAGAACACTCTTAATGAGAGTAAGACGACCCCCAAAGCTTTAGAAATTAACATCCCAAGAGGAGAGCCTATTAAGCACCACAGTAATTAAATCATCAAATAAGAAAGACTTTTTCCTCCCCTTATAAAGAGGAACACCCAAATACTTAAAAGGTAAAGTGCCAATGCTAAAACCAGTGATATTCTTAATAGCCATAACACGACTAGGAGTAACTTTCTTAGCAACATTAAAACAACACTTGTGTTTATTCAAAGCCAAACCACTAATCAACTCAAATTGGTTAAAAAAATCCACAAGCCTATTAATCTTACCCAAAGAAGCATTGGTAAAAACAATGAAATCATCAGCAAAATATAAATGCAAAATTTTAAAACCACCAAGAGTATAGAAATAGAGACAAGGGAACTTAGTAATCATATCCTCAAGGCCTCTGGATAGGTAATCCACAACAATAATAAAGAGATCAGGGGAAATAGGATCCCCCTGCCTCAAACCATGAGAGGCCTTAAAGAAACCATGGCTCTTAGCATTCACAATGATAGAAAAGTAGGGGCTTTCGATGCAATTTTTAATAAGATTGGTAAACTTCAAATCAAAGCCAAATAAGTTTAACATTTTGTAAATGAAATCTCAATTAATATTATCATACGCTTTGGTAATATCCAATTCGATAATTATATTACCACCTCTAACTTTAGCATCCAAATCCTGATAGAATTCTTGGGCCAACAAGATGTTATCAACAATAGCACGACCTTTCATAAAACCCATTTGAAAGGGAGAAATAATTCTAGGCAGATGCACAGATAAACAGTTCATCAAAATTTTAGAGATAAGTTTATAAAAGAAAGTACATAAACTAATAGGTCTAAAATCATTTCAAGAATTCAACGAATGATTCTTGAGAATCAACACAATAGAAGCAGTAGTAAAAAATTTTGGTATAGACACACCATTAAACAATTTTGTAACAATCGAGAAAATGTCATCATAAATAATAGACCAAGACTTTTGAAAGAACTTGGTGGTGAAACCATCCGGGCTAGCAACAGAATCACCATTCATCCCAAATACAGTATCCTTCGCCTCTTCAAGAGAGGGTGGAATAGTCAAACCATTATTATCATCACTCGAAATAAGCTTAGGAATAATAGAAGGGTTGTTAATAGTAGAGGGAGAATAAGATTTATTGAGATGATTTTTAAAATGGTGAACATCCAAACTCACAATCTCCTCATACTCTTCAGTAATAGAACTATCATCTCTATAAATATTGAAGATAGAATTCATAGCACGTTTCTTCTTAACTAAAGCATGAAAATATTTAGTATTGTTGTCCCCATCAACCAAATGTTTAAAAGCCACTTTTTGTTACCAAAAAGTTTCTTCTTGCATTTGCAAATTAAAAAGAGCATCCTTAGCTTCACAAAGAAAAGAAAAATTAGAATCAAAAGGACACGATTAAGTTTGCTTTTCCAAAAACGTCACCCTTTCCTCCTCACGAAGAATGTTAGAAAAAAGATTCTTAAAACATGATGGTTCCACCAATTTAAGACTTGCTTCAGCCTTTTAAGTTTCAGCCAAAGCTTATTCATACCACTCAAAGAGTTATCCGACATAAGAGGAGCTTGCCAATTAGTCTTAACCACATCCAAAAAAGAATCATGAAGCAACCACATATTTTGAAATCTAAAATGAGTTTGGGAAATAATATGTCTAAAGTTAATTTTAATCAAAAGAGGAGAATGATCTCATAGAGTCCTGCTCAAGTGATCCACATGAGTAGACTCAAAGGTATTAAGCCAAGCATCATTAAATAAAATTCTATCCAATCTTTTCCATAAATGCCCACGATTCCACGTAAAATTATTACCAATAAAGCCAATATCAATCAGATTACAATCTATTATCATACCATTGAAATCTTCCATGGATTGATAAATAGGGAGAGAACCCCCTATACGTTCAATAGGGTTAGCTATAGTATTAAAATCACCTCCAATAATCCATCGAAGATTACAAATATTATGAAACTGAGAAATTTGATCCCATAACAACTTTCTAGTATAACGAGAGGAAGCAACATACACAAACGAAGCACAACAATGAAAACTAGAACTTTCAATATTGCAATGAAGAACTTGGGTATAGTCCCCAATCACATCAATTTTAACAAAATATTTCCAAAACACCCAAATTTTATTAGCAACATTAGAAATAGTATGTTTGAAACCCAAAAATTTCACAGTACTAAGAAACTTATCCATAGAAATAAGAGGCTCCAATAACATAAGAATAACAACATTATGAATACGACATAAATTTTTAACTCTAACTTTAGAAGACGGGAAACCCACACCCCTCACATTCCAAATAATAGCGTTAAACATAAAAAAATAATGATTAATGAGAAGTATGCGAGCGTGTGCTTCTAGGAGATTGTAAAATAACATGCTTTAGTTTTCGACCTTTCTTATCGCAACTCTTAGAAAAGCTTAGATCATTATCATCTCTAGCAAAACACTTAGCCATCATTTGAACTTCATCCGTGTCAGTATAAGCATCACTAAGATATGTATCATTTGAATAAAAGTTACTATCATTCATCATACATGATTGCCCCTTACCAAGAGGTAAATTACCTTCCTCAATAAGTACCCCATCTTCCACTGAACTATCATTATAAGCCAAAGTTTTGGATTGCATGTCCAGCAACTTCTCAATGGGAAAAACAACCTTAAGATTTATAGGCTCATTACTATCCATCATAATCTCATTAGCCTATACCTTCAAAGATTCAGAGATATGCATATTAGAAGCATTAGTCTCAATAATAATAGGAATGTTTTCAACTAGATTTTCCTTATAAATACAGGGATTAGAAATTAAAGGAGAGAGAGTGATGCTATCTAATTGCATCTCCCCTACTGGGATAGTAGGATTATTCAGAAAATGTTCCACAGTTTGCTGAATAAGCTCATCAACCTCACTAGTAACCATCGATTCAGCCTGAACACATAGACTGAACATTAATCAACTCATTACTCAAATTTGCCTCAGCACAAATCTTATTCGTAGGAATAACGCTCGTGTCCTGGACGATATCCTCATTCAACTTAAATTTCTCCTTCTTCAAGTTTGAATGAAGCTTAAAACACTCCGACATGTTATCACCATGCATCCTACAATGGTTAAAAAAAATAGGCAAGTTCTCAAATTCAACTTTCTATAAATACCCATTCAATCTAGAACTTAGCTAAATCTCGAAGGATGCTTTTTAGAAATATCAAGTTCAACAAGGACACGAGCTACAGCTAGACGAGAAACAGAAGCTGTAGCCTAATCAGTTTTTAGAGGCCTATAAAGAAGAGAAGCTCGACCAAAAAGAATTTGTGAATTAAAAAAATAAAGCCTTAAGTTGGGGCAAGAAACCCAAACCGGTGCAATAGGCGACTCTTCCCGAACATTGAAATTAGGTGTCCATTTTAGAAGATGCATTTGACAAGCCTGGATGTAGTAAGATCTTCTCGAGAAAATTCGGCTATAGTCCAAGTCATTGCTCAGCTGAATGGCCACATGCCGCGGATCAAGCAGACCTATGTGAAAGGAACCCGAAAGCTTCAGATTCATAAAATTTTTTTGAATGATATCAAGATTAGGACGTATAAGAGAAAATTTTCCAACCAACGTAAGGGCAAAAGGAGCAACAAGTAACAAAACAACAGAGTCATCAAACATTAGAGTGGGACAACCTTTAAACAAAGTATGCACAAATTTAAGCTGAGGAGAAGTAGTGGATGAACCCGCAAGTACATCCTTAAATGATCGAGTTTTACCATTAAGAACCATAACAATCGGTGGGGAAGATGACGACGGAGTCGTCATCTCCCAGACAGTCAAAAAATGAAACGAAAACAAAAAAAAGTAAATAAAATCAATGCAGAAGAAGACACAAAGGAAGAAAACCAGATCAAACAAAAAAAAATCCATCGAAAACCACACGAAAAGGCCCCCGGAAGAAGGCCACTAAGAGAAACCCTAGATTGCCCGGGAGTAGCCTGAGGCACCAGAGCAGAGCACATCAGAGAAACGTTGCTCTTAATGGTACCAATAAATCAGAATTACAACATAAATGATAAAAATCACCGGCAATATTAGATCACAAACTAGTGAATCAACTGATGTAATCATACACCATAATTCTTTGGTGATGAATTAAGTGTAAGACATATGAGTGGGTATAGGATTAGTAAGCACAATTATTATGAATATACTCAACCAGGCTATTAATGACTTACAAATCAAATACCAAATTATATAAGTGTGTATGAAAATATAATGGTGATAGGGAAGTTATTATGTTGCATTTGAAAGAAATGAACTAATAAGCATAATATGTATTGATATACTTCAAGTCATAAGCATATTAACATTAAACATAAAGATCACCACAAGTATATTTTATCAAGATATGAGTGGCAACACAAGTCAGTAATGAAATTTACAAGGTTCAATATTTCTATAAATTCAATCTAGGAGTATAACAAAATGATGTGTTTGTTTTGTGCATCAATTTCAAGCAACACAGAAGATCACAATGATGCATGCATGCCATGTATCTCTATTGCATAGCATTATACAGTATCATGCTTGGCTTTAACTCAAAATGAACTTTTGGTTAAGATTTATTTATATATTTTCAACATTTTTCACAAAAGTTAAGGCAAGAATGATTGCTTTTTCTCATTGATTATCATAAATTCATTGATCATTGGTTCTCTATTCTTTTACCAAAGTTAGTTGCTTCTTGATAGTTTTCTCATGTATGCTCTCTCACCTAATAATGTTTTTATATGATTCCAGATGGTTCACATTGTTAGTGCTAATGCCTTCTCAATAATAAGCTTCTTATAAAGAATGCTTTTTTTTTTCTATATTTCATTTGCATACTTTTACATGTCTCCTCTCTCTCTCTCTCTCTCTCACTCTCTCTCTCTCTCTCATATATATATATATATATATATATATATATATATATATATATATCTTCTCAAATTGACTTTTATTATCTTTATCCAATCTTTTATTCTTTTATGTATGATTTATTTTCAAGATTTTTATCACTTCTGTAAGTCACAAGGTGTAATAACCTAAAATTTCATAAATTGAATTAATTTTAAAATATAAAAAATATGAATAAAGCACTATGGCATTGAGCTGGAAAGCACAACGACACTCTATTCTTTATTTTGTTGTAATAAAAAAGTTTGCATGCAGCACAACGATGATGTGGTCTATATCATCGTGATTGCATGCACATATTGATGTGTGTGTATGTATATATATATCCTCCAACCAAGCCATTCCCTCCCCATTTTTGTTTCCTTATTGGGGAAGAAAGGACGAGAGGAAGAGGAGAGAATGGAGAGGGAAGAAAAGAAAAAGTGGAGAGGCATTTTGTTTGTTTCTTTTGTTATAAAATTTATTATAATTATTATAAGTGACATCTACTCTACATATTTTTTTATTAATATCATATTCTATCTATTTTCTCTCTCCTAAAAGTGATAAAATATAATATATCATATTTTATTGAAGTTTCACTATGTCACTTTTGGTATGTAGTGGATATCGTTATCTTATACATTTTGGCTGGCATATATTAAAAATTTTTCTATTAGTTTTGCATATATGATATTTGAATTGAAATGGGTAAAGTAAGATTGGGTGTAAAATGATCAGAAGCTAATATACTTAATTTGAATATGAGATACATGACATGCATGTGATTATTATTCATTTGATATAGCTTATATTTTGGAATAATATGTGCATATAGATGAGCACACTAGATTGATCTATATGTTATAATAATTACATATAATGTATATAGTGTGCCTATGTTCATGATATACATGATATGGAATATATATAAGGATAAGCAAAATAAATGAACTAATCTGCTAGCTGAGTCAGATAGGATTGATACTGATATGATTGAGAAGACTAATAATTGATATATGACTGATGAGAAATTGATAAGATTGTTGATAGATAAGGCTGATGATATATGAGACTGATGAAAGGTGAGTAGAGCTAGATTGATGACTAATGATTGATAAGATCAATAATTGATAAGATTGATAACTGATGAGATCGATTCTTAGTGGGTTTCCTACAAGATAATGAGATTGCTTTCTATTGGGTTAGCCCAAAATATATAAATACATGATACAAGAGACATGATATGTGATAAAATATAAAGAAAAAAAAAAGATCTATAAGATACATGATACTAGAATTATGATAGATGATATATGATACTATTTATATGAGTAATTAATTGATATGAATGACTAGCTGATCGAATGATATAAGAAACATGACTGATATGTAGCAAGACTGATAAAGTGCTGATATGAGTACATAACATATAACTAAAGACACATGATATATGACACATATGATATGATTTATTCACTTAATATAAAAAAGTACTATTTATATGAACATAATTTTTTGTACATTGATTTTAGCTGTAGAATTTGATGACTTGTTAGGCTTTTATCTTCATTAAGTGGTTTTTACATATGAAAGGGTGAGGAATGAGTTGAGTGAGGTTGATCTTGGTGGAAATTTTAGTTTTTATTTCTATTTATTAGTTCTTCTTTTATGATCATGATGGATGTTAATAATGGATTATTTTTTTATTGAATATCTAGACTATTGTATATGTTATTTTAGGGTATCAATCAATGTGTAAATATTGGATGAATAGTAATATATCTATGTTTTTTAATGTTTATATTAAACGGAAGAAATTAGTAATCCCATGTTAATGATTAAGAAGGTATAAGATGCTATTCTTCAAATTTAGATATTGGGGAATTACAAAGTGGTATTAGAGAAAATGTATTAGAAGAATTAAATTATAGCAAGAACTATAGGATTATTTATGAGTGGGTAGAAATGGGGTATTTCCTAAAGCCAACTGATGGTGGTATAACCCCTAGTGATTCTAAAGGTTATTCACCATTTGGAGAGGAATCCGTGGATAAGGACCAGAGTGACGAGCTCAAGTTGAGTTGGTTCATTGACAATGGTCACATTATCCATAATCCTTTATTGAATCATAACATTTTGGAGATGGATCTCTGCATCTTGGCATGATTATCTACAAACTTTGGCAAATTCTTGGTAGAAATTACATCATATGGGCCATCTCTTTTTGGGACTAAACACAAAGATGGGTTGAGTAGAAATAATAAAGCAGCGTGCTAAGTTTGTTCTTTCTAAGGAGAGGAAAATCCACAATGAGATAATGGCTAAGGTGAAGAGGTTGGAGCATAAGATGGCTCAGATGTAAGAACAACAACAATTTGAATTGAAACTATCTATAGATGAAGCTGTAATGGCCATGGAGGCTAAGGATCAAGTAGAGGTGATTGTTGTCGATTACAATGTAGTTGTTGAGGCCAAGGATACGGTGAAGTGACTATTGTGGATCTAACTATAAGGCTTGTTGGAAACAATGGTTTTTTAAGGAAGCTCACGTAAAAAGGTGAACTTAATGTGAGGTTCAATGATCACTCCTTTTTATTTTTTTTTTGAGATTTTCCTGAAAAATGAAAGTGAGTAGAAAGCTATGGCTTGAGTGCAACCAAATAGTAGGCCACATTAGTCTTTTGTAATTACAATTTGGTCATAAATGAAAGGAGAATTCTTTCTTTTTGGTTTATGTATGAGCTAATTTTGATTTTTTTCTATTTCTTCTTCCTTCTGTTGTATATATGGGTGGTGTGCTAATTTTTTATTATGTACTAACTATATATCTTCGAGCCTTTGGAGGCTTTAACCATCACATTTGTGAATGTGACCATTGTTGGTCATGTGGAGTCGATGAGGGACTTGTTCTTGGTGCTAGGTTCTATCTTTTCTAAGAAAGTGATCATTAGGTCCTACCAACTAGGACAATTCGCTCTACCTTCATCACAGAGCTCATAATTTTGGAAGGAGAGGGAATTACTCGGTAATGGTGTTAGGTGCCATCATTTGAGGCACTAAGACTTGCAAAGTAAGGTGAGGATCCCTGCATAACTTATGCGGAGCTTGGCATAAAAGTGGAGGCATGTCCCATGATGTCACATTTCCAATAATCACCTACAGTATTATCCATGTAAGACTTGTAGCCTATTAGGGGCTCATGTGTTACTCAATACAAAGCTTATTTCAAAGGGAGGGAGTTAATTAAAAATGGATGAGACATTTGTTATGAATATTGTTGCTAATGCCTATAGTCACCTATAGTGTTGGAGCATGTAAGACTCGTCGCCTACTAGGGACTCACACACTACTCAATGTGGAGATAACTACAAAGAGGGGAGTTAGACAATAATGATTGGGGAATTTTATTTATTGAGATACTTTGGCTGATGATCAAGATCTTTGATAGAGTGGAATTTGTCTTGTTCATATTGAATAATGAATTTTTTTAAGGACCATTGGCTTACCTCGTATGGCATGTGGTATGTTTATGTATATGCATCTTCTTAAGACTTTCTAGATTTGATGAATCATTATTTCTATTTATGGTGGTTAGGTACGGTGCTTCGTGTATTCTTGCTTATAAATATAGGTGTGTGTTTATAGAACATATGGATAATCACATTGATGCTTTCATGGAGATAATGCTCCAAGTCATTTTAAGGTGAGATTAATTTTTGATGGCTAGTGTGACATCGGGTTGCCATCAACCTGGTGATGTTCTTCCTTTGACATTAGAGATGAAGAAAAAGAGAAAGTAAATGTCTGTTCCTTTCTCATGTTAGTTTTTAGGTATAAAAGGGTTATTTACATAGGAGGAAACTTGGTACCCTGTATTTCTAGGAAGAAAAAGAGAAAAAGTTGGATCAAGTGTAGATATAGCAAAGAATCATAGTGGTTCCAACCTTTCTCCTTTTCTGTTATGTACTTTTGACCAAAATTTGTAGTTCATGTGGATGTTCTAGCCTAACTGGTTATGCTCGTCAAGTAGTTGGAGGGGAAGAGTTTTCTCCTTGGGCAAGTAGGGGAAGATATATCTTGCCTAATTTGCCCAGGGGAGTTTAGAGCTCTCAATTATGAGAGTGCCCAAACTCTTTCTTTCTAGTGGAGCGGTGTGATCTTAAAGAGTTCTCATTTAATATAATGAAATGATAGTGGATATTTATTTTTTAATTCCTTATATTTATTGGGATTGGTGCTTGATCACCATGTACTGCATTAGAAAGTTTATTGGTTTCATCATGCACCTATTTATAAATTTTTGTGATATGAGACATGTAATTGAGGTTGAATGTAATGCCTTTGAGATATGAAATAAAGATGACATGTTTTTGTACTTCTGATTCATTCTCCATTTCTCACTATAAGAATATTATTTGAGCATGAAAATGCATGACCTTTCCTTAGCCATGTTTGTGCTTTCTTAGAGTAAGGGAAATTGATGAAACTTTATTACTCTGTGTGCTCAACCATAAATAAAGTAATGGGTCTTACTATAAGGATGACTTTCCTTTAAATTAGGGGGCACTAGTGCTCGCACTAGTTTTAACTTTTTGGGTGCCTCAGCTCGAATCAGTGAATACTCTAATCAATTTTTTTTTTAGCTGACCAAGAGAGGTTTGGACAATCCTACATTTCTCTTGTGATTGCTCTTGTTATTTTTAGATGTGGCTTTTCAATGAATGTAGGCCTTGATGTATTTCATTAAAGTGCTATTATTTTTGTATTTAATGTTCATTTGCACTTTTAATATGCCTAATTATAGTAATGCTCATGCTGATTACTATTCATTTATAAGCCTAACTCTTCTAGTTCTTTAAATATTTCTTCTAATTCAATATGCTCTTTATTCAAGGATTCATGTTTTTCTTCTAATGTAATATACTTTTCTTTTAAAGAATCATGCTTATCTCTAATGCAAGAAAATTAATTTTTAAAATTGTAATTATTTATAGCATTTGTATGCTCTTCTATCAAATTAAAATTTTCTCTTTTAAGATGTGAGTACTTCTTTTTCAATTTTCTATATGAATCATGTAGTTGTTAGAATAAAGAGAATAATTCATTATAAGTTAAATCATATACCTGATTGCTATCAGAGTCAACAATGTTTTCTTTAGCCATTAAGCACAAGATGGTCACATCTTGTTCAACCTTAGTTTACGATGATTTTGAATATGAGTATGCCCAAAAAGCCTTTTAAAAATTTTGTTTTCCCTCATTTGCATTTCCTTTGTCCTCACCCTTATCCTTAGCTGGTTGGCCCTTTGTGTTCGATCAGTCGAATCAAATATATCCTAGATTATTGCACTAAAAATTAATTACATCAATAGAAAACTTATTTAATTTTACATTTTTACCCTTTTATCTTTCAAATCGATGCTTTTTTTGTGTTTCAATAATTTTTTTAATTGCCTGGTCATCAGTGCTATATCATCATTTCCATCTATTCCTGAGTCACTACTTTTTGTATAATCAACCTTTAGTGTTATTATTCTCTCTATTTCTTTTCTATCGAGCATGCATTAATCTAACTAACCTTTTTCTCATAGGCAATATAAGAACTGAGAATATTACTAATAAAAAATGGATTTCAATCTTTTGACTTAGATGTCATAGTTACTTTGCTTCCCATGAGTGAGTTAAACAACATAAAATTTTATTAACTTCATCATAATTTGAAATATCTCTACCAATGCATGCAATGATAAGATGATTTTTATTGACCTAGTATGTATACTTGAAATTGGTTCACTACGTTGCATGTGAAAGAGTTCATATTCATGTAAAAGTATATTTATGTGAGATTGTTTTAATTCACTTGTGCATTCATAAGTAATACAAAGTCAACCCCATATTTCTTTACTAGTAGTACAAGTTGAAAAATGTATGTAATTCTCATATTACAAAGCATAAAAAAATAATTAAGACATTTGGCATTAAGTTATGCTAAATCACGATCTTTTATGGACCATTCAGTAAAAGGAATCACTATTTTATTTACATTCACAATTCCGAAAGGTAAAATATATCCAGTTTGAATCATATGCCACATTAAAAAATTCTTATACTATAAAATGGTAGGCATATGAATATTCCAAAAATTGAAATAAATGCTATGAAATAAAGGGGGTCGAGTAAAAGAATACCCTTCCACGGTGTTACAATTACCAAAGTGTGGCATGTTCATTAACTCAACATATTTAAATCTAAAAAGTGAGAACCCCAATTTGAAACTAATTAAATGTGGTATGAGGGCACTTGAAGATGCAAAGGCATAACAAGATAGGGGTGAATTGGTTCATTTTAAAAAATTATTTTGCTTTAAAATAAAGCTTTAAATATGTGAAAGAGTTTAAGAGATTAAAAATGGTTCAAACCAAAAACCAAAAGCAAAAGAGACATTTTCTTTGTTTTTAAACTTTTAGAACACACACCACACACACACACACACACACACACATATATATATATATATATATATATATATATATATATATTCCAAATTTTTTTTTTAAATTCAAACAGAGATCATTCATCAAAAGCCTATTTAATAAAGATAATCAAAATAAAGCCAAAGTGAAGTAAGATAAATTGTAAGAATAATAAGTGCATAAAAGTAAAATTATGCAAACTAGGTTTATATTGATTCAATCAAAAAGACCTATGCCCAGTCCCAAAGGTCCTCCTCTTTGGATATTGCATTAACTTAGACTCCTTTAGTACACAACTAAGCATACATGTCCTTCTCCCTTACAACAGGTGGAGTAAAAAATTTATAAAATCTAAAGAATTATTCTTCTCTCTCCCATCTCTCCTCCATTCTACTGTGTGATGTAATTCGTCCTCTCCATCTTGTAATCTCCTTCTTTCACTCCATAACCTAATAAAGATGTCGATCCCTCCACGACCAGGTGAAGATGTTGATCCCTCCTTTCCCTCCTCGACTAGGAGGAGATGGCAACCCTCCTGCTCATCATAATAGTGAAGATACCATCCTTCCTCTTGCCTCTATAACCCAATTGTAATAACCCATATTTTGACCCAGGAAAATAAGTTTTTTTTTTTTGGAGTTAATATAACTCTAAATTGTAAACAGCCTTTGCCATAGTTTTTTATTTTAGTATTTTACTTGCACAAAGTTTTGCATAACTTTTGGTCACCGGTGAAAATTCTTAAGAAATTGATCCCTCTTGATACAAGTGAGGATTTCAGGACTATTAAGTATCTGTTTTGTAAACCAATTTCTCTAATATTTTCTAAATAAAATGATTTATTTTATGAATATTTTATTATAAATTTTGAAGTACTAAAATATTTTCTTTAAATTTTGTACTAAAGAATTAATTAAATTAAATATTATACTAATATTATATTATTATTAAATAAAAATCTAAATCCATTATAAGTTTAAGTTATGAAATAAGATTTTTCATTTCATTCCCTATTCACATCAGCTAACATAGAGCTTTTAGAGAAAAATTAAGAGAAATGTATGGAGAGAGAAAATAAATCTTTGGATTTGGAGGTCATGGAGCAATTTTTGTTAGTCAGACTAGTTAAGAAGATTGTTTGTCTCTCTGTAAGGAACCTTTACTATATTTTTATTTTAAAAAATTTTGTGATTTTAGTATTTTTTTATCAAATTTGCATTTTCATTATCAAAATAATGTAAAAAAAATTATATTTATAAAAGTTTCATCATGTAACTTTTTATATGTTATAGAGATTATGATTATGAGCATTTTGAGTATTTATTTAAGATTTTTCATTGGATAATTTTGAAAATACAACATTTTTTTGGTCTACCCATAAATTCATTTTGATGCCTAAAAATATTAGTATAGTATAATAAAAGTCTTAAAACATCATTTTACACAATCCCTAGTATTTTGGTAATTTTTTAAAAATGTGCATTTTTACTTAATAGAGATTTTATTGGCTACCGTTATGACATTTTGGTATTTTTTGAATTAAGATTAATAATGATTTATTTACTGTAATACATTAAAAATTAATATGGATATGTGCTTAAGTAATAGCTGGTCGCTATTACTGGTATAATATAATAATAATAATAACATATGTGTAAAAGATAAGTAAAGATTGGTTAACCCTTTGGTTGGAGATTGATTGATCTGTATAGGATGGTGGGCCGATGGACTTTACTTCAAATAAAGTGGTTTGGAATTATTCTCTATTAATTCACATGATACACTGGTTGGGAGTTATAAGGAGATTATTACCATGCAGACAGGTAAAGAGTGACGACTCTATTTACTGAACCAATAGTTTACTAACACATATACTAACACTGAAAAATACTATGATAGTAATGATTTCTTACTTCTCTAGTGTGACTAATGAAATATATATTTTATAAGGCATTATTCTTATTATTAGATTTATTTATTATTAATGAATTTATTATTATTGTATTATTCTATTGCTTCTAGATATTGATATTGTATAATATAATTAATTCAATGTGCTTTCCTTTACTAAGCATGTGATTTAGGAGACCTAAATAGCATGTGTACATTATTATATAATTTTATTACATTGATTTGATTTTGACAAGCTTTACCAATGTTTTGATTTGATACTTTATATAATTTTTATACTAATTGATATTATGGATATGATGATTACTTTATAGATTTGACACTTATATTAGTTTACTACTTTACAAACTTTTGTATTGTTGTATTTTACTTTTTCTGTACTGATTCAATAATCATATAAATATAAATGTATTAATTTATCTGTTGACCTGTATATTACTCATTACCATGCTTTAATTTCAGTTATAGGTTTTGATGACATGCTGGGCTTTTTAAGCTCATTATATATGGTTAAATGATTTTAGATTAAGACAAACAAACATGGGTGTGAGACTGGTCAGGATTTATAAGGTTTTGTTTCTTTTTATTTTTCTTTTATACTTAGGATAGAATAATTATGATATGATTGTACAGATCCTGAGTATTGCATATGATTTTTGGAAATGAATATAGATGTGTAAATTAATATTTTGGATTATAAAATTAGTTATGATGTTTAATACTGATATATGATATTAGATAGCTTTGATAATGTTTAATAAAAGATAAATAAATACTTCTTCCAAATTAGATTATGGGACATCATAATTGGTATCAGAGCATAGTTGTTATAAGAATTGATTGTTACCATAATTGTATGAATTGATTGAGAGTTGAGTAGAATGAGTAGATTAAGGTGCATTAATTTGCATACATAATTGAATGATATGTAATAGAATAAACTCATGACTGTATGATTTTTTATAAGTTATGATATAATATTGATTTAATTTGAATTTTAATTATATGGATTTAATTTATCTTGATTTTATGCTTGAATCCTTAAGGGAAATGTCGGGGATGACATTTTCTTAAGGCGGATAGATTATAATAACCTTTATTTTGACCTAGAAACATAATTTTTTTGGAGTCAATATAACTCCAAATTATAAACCACTTTCACCATAGTGTTGTTATTCTAGTATTTTACCTGCACAAAATTTTTCATAATTTTTGGACACTAGTAAAAATTCTTAAGAAATTGGTACCTGTAGGTATAAGTGAGGATTACATGACTGTTAGGTATCTATTTTAAAAACCAATTTCTCTGATATTTTTAAATAAAAATATTTAATTTTTTTAATTTTATACTAAAGAATTAATTAAATTAAATATTATATTAATATTTTATTATAATTTCATAAAAAACTAAATCCATTATAATTTTAAGTCAAAAATTAAGCTTTTTCATTTAATTCCCTTTTCACATCGGCTAATAGAGAGCTTTTAGGGAAAAAATAAGAGAAATGTGAGGAGAGTGAAAAGAAATCTTTGGATTTGGAGATCACGGAGCAATTTTCAATTATCAAGCCAGTTGAGAAACTTTCTCATCTGGCTGTAAGGAACCCTTACCCTTCTTTTTTTTCAAAGATTTTATATTTTTTGTATTTTTCTGATCAAATTTGTGTTTCCATTACCTAAAAATTTAAATTATTTTGTATTGGTAAAACTTTAACCACGTAATTTTTTGTATGTTATAGAGATCATGATTATAAGTATTTTAAGTATTTATTTGATAATTTTCATAGGGTGATTTTGAAAATACAATAATTTTTATCTACCTAAAAATTTATTTTGATGTCTAAAAATAGTTGTGTAGTATAATAAAAGTCTTAAAATATTATTTTTCACAATCCCTAGAATTTTGATAATTTTTTAAAAATATATAATTTTGCCTAATAGGATTTTTGTTGTCTAACATTATGATATTTTGATATTTTCTGAAATAAGTTCAATAATGCTTTATTTACTACAATGCATTAAAAATGAATGTGGATATATGATTTTAAGTAATAGCTGGTCGCTATTACTATTATAATATTATGATAATAATATGTGTGTGAGAAAGACAAGTAAAGACTTATTGACCCATTAGTCAGAGACTGATTGCCTTGTAAAGGATGGTGGGTATATTGACTTTCCTTTAAATAAAGTGGTTTGGTGTTATCCTTTACTAATTCACGTGATACACTGGTTGGGAGTTATAAGGAGATTATTAGTATGCCGACAGGCTAAGAGTGACTATTTTATTTACTGAACAAATGGTTTATTAATATTTATAATAACACTAAAAAATAATGTGATAGCCAATACTTCTTACTTCTTTAGTGTGACTTCTAATATATATATATATATATATATATATATATATTTATATATTATATATATATATATATATATTATATATATATATATATATATATATATAATATATATATATATATATATATATGCAATATTATTATTATTATACTAATTTATTATTACTGAATGGATTTACTATTATTGTATTATTCTACTACTTCTGTATACCGACATTATTTGATACTATTTATTCAATGTGTTTGCTTATACTAAGCACGTGATAGAAGAAGCCTAGATAACAGGTATACATTCTTATATAATTTTAATGTATTGATTTGATTTTGATAGTCTTTACTGATATTTTTATTTGATACTTTATATAATTTGTATAATGATTGGTATTACAGATACAACGATTACTTTATGATTTGACACTCATACTGATTTACTACTTTATTAGATTTTATACTGTAGTATTTTACTATTTCTACATTGATTCAATGATCAAATAAATATAACTATTATGATTTGACTATTGACATGCATATTGCTTCTTTACCGTGCTTTGATTTTAGTTGTAGGTTTTGATGACTTACTAGGCTTTTTAAGCTCATTATATATTGTTAAATGATTTTAGGTCAAGGCAGGCAAATAGGGGAGTGAGGGTGGTCAAGATTTTTAAGATTTTATTTTTCTTTTGTACTCAAGACAAAATAGTTATGGTATGATTATATTGATCCTTAGTATTATATATGATTTTTGGAAATGAGTATAGATGTGTACATTAATATTTTGAATTATAGAATTTATTTTATTATTTAATACTAATAGATGATATTAGATAGCTCTGGTGTTTTTATTAAAAGATAAATGAATCATTGGACATCACACAATAGAGATTATGATCCCTAGCTTCCTTACCTTGCGAGTCTTTCTCCTTAAAGAATTTCCTTCTTAGAGATCCTCTCCAAGTGCTCCAATTAAACACAATTGGAGAACCCAAGATGCATGCTAGTGGAGTAACTATGTGACCCCTCTCACACCCCTTGACTACCTTAAGGCATTCTCCTTCTTCCAACATCACCTCCTCTCTCTCTACCTTGTGAAGTGGACTCTCCAAGCTCTTTCTTAAGAAGGAAACATCTCTGACTGCTCTAGAACCCTTATCCTAAGATGCAATAAGAGTTTATAAAGTTGTTTCTCAAAAACCTTACTTTTATTAAGCCTTCTTATCATATAGTACAATCCACAGATCATACAGTACAATTAGTTCAATTCCATCAAAGATCACCCTGCATAATTCAAAATCATATAATATGATTAGTTATATAGAATCATAGATCTTCTAAGATAAACCAACTTTATCCAATTTAGCATTTTTGCTGGTTGCCCAATTCAATCAAGATTATATAGTATGATTATTAATGAATGATTAGATCCTAATTTGATTCATTAATCTATGGGATTAAATTAGGCAATTATAATTAATGCTCTTATAATACGAATAAGTTCATACAATACAATTAGTTAAAATTTTAAACTTCAAATTTGCCTATTTTAAATAACATAGATTCGATGATAGGGTATTATCCATCAAACACAAACTGACTTAGATATTGATGTTCTACTATTTTGAGCCTTGATTTTTCACTTTTGCTCGAGGTATATTGTACCTAAAATGTTTAGTGACACACATGAAAAATATCTATTGTATAAAGCATGAATATGAGATATTCATCCAATAATATTTGTAATAATCAAAACTTAAGGCTGGGCTCCCAAATTGAAATGAACATTAACATTTTCCAAACACCGTGCAACTCTCTTTGCCCAACGCTTATTAAAAAAAGCAATAAAAAGCTTTATATGATCTCATCTTTTGTAGCATTTGCAAGTTAGTAACAAAACTAGTCTCAGTAGTCCATAGTAAACTATCTTGTCCTAAATAAGAGACTAAGACAAGATTAGACTTCAACTTTTTCTTTATACTATCAAGATGACTAAAATATTGATAACATAATTCTCCTGGGTATATTGAGTAGGTGAGAGAAGTATGAGAGTATCTTATAAATTGTTGTTATCAATAAAAGAATGGTGAAAGCCAATATATGTCAAAATAAAATCAATTATTGCCATGTTTAATTTGCATCATTAACCACATCAACCATATTCATATTTCAATTTAGAAAAACATGTGGAGGAAAATTGAATCAATTTAGATATTGAGCTCTTTAACATTGTGACTAGGTTGAATATGTACGCTCAACAAGGAAGGAGGCTAAAGACTCCCAATGTTGAAACGAAGTTGGGGATGGTGTCTAACTATGATAAGAAAGGGACTTTAGGAAAAATGTTATCATTAGGTTGGAAGCTGCCATTGAAAAATGTTCTATATTTTTGAATGTCATACCTTTATAAGTAATAATAAGTGCAGTAGTATAATCTTTTCACAAAATTACTCTTTAATTAAAATTCTTCTTCAAATAGCTATATAATAATTCTTTGCATGTATTTTCATATTTTTTATACTTTAGATTCATTTGTATTTATATACATATTGATTTATTTATCATGCTCTTATGTTTATTAGTATTTTTATTCTATATGTTATTTCCTTAGTGATTGTGTAATAATCAATAGAAAAAATGAAGAATTTATTTATCTTTATTATTGGACTTACTACCATGATTATTTTTGTCTTCGCTTAGCTTGGCGAGGATTCATTCTATAGATAATTATTATTATGTTTGATAATTCTATAATTTTTTTTGCCCTTTAGTCATTCCTTAAATTGTTGTTATATAATTATTAGATTTAATTGTATAATATATTTTATAAAACTCAAAATAGTATTTTCTTTGAAGTTTATAGATGGCAAGGCTAAACAAGACCATTTCATCAAGGCTTGCATTTTGGGAATTCATTATTTATAGATGTAGTGATTGAATATTACTTGTATATCATTTAATTTTCCCTTCGAGCTCTTCTTCTATCTATATTGCTGGATAACAAATTATGCAATTTAAAAAAAAAATAATATCTTTATTGATTACTTCAATTTAGAAGTTTTAATTGATGAAAAGTTGTATAATACATAAATGACATTCAATTTTACATTTAAGCTATGATATGAAATTAAAATAGATTTATTATCATTTTAGTATTTTAGAAATTAAAATAGATTTATTATCATTTTAAAATTTCATTTCTATAAAGGTTTTGACAAATGTGTTGTAATATAAAAAACATCTTTTTCATCTCATTCTATGATATAATCATAATAGACCACTAATAAGACTCAGAGGCTATGACATGGGCAAATGTCAAGCTAAGTGTAATGGGGTTTAGAAATGAGAGTTCATTTTACATGCTTTATTATTTTTGCCTATTTTTAAAGGTTATTATCTCCTCAAAAAAGCGTCACAAATTTATTTGAGAATTTGGTTGAAGATACTAGTGGTGTACAAATAATAATTAGCCTATGGGTAGCCTTTTGTAAGAGCAATGTATAAGGAAAGATGTCTTTTGATACCCACTAATTCCAAGTACAGGTGAAAAATAATGGTGAAAACTTCACATGTTAAACTAAATACCTCGATCTTTTCTTATAACTCCAATGGAGCTATTTCATCACAGACCTATACATCTCACCCATTCAAGGAGATCACATTATTTTAGGCATTCAATGAATAAAATAATTAGGTAATATTTCAGCCTAATACAAAACTTTGACCAATATATTTTATTATAATGGTGATACCATATCACTTAATGGCTTCAACTGATGCAGTCCATGACCCTTAATATGAGATTTTGATGATGACAAATAATGCCGATTAAATTATTATTCATTGAGTATTTTTTATTTCTGCTCTTGGCTGTGAGTAATAACATTTTAGGGAGATCAGAAATTACTCAAGATAATAATAAGACTCAAGACTGGGTAGAGTAGGATGTGGAGTCTGTAACTCTTTAATTGTCTTTTTTTATTATTATTTTTTCTTGAGTCTGGACACAAAGTGTATGCAAAATTGAGCAATCATGCACACACAAAAAGGGAGAGGTTTTTTAAAATTAAAGAATTTTTTTTTTGTAGATCGTACTATACAAGTTTAAATCATACTGTACAACGTACTCTGGCTCACTAACTATATGTGAACAAATTATACTGTACGCTATGTATCGTACTGTACGATGTGTTTCTAATTAAAAATTATAGTTTCCAGATTAATTTAAGTAAGCTCTTAAATTATGAATTTTGAACTGATCGTATTGTATAATCCAATCGTATTGTACAATAATTTGAATACTTACTTAAATTAACCCCTATGATTAGTCGGTAAATCAAGGATTAATTTTTAATTGGTTATCATATTGTACAACATGGTTTGTATTGTATGATCAATTGAGGCTATTTTCGATCATCCCAAATATCGTACCGGACGATCCCTTGATTTCTGAACTAATCGTACTGGATGATGTTCAAATTGTACCGAATGATATAAAGCTTTTAAAATATCATACTGTATGAAGTGGATCGTACCAAACGATGAACAAAGATGAGTTTTTGTTATCCCAACATTCATCTTGTACTAATAGAAGGAAAATAACACATCGTACTGGAAGATTTTTAATCATATTATATGATGTTGTTCAGAGAAATTGCATATTCGTACTCCGTACCAGGATGAAGGCTATTTTGACTGATTGTATTATATGATCTTGGATTGTACTATACGAACATAAATGGCTATATTAAAAATTTAGGGTTTCTTGGAGCCTGATTTAAATATCTAAACTTCTTTATTTTGAAAGAAA
The DNA here is from genome assembly GCA_022539455.1 of Dendrobium nobile. NCBI lineage: Eukaryota > Viridiplantae > Streptophyta > Magnoliopsida > Asparagales > Orchidaceae > Dendrobium > Dendrobium nobile. The sequence continues at coordinate 25,738,971 of CM039727.1, forward strand.
TGTGTGAGAGTGAAACTTAACTAGATGGGAATTCCTTGAGAGAGTGCTCTTGAGAAGATTTTGGGTTGTGAGAGGAGGGAGAATGTGAGTTTGTGAGGGAGAAGGAGTGTCAGGGAGATCACACAGTTGCTCCTAGTTTGATACATGTTGCTCCTCTTATGGCCCAAGAAGATCTTATGGGAAGCTTTTTAAGGGGAGATCCTTCAAGGTCCATATCCTCTAAGGTACTCTGCCTTCTCCGGGAGGGAAAAAAATGAGAAGGTTCACTGCCATCACTGGGAGGGTGACATAACATTTGGTACTCCACCACATCGGGAAGGTGAAAGTGAGGTTTGTAAAGGCTTCTCCACCTTGCTGTGGGGGCAAAAGGAGAATTATTGTTTAATAGTGAAATTCCCTGAGTGGAGGACTCCGTGGAGTGGACGTAGGTCAAGTGACCAAACTGCTATAAATCTTCTGGTGTGATTTTTCCCTTACTGCACTTTATTTACATTTTGCATTTTTACATTCATTATAATTTCTTGGTGAAAATCATATTCTAATTCTTTGTTGAGCAAGTTAAATTTTCACCACCTATTGTTGCAATCGTGTTTTAAGAATTCACTTCCACATCATTTTAATTTTCTTGTTCAAACTTAAAAAAAAGAATTAGAACTCTTGTTTAGAACATGTTATTTTATTGCAACAAATTTCCAATTCACCCCCTCCCCCCTCTTGGTGCATCTCGTACTTTCACCAACCACCCATATTCAAACCCCTTCATTTCAACCATTTACTCAAGCTAATTATGCAAGGCTTTCTTGCCTATTGCTTTTACCCTAGAATCTTCTTAATGATAATAATTATCGATATTGAAATCAACACAAGACATTAATGTTGATGTAGATAGTATTTTTTTAACCTTATTAGAGATATCATATGTAGGCCATGTTAGTGGCATTGAGCATTGCCATTTTTGGACTTTTCAAATAATAAAGTTTGTTTTTAATGATGCATTAAAATTGTTAGCTACTCAAGGCATGGACTTTATTAGAAATCATGTGTGTTGGAATTGGTGGTGATGGTGGTAGTAGAAGTTGGTGTTGATGATAGGCTTTGGTGTTGGGGGTGATGGTGAGAGTCAGTTTGACATCATTAGTGAACTTCAACATCAAGCTTTGACATTAGCTGCTTGCATGAAAAAAAAACTCTATATTCTCTCCTCTATAATGCTTCTTATAATGTTATCCTAGTCTCTACAAATGTATAGAGGTTGGGTTTCTTTATAAAATTTTAAAAAAGAATATCTTGGCCATTTCAATAAAAAATTAGAACATAATATTTAGACAATCATATTGATAGCATTGATCATACATATTCTTTCATCTTAACGAAATTAAAATTGAGTGATCATGAGTTCATTTAATCTCTCTCAATAATATGCTAATTTTTTAATACAACCATGTAGAAAATGTTGTAATGTGTTCAATTCTAATTTAAGTGCTCAACTTAGGTCCATTTTGACTGACTTATAATATTTTTTAGACACACACACAGACACACACATGTTGTTATACATTTATATAGATTTATATAAAATTACTTATTAAATATGTTATGATTATATAATAGGTTTATTATTACATATCATTTATTTTATATCATGTTTATATAAGATGTATTATGTACATTTATTATGGTATATATATATATATATACACCATAATATTTTATTACACATTTTATTAACTATTATTATATGGGTACCATGTCATATAATAATTATAGCACATCTATAATAATTGCACAAATACATTATATATCATATAGTATTGTTATATATGTTGTATACTATTATTATATATAATATGTATATAATATAGAAGCATCATAATCTCATTATATGTATAAGGTTGTATAGTATATAATGCTATTATAATACATTATATGCAAAATTATTAACATAGTGTTATATTATTAATAATTCATATCATGTCATATATAATATTATACTATAACACACTGTGTTAATATGCATTTCATATAAATATAAAGTATACACTATATTATTTTATATATAACCATATTATAGTAATTTGTAATATGTTAGTTTAGTACATCATAACACAATGTTACATTATGATATTAGTTACTACCAAAATTATGATTATATAATGTTGTTAATATTATGATTTATTTGTACTATTTAATGTTAATATGAGATGTATTACACACACACACACACACACACACACACACACACACACACACACACACACATATATAATTTGTATTGATATCATAAAAAACACATTTATATTATTACACATATTATATTTGACTATAATTATATGTGTAATATATATATATATATATATATATATATATATATATAATATATATATATATATATATATATATATATATATATATATAAAACAAATATTATTATATGTAGCATTAATAAGTGTCTATACACATTATATATCATAGAACATGTTAATATAACATTAAGATAAGATATAACATGTTACATATATGTTATTATGGTACATAAGTAACATATAAAGTACACATAAAATATGGTATAATATGATAAGGCTTAAATAACCTAATCTAATAAGGTTGGTCCTTCTAGAACTATCTAAAAGTTCGTTAGGGATGTTAGGCCCTTATGAACTAGCCCAAGGCAAACCAAGAGGAGGGGGGGGGGGGGTGAATTATATACATAAGCTCCCCCTCACAAGATCCTCTCTCTCTCTCTCTCTCTCTCTCTCTCTCTCTCTCTCTCTCTCTCTCTCTCTCTCTCTCTCTCTCTCTCTCTCTCTCTCTCTTCTAGGCTTTCACAGGTCAAGACAACAACAAAAGATTGTTCAAAATATTGAACAATAGCTCTTAAATAGAAGAGCTTCAAAATAACTCATTAATTGCAAGTTGCCGACATTATCGTCAAGAATGATAGGTATATCGTCTTGTACGATCAGTGCAATTTAAGCCTATCAGTCAGGACGATCTGGGACGAATAGAAGAAAGGTGTTCCTATCGTCTAGGATGATACTAAATTGTCTTGTACGATTAGTTCAAATCACAAACTATCGGACAGACAATCGCTCTGAAAAGAGTTCTGGATGATTCCAAAATAGCTTGATCGTCCAGGCCGATCTCACGATCGTCCCCAACGATTAGTTCAAATCAGAGGAAAATCATCCAGAGCATCGCTCGAAATCTGAGCTGCCCGATCGTCCAGACCATCGCTCGGAATTTGAGCTGTCCGATATTGATCATCTGGGAGCAACTAAGGATTTTTGAATTGATCATCCAGGCCGATCTTGAGACGTCCAAAACAATGTGATCGTATCAATCATCCTTAATTGCTTTCCTTAATAGTCAGATCAATTTAGGCATAATTGTATCAAATCGTCCAGAATGATACAAGATCGTCCTGGCCGATTTCCATAAATAAAGAATACCTAAATAGATCAGGGCGATTGATTCTTTCTATTTTGAGCCTATTGTCCTGGCCGATATAAGTATCGTCTAGGTCGATCGGCTAATGACGGCTGCCTTAACTATGATGTCTGATTAGGGTTTCTATTTTGAACCCTATTATCCAGGACGATATAGATATCGTCTGGGATGATGTGAGTAAAAACAAAAATTCTAAATCAGATAGAAAAAACACTCAAGTGTGTGTGTGTAGGGTTACTTAGCATTAGATACTTCAAAGATTACAATTGACTCAAGAAAGGGAAAAAGAAAATTACAGACTGACTCAGACCTAATCTACCCAATCTTGAGCTGGTTCTGATTGCCGTCTGATCTTGAGGCCCTGAAATGTCAGTAGAGAAGGCAGTCGTAGAGAAGCAAGAGTGTTTGCTAATCATCAAAACATAATCCATGAAAATAAATTTGCAACAATCTCCCCATTTTTGATGATGACAAAACACTCCGACGATTAAATTCCAAAACAGCAGTGCAAAATGGAAAGCTTCCAAAACTCAGAATACATAACACAGTGAAAACACTCAAACATCCTACTCCCCCTTTTGACATCTCAAAAAGGAGGAGGAAACGAAGAAACAAAGTAAACAAAACATTTTTTTTAATAAACCAAGGCATGAACATGATGTAGTATTCCATGTGATTGATTTTAAAAATTTGTATGTTAATGAGTTAACAACATCAAAAATCCAAAAAATGGTAGAATATCCGATCATGGTTACCGTTAACTCGGATTTTATTTTAGGGTAAAATCGTCTTTTGAAATCAATAACCTAACTAAAAAATTCAATTGGATATGAAAAAGGATCCATTCACCACTTGGTTTCAGAAAAAATATCTTATAGAATAATGTATCAAAGTAAATTTGTCACAATCGCAAAATAATTGAAATCAAGCCTTTAATTTTATCAAGTGATACATGAAATCTTCTAAGTTTTAAAAGATTTGAAAAGAGAGGAGAGCTTGCTTTTGGTGGGCTCATTTTATGCCTCTTGTCAATTTGAATGGCGCTTTGCGCATCTTTTGATTTTTGATACACTTTGTGTCTATTTTTTTCAATTTGGCATCATTGCGCATCTTTTGTTTTTGGCATCATTGGCCTTTTTTTTTTCATTTTTGCAAGATACATTCTCTTTCAAAAACTCTTAAATAACCTTAGTTGTGTGTATATCTTCTATATATTAGAGAAGAAAAACTCACTCTCTAATATAGGGAAGAACAATCCACAAAATAGATCAAAAATCGTATGAAGAAATGCAATAACAAGGGTAACGAGGAATCTTGATGTGATAAAAAATTTTGATCATTATAAATATAAGATAGATTTGTTGTAGCAAGGTTAGAAAAGATCTTAATTGCATACTCCATTTGTTAATTTGAGATAGACTTTGGTTTAGAAAAGAAAACTATGCCACTAAAATATGTTAGAGAAAGAGACATAATCAACGGAATATTTTTACCCTTTAATAGATTAAGAGATGTAAAACATTGACTACAAATTTTTAAAAGCAAGAACAAGCAATATGATATCACTTCAACGATGATTTAAAAGAAATTTAAGAAAGCAAAAAATAAAACAAAACAAAAAATAAAAAAAACTAACAACAAAACATAAAGCAATAAAAGAAGAAAAGAAAAAGAATAAAAAGAAAAGCAAGTAAAAGATCAAGTTCATGTATTTATGTCAATCACACCCAATCTGGTCCTTAAAGAGCTGAAAGTGTCGAAGGCCAGTGGTTTAGTAAAGATGTCAGCCAGTTAATTCTCAGTTGTCACATGGTGTATCTCAATGTCTCCCTTAGTCACATGATCTCTAATAAAGTGATGCCTAATGTCAATGTGCTTAGTCCTTGAATGTTGGATAGGATTCTTAGAAATGCATATGGCACTGGTGTTGTCACAAAAGATTTAGATGGTGCCTACAGGTAATCCTAAATCCAATACCTGGTGTTTCAACCAAAGGACTTGGGCCACATAACTTCCTAAAGCAATGTTCTCAGCTTCAGCAGTAGAAAGTGCAACAGAATTTTGCTTTCTACTAGACCATGAGACCAAAGATTGTCCTATGAATTGGCAAGTTCCAGAAGTGCTTTTTTTATCCACCTTACATCCTGCAAAATCAGAGTCATAAAATCCAATAATCTCAAAAGAAGTGTTGTGCCTAGGATACCAAATGCCTAAGTTTTGGGTCCCTAAAAGGTATCTAAGAATTCTCTTAACTGTAGTCAGGTGGGATTCCTTAGGGTCAGCTTGAAATCTAACACAAAGATAAACACTAAACATTATATCAGGTCGGCTATCAGTCAAGTAAAGTAAAGATCCAATCATGCCCCTGTACTTCTTCTGATCAACAGACTTACCACTTGGGTCCTTATCCAATGGAACACTAGAAGCCATGGGAGTATTAATTAGCTTGGCTTTATCCATCTCATACTTCTTCAAAATATTCTTTATGTATTTTGATTGATTTAGAAAGGTTCCATTATCTAATTGTTTTATACTAAACCCTAAAAAGTAGGACAACTCTCCCATCATACTCATCTCAAACTCTCTACTCATTGTTTTAGAGAACTCATCACAAAGTTTCTTATCAGAAGATCCAAAAAGTATGTCATCCACATAAATCTGAATAATGAGCAAATCATCTCCAACTTTTCTAAGAAAAAGGGTGGTTTCTACGCTCCCCTTAACAAAACCCCTTTCTAGTAAGAATGTGCTAAGCCTCTCATACCAAGCTCTAGGAGCCTGCTTTAAACCATATAATGCCTTTTTTAATTTAAAAACATGATTTAGAAATTGGGAACTCTCAAAACTTGGGGGTTGTTCTACAAACACATCCTCTTTTATTTCCTCATTTAAAAAGGAACTCTTAATGTACGTTTGAAAATGCTTAAATCCTTTATAACAGGCAAAGGCTAATAGCACTCTAATGGCTTCCAATCTAGCTATAGGGGCAAAGGTCTCCTCAAAATCTATCTCTTCAATTTGGTTATACCCTTTAGCCACAAATCTTGGTTTATTCCTTACCACCACTCCAGAATCATTCACCTTATTCTTAAAGACCCACTTGGTTCCAACTACACTTTGTCCCTCAGGTATTTCTACAAGCTCCCAAACATCATTCCTAACAAATTGGTTCAACTCCTCCTGCATGCCTAAAATCCAAAACTCATTAGAAAGGGCTTGGTTTATGTTGGTGGGTTCAGTCATTGAGATAAAGGCAGAGTGGTTCACTTCTTTCCTAAGTCCGTGTCTAGTCCTAACTTGATTAGAAGGGTCTCCTAAGATCAAATCTTTGGGGTGACTTGTAGAGTATCTCCAATCTCTAGACAAGGTGTGTGAAGGTTCAACCCTTTCCTCCAGATCTACATTTTCTACTCCTTGGGTAACATCTCCTACTCCTTCAGTGTTTTGGTGTTCTACTCCCTTCTCCAAATCTTCTACTCCAATGGTAACCTCTCCAACATCATCATCATCCTAAACTCCAAGCTTTTTAGGATTAGACTCATCAAACACTACATGTGTAGTTTCTTCCACCATCAAAGTCCTCTTATTAAACACTCTAAAAGACTTCCCAACACTGGAATATCCTAAGAACACTCCTTCATTAGATTTTGGATCAAATTTTCCTAAATGAGACTTCCCATTATTGTGAATAAAAACCTTACAACCAAAGACATGAAGGTGGGAAAGATTAGGTGTCCTACCCTTAAGGATCTCATAGGGTGTCTTATCTAGTTTGGCTCTAACATTCACCCTATTCAACACATAACAAGTTGTGTTAACTACTTCAGCCCAAAAGTATTTTGGAAGTGAATACTTAGCAAACATGGCTCTAGCTGCTTCCACTAAGGTCTGGTTCTTCCTTTCAGCTACCCCGTTCTACTAAGGGGTCCTAGGAGCTGAGAAGTTGTGGTTAATCCCATTGTCCTCACAAAAATCTCCAAATCTTTCATTTTCAAACTCTTCCCAATGGTCACTATGGATGGTCAAGATCTCACAACCTTTCTTTTTTTTAATCCAAGTAAAAAAGGTTCTAATCTCCTCAAAAGACTCATTTTTGTGTGAAAGAATTCTAGTCCAAGTGAATCTCGAGTAGTCATAGACAATTACAAAACCATAGACTTTCCCTCCCAAACTGACAGTGCTAATGGGTCAAACAAATCCATGTGAAGGACTTCTAAAGGTCTAGAGGTGCTAATGTCCTTAATGGGGTGAAAAGTGGAGTGAACTTGCTTTCCTAATTGGCAGGCATCACAAAGGTGGTCTTTAGAAAATTTTAGTTTGGGGACACCTCTAACTAGGTCTTTTTGGGTCACTCTCCTAAGGGTTTTCATACTAGCATGACATAATTTTCTGTGCCACAACCATGAATCATCAACAACAGATTATAAGCTAAAAGATACATCGCATTCAATGTTATTTAAATCAAGCATGTACAAATTGTTGATCCGCTTTCCCTGCAAAACAGTATTGTTATTTAAACTTATAATGCATAAATTTGCAAAGAATTTTATGATGAAGACCTTGTCGTAAAGCTGACTGATGCTGAGCAAGTTGTGTTTTAATCCATCTACAAGCAAAACATTTTCAATCAAAAGGTTCTTGGAATTACCAATTATACCTGCGCCTACCACCTTCCTGGTGGTGTTGTCTCTAAGAGTAACCTTGCCTCCTGTACTGGTCTCCAGCAAAATGAATTGATTGGCATCACCAGTCATATGTCGAGAGCATCCGCTGTCCAGGTACCACATACTCTCACGAGGCCTTTTGTAAGAGCTCACCTATAAAATCATCAAATGTCAGATTTAGGAACCCAAGCAGGATTGAGTCCCTTCTTATGAAAAGTAGAATGCGATGTATGTGTGCTATGCTGTGAATCATGCAATTTGGGTCTCCACACCCAATGTGTACTATGGTGAACAGTGCAAGTGTGTGAGATGTATCCTAGCATGCCACATGAAAAGCATCTAACACCAGGAAAAGGATTTCTTAAATGGTTTGGGTAGTAATGCCTCTTCCTAGGTTTTGACTTTTGATCAAGTGTAGGTGTCATCCAATTTTTCATAAGTGCATCCAATTCATTTTTTATTCTCAAGTTAGTATCTTTTAAAGTATCATTATCAATTCTCAAATTATGCTCTATCTCTTTAGATTTCTTAAAATCACATTCAAGTGAGGTGTGTGAAACTTTCAATGAATTATGCTCTTCAATTAATTCAGAATATTTTTTATTTAAATCATCAAATTCATCAAGTAGAGCCATATGATTTGAATCAATTGTTGAATGATCTTTAATCAGAATTTCATGCTCTTTTTGTAAATTCAAAAACTCCAATTTCAAACTAGCATGAGTTTTCTTAAGTTTTCTATATGATGCATGAATGTTTTCAGAAACTTCAAAGAGTTGGTCGTAGGATAGTTCACATACCTCTTTTTGATCAAAATGATCGTCTGCCATCAAGCACAAGTTTGTTGTCTCATCTTCAGGTTCAATCTCAGATGAATCAGATGTAGAGTCCGCCTAGAACGCCTTTTGAGATTTCTTTTTGTCCTTCCTAAACTTGGGTTTCTCCTCACCCTTTTCTTTGCTTGAGTGAGACTTAAGTGTAGGGCAATCAGCTTTCACATGTCAAAGTTTCCTGCATTCAAAACAAACCATGTCATTAGAACTCTTAAAATTTTTGTTTCCCTTACCTTTGTTCCACTTTTGATGATACTTTTGTTTCTTCCTTAGAAAGCTTTTGAATTGCCTTGTGATTAAGCAAAATTCATCGCTTTCAAACCTGAAAGAGTCAGAGTTCGTGTCGTTGGCCTTTAATGCCATAGTTTTCTCCTTTCTTTTTTCGCCTGCTTCCAAATTTCTTTGATTCACTCCTTGCTCGTAAGCAATGAGTGAGTAAAGTAAGTTGTCAATCGAATAAGTATTCAAATCTTTAGATTCAGTAATGACAGTAATTTTAGCATCAAAAGAGGAAGGCAAGCATCTCAAAATTTTGTTCACTTTTTCATAGTTTGAAAGTTCTCTTCCTAAGGCATGCAAAGAAATTCTAATTTGAGTAAACCTTGTTAAGATAGTTGCTATTTGCATGCTTTTCATTTTTACAACTTATAAAGTTTTGATGATTTCAAACATTATTGTTCAAATGTGTAGTTATCTCCTAACAATTTTGGAAGAATTGTATTTGCTCTTGTGTGTACTGACATTTCAGGAAAAATGAACTCCAGACTACGAAGACTTCAAATTAAATTCAGCATGAGATACTTTGAAATTTTTGAAGCTTGCACTTTGCTTAGAAATCAAATTGAAAGGGAGTGATTGTAACTTGAGTGAATAAAAACATGCACACACAAATAAGGAGATCATATTAATTGATCGTACAGGACGATTTTCGTTCGTACTGGACGATCAGACAGTTATCTCCTATAGAGCATATGGAACGAATAGGAACTTGCTCAGAAAATTTTCTAAGTCCTATTCGTCCAGGACAAAACTAAATTATCGTACAGTACGATTGGCTCTCTGGAAAATTTTCGTCCAGATGAAATTAATTATCGTACAGTACGATTGGCTCTCTACAAAAGTTTCGTCCAGACGAAATTAATTATCGTACAGTACGGTTGGCTCTCTGGAAAATTTTCGTCCAGACGAAATAATATATCGTACAGGACGATCTGTCCTCTGTAAAAAATTCGTCTAGACGAATCAATTTTCATCCAAACGATTAACCGACTTAGGACAGTTTTCAGCAGTTTCTAGATTCGACCTTGTAATAACAATTCGTACTGGACGAACCTAGTTCGTACAGGACGATCAGCTGTACGAAGACATTTCGTACACATATTCAAATAGGGTCGTTTCAGATCGTTTAAGTAAAATCGTCCAGGACGATCCACGATCGTACAGGACGATCCACTGCGTACAGAATTGAATACTTGCAGTTTTTGGGCGGTTTTTCTTGTCTTTTGTATAAATAGTCCAAATTAGACTGCCACCCAATCTTTTTGTCATTTGATCTTCGTGCCTCTTGAGAGAATAGCCAAGGAGAGAGTTGAAGAGAGCATTCAAGAGAGGATTCCTACCATTGAAGCAAGAAGGCTTCACTTGGATTTCAAAGGTAAGAGTCTCTACTTGTGAATTGGGATTACTTCACTCTTCTTTTTCTTCCTTCTAGATTCTTGTGAGAAGATCTGTCAAGGAGATCCGGTTCTCTGCCGACACTTGGAGAGTGTGAAAGGACGAAGGGTTCTCTGCCCACACTAGGAGAGTGTGAAAGAACGAAGGGTTCTCTGCTCACACTAGGAGAGTGTGAAAGGACGTACGGTTCTCTGCCAACACTGGGTATTGTGTAAAAGGACGGACGGTTCTCTGCCGCACCGGGGAGTGGTGAAAAGAGTGTGTTGTAAAGGCTTCTCCGCCTTGCTGTGGGTGCAAAAGGAGAGTCACTATTGGTATTAGTGCAATACTCAGAGGGTGCCTCTGGGGAGTGGATGTAGGTCTGGTTATAGACCGAACCACTATAAATCTGGTGTCATTTACTTTACTGTTTTTACATTTCCGCACTTTCTATTTCAGTTTTAAAAACTCTGTGGTTGAAAATTTTTTTTTTTAAATTTAAAAGAGATCTTTATTTCGGTTCAATAATTTTTAAAGAGGGGATCTTAAATTTTAAACTCTTTTTTTTTACTACCAATTCACCCCCCCTCTTGGTAGCCTTGGGACACTCACTTAGGCTTAACAACCTAATTACTAGACTCAACAAGTGGTATCAGAGCTTAGTTTCAATATCATAAGTTTGAACTACTTTTTGATAAACGTAGATGGCTACTTTCGGAAACCGGAACACACCTGAGGGTTACTCTATTACTAGACCTCCACTGTTTGATAACATTCCTTTTGATTTCTGGAAAACACGCATGTCTACTTTCTTACAGTCACTTGATTATCGCATGTGGATATTAGTCCAGGATGGCTACACTAAACCAACTAGATTAGTTGATGGAGTAATGGTAGAAATACCTTTTACTGATTAGACTGTAGAAGAACGTGACTTAGCACAATTAAATGCCAAATGTTTAAACAGTTTCTTTTGTGCTTTAAAATCTGAAGACTACATGCGGGTTTTCACTTGCAAAAGCGGAAAGGACATATGGGATAGACTTTGTATAACTTATGAAGGGACAAATGAGGTTAAACAATCAAGGCTTAATATCTTGTTACATGACTATGAATTGTTTCACATGAAACCTAATGAATCTATTTCCGACATGTACACAAGATTTACACAAATTGTCACTTCTTTGCATGCACTTGGTAGGGAATTAACTAATGCTGAAATGGTCAATAAAATTCTTCGTTGTTTACCTACTGCTTATGATGCAAAAATTACTGCAATTACAGAGTCTAAGGATTTAAACATTTATTCTATGGACAATCTTCTTGGTTCACTCATTGCTTATGAGCAAGGAGTAAGTCAAAGGAAGATTGATGCAGGTGAACCACAAAAGGAGAAGAATATAGCACTAAAAGTGGAAGAGTCAGAGAGTGAACACTCACAACTTGAGGATGAAGATGATGTTGCACTAATGACTAGACAATTCAGAAGCTTTTTAAGGAGGAAGCAGAAGAAACGCCAGCTATGAAATAGAGGTAAGTTTAACAAAAATGGCAAGGTTTCTAATGAAATGATTTGTTATGAATGCAGGAAACCAGGTCATATCAAGACTGATTGCCCAAAACTCAAAGCCACTCCTGCTAAGGAGAAAGTGGAGGAGAAACCTATGGTAAAGAAGGGCAAGAAGAAGTTTCAAAGAGCTTTTTGGGCGGACTCAGCTTCAGACTCATCTGAGACAGAAAAAGAAGAAGAAGTCACTAATCTTTGCTTGATGGCAGACAAAGTGGATCACTCAGATCAAGAAGAGGTATGTGACTTATCCTATGATGAATTATTTGAAGTTTCTGAACACATGCATGATACATATAGGAAAATGAAAAAGATGCATGCTAGTTTAAGTTTAGAATTTGAAGAGCTCAAGAAGGAAAATGAAATCCTTAGAAAAGACCATGCTTTAATAGATGTCAACCACATGAAACTACTTGATGAATATGATGACTTGAATAAGAATTTTGAAAATCTAAAGTCATCCTATACTGATCTTGAAAAGGAATTTAAAAATTTTAAGGATGAATCTGAGAGCAAAACATATAGAATCAATTATACCAATCGAATCTTGGAAGATATGAATTCATTTTACAAATTAACAATAAGAGCTCTCGAGGATAATAGGAAACCCCCCAGACTTGAAGATTTTACAAATCCTAAATATTATCCTAAATTCATGAAATCCCTTAGAAGACAATCACATGGAAGAAAACTTAGGAATATTTTTCCTAATGTTAAATGTAATAATTGTGGATTTTTTGGACATATATCTCACACCTGTACCTTGATGATGAAATCTAATTTGGTGTGGAGACCTAAGATGCATAAACCTAGACATATCATACATGCATCTGATTATAAATTGCTAAAAGGTGAACCCAAACTTGTTTGGGTTCCCAGGTCTAACATTTGATATTTTTGCAGGATTGCTCTCACACAAGACCTCGTGGGAGCATATGATACCTGGATAGCGGATGTTCAAAGCATATGACTGGAGACACTACACAATTCATATCGCTAGAAGCCAGGAATGGAGGCAAGGTTACACTTGGAGATAATACCACAAAGAAAGTGGTTGGATCAGGTATGATTGGTAATTTCAAAAACTTTTTTATAGACAATGTGCTACTGGTTGAAGGCTTAAAGCATAATTTGTTAAGTATAAGTCAGCTATGTGACAAAGGTTATAATGTAAAATTTTTACCTACTAGCTGCATATTAAGCCTAAATGGGAAAGAAGTTTTAAATGGAAAAAGGGTAAACAATGTTTACATGCTAGATTTGAATTCATTTCATACTCCTATTGCTTTCTGTTTGAAAACTGTTTCTGATGAATCTTGGCTTTGGCATAGGAGACTTTGTCATTCTAGTATGAAAAATCTTAGGAGAATTACCCAAATGAATTTAGTAAGAGGTATACCAAAACTAGACTTTACTAAGGACCATCTTTGTGATGCATGTCAATTAGGAAAACAAGTGAAGTCCTCTTTTAAGTCCAATAATGATCTTAGAACTAGTAAACCATTGGAAATTCTTCACATGGATCTTTTTGGACCAGTAGGAACTGTAAGTCTAGGAGGGAAGGTATACGGATTTGTTATTGTGGATGATTTCTCTAGGTTCACTTGGGTTAGATTTCTTTTTCATAAAAGTGAATCATTTGAGGAATTCAGAAATTTTTCAACTTGGATTCAGAGAAAATTAGGATGTGAAATAATGTCTATACAAAGTGATCATGGAGGAGAATTTGAAAATGAAAGATTTGAAAATTTTTGTAAGGAAAAAGGGATTGATCACAACTTTTCTGCTCCTAGAACCCCTCAACAAAATGGGGTAGTTGAAAGGAAAAATAGAACATTAATAGAAACCGCCAGAGCAATGTTGGCAGAATACTCTCTTCCTAAATATTTTTGGGCTGAGGCGGTTAGCACTGCATGTTATGTTCTGAATAGGGTGATTGTGAGATCAAATTTAAATAAAACACCCTATGAGTTACTAAAAGGTAGAACACCAAATTTGTCTCATTTGCATGTTTTTGGTTGCAAGGTGTTCATTCATAACAATGGAAAATCTGCCTTAGGAAAATTTGATCCAAAATCAGATGAAGGAATTTTTGTTGGATATTCAAGTGTTGGAAAATCTTATAGGGTATTCAACAAAAGAACTTTAGTTATTGAAGAAACCACACATGTTGTATTTGATGAATCTGGAAATTTAGAAGGGCCAAATAGTGTTGAAGAAGAAATTGAGGAAAACTCCCAAAAGATTGATAGATTAAACTTGGAAGAAAATGTGGAAGAAAACTTTGAAAGAGAAAACCCTTTGCCTAGAAATTTGAGATTTTCTAAAAACCACCCAAGAGAATTGATTATAGGAGAACCTAGTGAGGGTGTTAGAACTATGTATGTATTAAATAAGGAAGTAAATCATTCAACCTTTATTTCAACCATAGAACCCACTAATATTGATCAGGCACTTTCTGATGAATTTTGGATATTGGCCATGCAAGAAGAGTTAAATCAATTTGAAAGAAATAAAGTTTGGGAATTAACTACAAGACCAAAAGATCAAAGTGTTGTTGGAACAAAGTGGGTGTTCAAAAATAAAATGAATGACTCAGGAGTAGTCATTAGAAATAAGGCTAGATTAGTTGCTAAGGGGTATAATCAAATTGAAAGAATTGATTTTGAGGAGACTTTTGCCCCTGTAGCAAGACTTGAAGCAATTAGGGTTTTACTTGCCTTTGCCTGTTTTAAAAGTTTTAAATTGTTTCAAATGGATGTCAAAAGTGCCTTTTTGAATGGTGTTATTGAAGAAGATGTTTATGTAGAACAACCTCCTGGATTTGAAAATTCAAAATACCCAAATCATGTTTTTAAGTTAAAAAAGGCATTATATGGATTGAAACAGGCACCTAGGGCTTGGTATGAGAGATTGAGCACTTTCCTACTTGAAAGATCTTTTGAAAAAGGAAGTGTGGATACAACTCTCTTCTTAAAGAAATTTGGAAAGGAAATACTCATTGTTCAAATTTATGTGGATGATATCATCTTTGGATCTTCAAATAAAAATCTTTGTGATGATTTTTTAAATGCAATGAGTAGTGAATTTGAAATGAGTCTAATGGGAGATTTAAATTACTTTCTAGGTTTTAGCATCAAGCAACTTGAGGAAGGGACATTTCTTAGTCAAACCAAATATATTAAGGACATCCTCAAGAAATATGAAATGGACAATGCTAAAACTGTTAGTACACCAATGAGTTCCTCAGTTCAGTTAGATAAGGACCTCAAGGAAAAATCTGTTGATCAAAAGAAATATAGAGGGATTATTGGATCTTTACTTTACTTGACTGCTAGCCGACCAGATATTATGTTCAGTGTTTGCCTATGTGCTAGATTTCAATCAGATCCAAAAGAATCACATTTGACAGCAGTGAAAAGGATTTTAAGAAACTTACTAGGAACTCAAAACTTAGGAATTTGGTATCCTAAGTTTAGCTCTTCATTTGAAATTATTGGTTACTCAGATTCTGACTTTGCAGGCTGTAGAGTGGATAGGAAAAGCACTTCTAGAACATGTCAA
Organism: Dendrobium nobile; assembly: GCA_022539455.1. Lineage (NCBI taxonomy): Eukaryota > Viridiplantae > Streptophyta > Magnoliopsida > Asparagales > Orchidaceae > Dendrobium > Dendrobium nobile. Next base: position 25,754,699 of record CM039727.1, read on the forward strand.
TTCATTGGTAATTCATTAGTTTCTTGGTCCAGCAGAAAACAAAATTCAGTAGCCCAATCTACTGCAGAAGCAGAATACATTGCTTTAGGAAGTTGTGTGGCACAAGTACTTTGGTTAAAACAACAGTTGATTGATTTAGGATTATCTGTAGGCACTAATCCAATTTATTGTGACAATACTAGTGCTATTTGCATTTCCAAAAATCCTATTCAACATTCTAGAACCAAACACATAGATATAAGACATCATTTCATAAGGGATCATGTATCCAAAGGAGAAATTGAACTCACACATGTTTCAACTGAAAATCAACTTGCAGACATTTTTACAAAACCTTTAGCCCTTGATACCTTCAGTACTTTAAGAACAAGGCTAGGTGTTATTGATTTAAATGCCTAAACAAAATGTCTTTGCAACATTGATGTTTATGTTTTTGTTTTGTTTTTTATTTTTTATTTTGTGAATTTTTTGTATGTTTTGAATGAATTTGTTCTTGAGTGTAAGTTTTTTTATTGTATGTTTTCTTTATTTTGTTTGGTTTGATTTTCTTAAATTAAAATTCAAAAATTGGAGGAAATCGTCCGGGACGAATTTTAGTTCGTACTGGACGATGTGAGAAAAATTGGTTTGCGTGCATTTTAACCGTTTTGAGAGCAGTTTTTAATTAAATCGTCTGTACGATATGAAGATCGTCCAGGACGAACTTTTTCCTTTTCTCAAACGTCGGGACGAATGAATGCAGCGGTTGAGTGGATAAGACAGTTTTTAATATGGATTTCGTCTGTACGAACTTTTTGTTCGTCCAGACGAACATATGTCGGTTCAATGTAGGGGACGGTTTTCAAAAGACATTTAAACGGTTTATTTTTTGATCATCTGTACGAACTTTTGTTCGTATGTACGATCAGTCAAGTCAAAGGTCTGTACGAAGGGACGCATCGTAAGTTGTGTTGATTACGAAAAGCCGTAACATTTTGGACGAATTTGATCGTCTGTACGAAATAATGTTCGTCCAGACGAACGATTATTTTCGTCCAGGACGAACCTTTTTCGTCCAGGACGAACATATCGTTTTCTTTAAATATGAAGGCTTTCTAACTTAACAATCACACTTTCAAACTTCTCTTTTAATGGCCTCCTCAAGAAAAAGACAAAAGGTGTTAGCGAAGAAGCCGAATAGGAATGCCTCGGAAAACTTCCTTTCTAAGGCAAATGAGGAATCATTTCCTCGTTTTGCTTCCGCAAAAATCACTCCATCTCGCATCTTGATCCAAAGCGAGATAAATTTTAAGGTAATACACCTTTTTGCCTCAACCCAATTCCATTTCATACTTTCTCTCATCCATTTCTACAACAAGCAAACATTTCTCTACTTTCTAGCCAACATGAGTTTTAACTCCGACCACTCTTCCATTAGTTCCTTTGTATTCAAGCAAAAAGTAGAAATCACCAAGCATGACATTGGTGCATTTCTAAACCTAAGGACTGAAGGATATAGAGCTCACAACCTTATGACTGAAAACACAATCAGATGGGAAGATGTCAATAGGGTAATTAGAAAAAGTGGCGTAACCTATCATATTGCTAGAGTATCTGGGATGACCCAAAATGCCCGTATCATCCAGCATATCCTTAGATCTTCAATCATTCCTAAAGCTGGTGATAGGATAAACATTACTCCTCTCCTTTCTGTTCTAACCTTTTTGATTATGGATCGTCGCCCTATCGACGAAGCCCAACTTATCATAGATCATCTCTATGGGCTTTCAGAAATAGGACATGCTGAACAAAAGAGAAAAAAGAATATTTCTTTGGGACATTTAATTACCTACATTTTGGAGAAGAAATATAATTTGGTGCATCCTGATGAAGAATATGAAGAGCCAGTTTACTATAATGATGCATCCTTCAGATTGCTCTTCAGGGAGGAAAAAGAAAAAGAAAAAGCGCATGCCAGTGCTTCAGAAGGAGAAGAAGAAGAAGGAGCGCAAACCTCTGCACCTCAGTCAGATTATCAGAATCTGATTGAGAGATTTGATAGATTAGAGACTCATATTGATCAAAGGTTTGATCAATTTGATGCTCAACTTGTGCAACAACAACATGACATTAGTATAATTAGAAATGAAGTACATGATATCAATACCAATGTAATGTTGATGGCCTCCTACTTTAACCTTTTCGGTGGCATTCCTCCTCCTCCTCCTCCAGAACAGTAGAGATGAATTTCTGTGTCTTTGTTGTACTCGTGTTGTATTTTTTTTTGTTTTGATGTGTTAGTTACTCATGTTTTTATGTCTTGTTGTGTTAGTGCTTATGTTAAGTGTTTGTTTATCTTTTCTTTTAAGTTGTGTTTAGATATTATGAAATGTGTAATCCTTTCATAAATATCAATGCATTTCGTACTTGTTTCAATGTTGATTTGTTATTGAAATGTGGTTAATTTTTATGAATTTCATTAGTATTATTTAATCTTCATAGTGCTTAAATTAGATTGTAATTTGAGATTATCTACATTAGAAAATCTAGTCTTTCTAAATTTAAAAGTTGTTTATAACTTGTTGTAATTAGAACTTTTAAATTCATGTCTATTCATTTAGACTACATAAAAGTTAATATTATTATTGCAATTTAGATGTTGTCTTATTTTGTATTTCCTAGCTCAATTAATATTTAAGCACTTAGAAAAATTTGAGATTCTAGTTTATTGTCTTTGGAAAAAATTCAATTACTCTTGAAAATTGTACAAATGTACACAATCAAAAGGAATGCGCAACAAAGTTGCAAATGTGAAAAAGAGGCACAAAATAAGCCCAATAAAGAAAGATGCACAAAAATGTGCCAGCTATATGAAAAAGATGCGCAAAGCGCCACTTGTGGTAATTCGCTTCTTTCCAAATTCTTTCAATCTCTTAATTCAAATTGATCTTATGTTCATTTATATTCTTTTGAACTTTGAAATATCGAATTTTTCTTCATCTCTCTAGTAATGATTTTCTATATTGAAATGTCTAAATTGAATCATGTCTTTGCTAAATTCTTCTTACTTACAATGCTATATCACTTTTTAAATTTTCTGAATTTCTATGATTGACCTAATGTTTTTAGTTTAAAATTGCATACCTTGTATCAATCACCATTTAGATTAAATTTTCAAATGAATTTTCATATAATTACTTACATTTCTTGTCTTTTTCTTCTTCACTTTTTGTTGTTGTCAAAAAGGGGGAGAAATCATTATGTTTGTATGTTATTGTGTTTGTTATGTTATTGTGTTTGTTTTGTGTGTTTTTGTTATTTGTTTTGTGTGTTTTTGTTATTGTGTTTGTTTTGTGTGTTTTTTTGTGTGTCTGAAAAATAAAAATTTTAAAATTTTTTCTTGGTTTAAATTGCCTCCTTATTTTCATATATTCATCAATTCAGGGGGAGTTTAGGAGATTTATTTAAATTGAAATCATACAAATAATAATTGTTTTGCCATCATCAAAAAGGGGGAGATTGTTAAGATAGTTGCTATTTGCATGCTTTTAATTTTTACAACTTATAAAGTTTTGATGATTTCAAACATTATTGTTCAAATGTGTAGTTATCTCCTAACAATTTTGGAAGAATTGTATTTGCTCTTTGTTGACCTCATTTTTGTATGAGGTCACTAAGACCCTTCCAGAATCTAGATCTAATCCTGGACCCTAGGATCCACTCTAGACCTTAGGATCCTTCTAGATCCAAGACCTTAGAGCCTACTCTAGAGCCTAGGATTCCCTTAAATCCTAGATCTTAGAATTCTTCTAGATCTTAGGACCACTCCAACTTCAAATCAATCTCCACCCTTGATCAACCTCAACCTCAAATCAATTCCTATATTTGATCCACTCCAATTTCAATTTGATTCTTACCTGTGATCAATTTAAATCTCAAACTCCATCCATTCAAATCCAAATTAATTCAAATTTCAAACATATCCAAACTTTGACTCAATCCACTTGAGAATCCTAATTTCAACCCAGACTTTGATCCTACCCTTAATCTAGCCTTGACCCTATCCATCCATTAACAATCACAAAATGATTGTAAATGGTTTGGATATTTCAATTTTAATTATTCAAACCTGAAATTCATTTCAAATCCAGAAATCCAGACTCAAATCCTAAGTCTTAAGGCCTTATCCTGAAGCCCCTTTTTAGGGATTTTTCAAACATTTTAAAACCCAGTCAAATGATCTCTGATCCAGGGTCTATCACTTGCAAAGTGATAAGACATGTCTCTAGAGGTTACCCTCCAACTTTGAGCTCATTCTGAGGTCTCTAACCTCAGGATCTGAATTAAAATTCGAAGGCTGTAAAACCTTCAAATATTTACAGCCTATGCCACTGAACCTAACCCCTTTGAGATCTTGACCTTGGAACCCTTATCCAAGCCTCCAATCACTTCCAGACCCTTGATTTTAACCCATTGAGCAGTAAACTGCATTTTTCAGACCCATTTTTGACCATAGTTGACCAATAGGTCAAAATTGACCAAAATACCCCTATGGGGCTCAAATAGGGATTTTGGTCAATTTGACCTCCCCAGACCTAGGAACCACCCTCAATGGCCTTCAAATGATTTTTCAAACCTTTCCAGCCCAGATTCACCCATTGGGTCAACCTAGTTGACTCAGTCAACATGGTTTGACCTAATGGACCCTTATGGTTTCAAATGAACCATTTTCAACTTGTTTAACCACGTCAATATCTCCAATCCTTTGAAATCATTCTATGCAAAGCCTTGAATATTTCCAAACCTATTTTGAGTTCAACCCAACTTGGGTTTGACCAAGTCAACCCTCAATTCTAGGTCAAAGCTTAATGGCATTTGCTCCCACTCCTTCTAAGCTCTCACTTTGACTTTTAACCCTTGATTAAATCATTCCAAATGATCCTTTACCCCCTCAAATGCCACATCACCAACTTTGACCTGGTTGACTGGTCAAACCAAGTCAACGAAGCCCTAAATCCCTCCTTGAATTGGTCAAACCTTCTATTTAACTTCAAGGAGTGTGAGATTAGGCTTGGAAGCTCTCCCATTGGCTGCTCCTACTTCCCTCCTATGCCACATCAGCAACCATTGACCAGTTGACCGGTCAAAGTGGTCAATCCCCCCTTAAACCCTATTTTTCATGGTCAAAGCCCTATTTCCTCCCTATATCACATGTCTAAAAGCCTCCTTTTGCTTTATTTCCCTAACTAATCCTTGCTTAAGCTGCTCCAAAGGTTTGGCTTAGGCTATTTAGGCAATGTTCCCTCCCACTCATCCCAAAGCCGCCCAATAGGAGTGAGGCGTGCCCAGCCTTTGGGTCAGCCTTCTGGCTGTCCCAGGGACACTTGGCAACATCTGAGGACCTGGTGAGTCAATCCCAGCCATCCATTTGGCCTGGGGGCGTTTGAATAGGGGGAAAAGGCCTTAATGCCGTATACTCTAACCCTAACCCTCTCTCTCTACTCAAGCCCTCTCAAGCCCTGCCCCCTTCCATTGAGCTCCCCAGACATCTCTCAACACTCTCCCACCAAAATCCCTCTGGTCAAAGGCCTTTTCCGGCGAGATCCCGGCGACCCTAGCTTAAATCCGTTCAAGGGAAGCTAGCAATCGATCCAGGAGCTTTCAAGCCGTGGACTCTTCTACAAAAAGGAGCGTGGACAGTCTACAAGTGCAACAAATCCATAAACGGTTTAATCCGTCCAAAATCAAGGTGAAAAACTCAAACCCTAGTTCTAGGGACACCAGTTTAATTAGCTTTTTATTAAGCTCATTTTAAGTAAAATAAATTATTCCTCATTGATTCTCTTCACTTAGGGATTCTAAGTTTAAAATTTTAACTCATTTGATTCACTGGATCAAGAGAACGAGTCAAAGAATGGGTTCTAGGGTTCGGTTCGCTGGCTGCATGAACTGAGCCCTATCTGGTCCGTTGATCTCTCGATCAACGGATCTGATCGCGCCGTTCCACCCATTGATCAAGCGTGTACTCGATCCCGTGGCTCAAGCTGCCGTCCGGCTCGATCCTGACCGCCCGTTCAAAACCGCGGGATGAACTCTCCGCTGTTGGATCTTGCTCAATCGGATCGGACAGCGGGATTTGATCCCCGCCGTTGAACGACCTAAGCATTCGATCGAACGGCCCGCAGCGCCTGCTGACGTGGTTAAGTGAACCGCGTCCCGCGCTCTGCAGCCGACGCGTGGATGACCGCCGCCTTCCACGTGGCATCCCGCCGTCGCCGCGTTTTGGCTGGCCGAACCAAAACGCGCCAGCTGTCCCACTAACAGCCGCCGTTTTAATTAAGTGAGTTTAAATTAAAATTAAGGCTATTTAATTACAGAAACTTTGAAAATTAATTAAAAATTATTTATAAATCCAAAAATTAATTTTAAAATATCAAAATCTTCAGAATTTTAAAACCTTTCGAATGAAATTAAATTTACTTTGAAATACTTAATATATCTTAAATAATTTTAAATATTTAAAGTTTAGTATTTTTTAATTAATAATTAATCAAAATAAGCCAAATTAATTAATAATTTCAAAATAATTTATTTTGAAACTCATTTCAGATTATAAAAAAAAAGATATTTTAAAATATAATATTTTAATTAGCCCTTTAATATTTTAAAATATTTTAGATTCTTTTTAAAAATATTTAGTTAATTAAATAGTAAATTTATATTTAAATACTAAATTAAATATCGACTAAGATTTAAGCTCTAATTTTAGAGTGTCTTATATAAATTAGAGGATCTCTCAAATTAAAATTACTATTATTTTAATTACCTTATTTTAAACTATATATTTATATATATATATTTATATACTTAAGTATACATATACATTATGACATCTATTTTAAAAATTATATTTACTTAGATAATTAAATCATGAGAGATCCTTTGAGATTTTAAACTTTGATTAAGCATACTTGAACAAAATTAATGGGGAATGGTGGTTAATTAATTAGCAATTATTTTAATTGTTCATTGGTTAACCCCTTAACTAGTCAACTTTTATTTTGTTAATTGCATGCTTAAGGTGCACACACCACCTAGCCTAGGCTCTCCTAGATCTAAGGACTTGTGTGCTTTCTATTGTGTATGTATGCCATGTCTACTCAAAGGGTTAGAGGAACTTTGATATTGAACCTATTCAAAAACTAGTGACACAATTAAGGACAATAATTAAGGGCTTATGTGTAGAAAACTTAGAAGGATTTGAATGATTAGGATTCACTTCCCCTTGGGTTGAAATTTCAAGGACTTGAACTTAGTGATATGTACAGACACTAGGAGAAATTTCATTAGTTTTGGAAATCATTAAGACCCTTAATTAATTTCCCTAAGTCTAAACCCTTAATTAAGCCTTTAAAACTTCTAAAAAAGGTAATAAATTCATTTTAAATCCAAAAATTATGTATAATACCTCTATCTGACCAGAATTAGATTCCCTATTGATTAAAATTATAACCCAGCTGATTTGACAGCAGGTTAATGCCCAGTTAAATTTTAAGTGGAATCCAACTTTTAATTGAGTTTAATAATTATTAATATTTAAAAATCCCAAAAATTTCCCAAACACTTGGGAATCACTCCTTAGGTCATTTCTGACCTTTGGAGGTATTTTCAAGAAGTTAGGAAACCATTTGAAGCAAAATCATCAAGGGAGCCCTTAATTAAAACAATTAAATAATTCCAATAAACCTCCAAACTTCCAAAATTCATAACTAATTCTAGAAAAATCCAAATCACCCAAACTCACTTGCATTCAACTCACAATAACTCCTAATATTTATTAAAAATATTAGATTCCAGAAATCTGTAATATTTCAAAAAGTCAACAAATCGGTCAACTCTAAGTCAAAACTAGTTCAAAACTTCAAACCTTTGTAATAAAATGTAGAAAAATCCAATTTCAACGTACTTACCTTCTAACTGATCATAGTAAGGTCTAGTATTTTAATAAAATACAAACATTCCAGAATTTGGTCTTAATCAAAAAGTCAATTTTTTTCAACCCCTTAATTAAATCATTAAAATATTCAAAAATTCATAAAAGCTCAAAATCATTCTAAAACTCAGAAAATATTGGTTTAATGCTTAAAACACTTAACAAACCCTTTAAAACACAACAACCACCCTAAAGATGAAGTTTATCGGCTGGACTACTCCGGGCTGCGGGGCTAAGTGTCCTAAGGAGGCTGGTTCCTCGAGCCTGGTGGCACAACGCCACGAACGAATTCAAAGGGGTGTTAAATCTTAAAATAGATTAATTTTTTTTTAATTACTTAACATTTTAAAAATCTCTAATTCAATTACATTAATTTGGTTTATCGGCTGGACTACTCCGGGCTGCGGGGCTAAGTGTCCTAAGGAGGCTGGTTCCTCGAGCCTGGTGGCACAACGCCACGAATCAATTAATGGAAAACTTAAATTAATCAACTTTAAAAATCAGCGACTAACTCCACTCCTTTAGTTCCAACCAACTTAAATAACTTAATCAAACCCGATTGCTACTGGGTAACCCAGGCCTACGAGGCTATTAGCTTAGCCCCAAGGAAGGTGAAATAAACTTCACGGCCTCGGTGTGAAACAAAGGTAGTAATCAATTAACTTTTAAAATATGTCCAATTAAAATTCTTAATTCATTAATACTTAAATTTTAATCTAAATCCCCTCTTAAGCCTTAACAAACCCACATTTTTAGACAACTTCAATTAATAACCCACTTTAGGATCTACCCCAGCCACACGACCTTTCTCACACACTTTAGATGATGTGCTAGGACAACCAACTCTAGATCTAGGTTAGGCCGGTGTTTACTTTACTGCTGTGTGCCGGACTTTTCGTAGTTTTCACTGCATGTTGTGGATGAAATTGCTTTGTTGTGTCTGCTTACTTTTTCTGCACTCTGTGGATGGATTGATGTGTTTGGCGACTAGATTACCCTTAGGTTAGGTACGATCTGGATGTTGACACAGTTTTCTGCAGGTGGCCACGCTCATGCAGGGCAATAAAAAAGGGGGGCAAATCAAAAAAATGCATAAATATTATAAACTCTTTGCACAGGTGCTTCAGCTGCTAAAGCCCCCAAATCATAAAAAGAGCGTGGCCAGTGTGTTTACTTTTTTTGCTCATATACAACTGCTTGGGAATAACTGCTTTATATATATTAATTGCTTAGGATAACCCTGCAGGTGAGTCTAGATCTTTTATTTTGATATAAATGTAATTTGTGCAAGTGTCAAGTGTTGTGAAAGTTTATTTTGAATTGGGATACATAGATCCAAAGCTTGGATTCCAAAGAGGAAAGGATACCCCTTTAGGGAACACTCCTTTTCCATTTGGAAATCCAAATTTGGATCATACCTCTTCCTTACCCAAAGAGGAAAGAGTGGCCTTCCCCCTTAGAGGGAAGTGCCCTCTTGTCCATTTGGGTAATCCACTACGAAGATTCCAAGAAGATTGAAGAAAAGGAGTCCAAAGAAGAATGAAATTGAAGATTTGAAGATTTGAAGATTGAGAGTATCCCACTCAAAATAACTTGCGTCGTTACTAGGTTTAGAATCCGGGTTGTTGTCAGTGGTGCCCGGCCACTTTACTTTCTGCAATATTCTGGTTTGTAATAAGCAAGGCAATTCTGCCTATGGACATTTATTAATTAATTTATATTTGATGTGATGATTTGATTGCCTCTAGGATTACTTGTTTTTACTAGTTTTTTGGCGATTGCATGCCGCTCTTTGTTTTCGCCTGGATACGTGAGGCTCGTGAGGGTGTGAAACTTTTCTACTCGTAATTTTAAAAGTCTAAAATTTTAGTGAGTCTAAACAACATAGAAAGATAACGAATCTAGGGAATTAGCCGGGATCGCCCCCGGGGTCGCATGCATATTTCTACATTACTCTTTCCTTGCTTTAGACCCTTCCCCGCTTGCGGGTAGAGTCCGGATAGTCTGACCTATGAGGACGAGGTGCCGGACCTGGGGAAGTCCAGTCTTCTAAAAAATTATTTTATAAGCCTGTTTTTAAAATTTTCAAGCATATTTGATTTGAGGTTGTTAACCAGCATGCATTGCATTAGATACAAATTAAAGAGTCAAAATTTTAAATTCATAGTCCTTAGCATTTTATCACCCGACATAAGTCAAAGGGGCCAATTAGGAGAATCTCTAGATGTCGGCCCCAACTCTCCAAAACTTTAATTACAACGTCCCTACCATTCTTTCATAAAAAGACCGGATTCATGTATTTTAAATCGATTAGGTGGTTAGCTGGCTCCCCAATCCAGGCCGGGGTAAGTCCAGACCTTGCACTGCATTAGTTAGGATCGGACGACTGTGGTCCAGTGTCCAAAATAGATTTAGGATCCGGGGCAGATCTTTGATTATAAGACCCCAAATTTCGGGAATATAGTCCCAAATTTCTAATAAAATACTTAACTCTAATTAAAGCTTCATTTCAATCCTAAAACATAAAGCCCAACACTTAGATTAAGTTGGGACGCTTCCGGATGGTTCTGGAATCTCAAAGTGTCCCCTACCTCTCATCCTTTGACTTCGTTAATAACTGCTCAATTTTGATCCATTCCCTTTTGATTTTCCAATAATTCTATTCATACTTTGATATCACTCCTAGAAATTCTAACAAAATTTTGCCATTATTTTAATCGAGAGTTTTCGTAGGAGACCTCATTTTCTTACGATGTAATTAACTACGAGGGCTTGCGCTCGTAGGAGATTTAGAACCACACACGCACCTGATTTTAAAAATTGATTTTTCAAAACTCAATTGGATTTCTTTGGGAAAATTTAAAATATTAGTGATCATTATTATCATATTCAAAGAATTATCATCGAATGATATTTTCTCCCTTCGGGGAGATACATCTTTCTTTGATAAGGCTTTGGATGTGAACCTAACGATCACACTTCTTGAATATTGTAGCTGGATATTCAGTTGAACCTCATTTTGACCCTTCGTGGCCATAAGAAGTTCTCTTTAGCATCCGGTCATAATATTCAAGATGAATTTCATAATTCTAAATCTGAACGTCGTTATGAAATTTTATGTTCGTCCTTCGGGGTGATATAATTTTTCTAACGGGATGATTCGATTTTAGAATTAGAATTAAATCTCAATTTTAAAGCTCCCAAAGAAAACTAATCTTTTCGAAACATGTTTTCAAAATTCCACCAACACTCTTGTGTGTACTGACATTTCAGGAAAAACGAACTCCAGACTACGAAGACTTCAAATTAAATTCAGCATGAGATACTTTGAAATTTTTGAAGCTTGCACTTTGCTTAGAAATCAAATTGAAAGGGAGTGATTGTAACTTGAGTGAATAAAAACATGCACACACAAATAAGGAGATCATATTAATTGATCGTACAGGACGATTTTCGTTCGTACTGGACGATCAGACAGTTATCTCCTATAGAGCATATGGAACGAATAGGAACTTGCTCAGAAAATTTTCTAAGTCCTATTCGTCCAGGACGAAACTAAATTATCGTACAGTACGATTGGCTCTCTGGAAAATTTTCGTCCAGACGAAATTAATTATCGTACAGTACGATTGGCTCTCTGCAAAATTTTCGTCCAGACGAAATTAATTATCGTACAGTACGATTGGCTCTCTGCAAAAGTTTCGTCCAGACGAAATTAATTATCGTACAGTACGGTTGGCTCTCTGGAAAATTTTCGTCCAGATGAAATAATATATCGTACAGGACGATCTGTCCTCTGTAAAAAATTCGTCTAGACGAATCAATTTTCGTCCAAACGATTAACCGACTTAGGACAGTTTTCAGCAGTTTCTAGATTCGACCTTGTAATAACCATTCGTACTGGACGAACCTAGTTCGTACAGGACGATGAGCTGTACGAAGACATTTCGTACACATATTCAAATAGGGTCATTTCAGATCGTTTAAGTAAAATCGTCCAGGATGATCCACGATCGTACAGGACGATCCACTGCGTACAGAATTGAATACTTACAGTTTTTGGGCGGTTTTTCTTGTCTTTTGTATAAATAGTCCAAATTAGACTGCCACCCAATCTTTTTGTCATTTGATCTTCGTGCCTCTTGAGAGAATAGCCAAGGAGAGAGTTGAAGAGAGCATTCAAGAGAGGATTCCTACCATTGAAGCAAGAAGGCTTCACTTGGATTTCAAAGGTAAGAGTCTCTACTTGTGAATTGGGATTACTTCACTCTTCTCTTTCTTCCTTCTAGATTCTTGTGAGAAGATCTGTCAAGGAGATCCGGTTCTCTGCTGACACTTGGAGAGTGTGAAAGGACGAAGGGTTCTCTGCCCACACTTGGAGAGTGTGAAAGGACGAAGGGTTCTCTGCCCATACTAGGAGAGTGTGAAAGGACGAAGGGTTCTCTGCCCACACTAGGAGAGTGTGAAAGGACGTACGGTTCTCTGCCAACACTGGGTATTGTGTAAAAGGACGGATGGTTTTCTGCCGCACCGGGGAGTGGTGAAAAGAGTGTGTTGTAAAGGCTTCTCCGCCTTGCTGTGGGTGCAAAAGGAGAGTCACTATTGGTATTAGTGCAATACTCAAAGGGTGCCTCTGGGGAGTGGATGTAGGTCTGGTTATAGACCAAACCACTATAAATCTGGTGTCATTTACTTTACTGTTTTTACATTTCCGCACTTTCTATTTCAGTTTTAAAAACTCTGTGGTTGAAAATTTTTTTTTGAAAATTTAAAAGAGATCTTAATTTCGGTTCAATAATTTTTAAAGAGGGGATCTTAAATTTTAAACTCTTTTTTGTACTACCAATTCACCCCCCCTCTTGGTAGCCTTGGGACACTCACTTAGGCTTAACAACCTAATTACTAGACTCAACAAACCTTGTATACATATCAGAAATTGATTCAGAATGTTTCATATGAAAAAGTTTGTAATCATGTAAGAGAATATTTAAACGAGATTGCTTAACTTCATTGGTTCCTTCATAAGTAATGCACAATCTATCCCAAATCTATTTACCAGTAGTGCAAGTAGAAACACGCATGTAATCTTCAGACTTTAAAGCACAGAAAAAATAGTTTAAACACTTTGCATTAAGTTGAGATAAATCTCTTTTATCAAAAGTCCATTCAGTAAAAGGCACTTCAGTTTTAATTCTAATAAGTTCACGAGAAGGTGGAGAATATCCTTCTTTAATAAGCATCCACATGCGATAATCAGTTGATTGTAAAAAGTAGACCTACGAGTTTTCAAAAAATCAAAAGGTAGATTGTCAAAAAAGGATGGTCGTGTAATAAAATATCCTTCAGTTGTATTACAATTCCCAAAGTTAGCCATGGATCAAAATTCAAAAAGTTTTCAAACTTTGTTTTTATGAAACCCGCTCTAATACCACTTGAAAGTTTGTTAGGGATGTTAGGACCATATGAACTAGCCCAAGGCTAACCAAGGGGGGGGGGTGAATTGGTATTTTTAAAAAAGCTTTTAACCAAAGCACAACAAAGCTCAAACCAAAATTACCACGGAAAACAAGTGCGGAAAAATTAAATGCGAAAGCAGTAAAAGAACACAAGGGTTTATAGTGGTTTGGTCAACTCGACCTACTTCCACTCCCCGGAGGTGCCCTCCGAGTATTGCACTACCAAAGTGACTCTCCTTTTGCTCCCACAACAAGGCAGAGAAGCCCTTATAAAAACCTCCTTTTTGCCAACCCCGGCAAGGCAAAGAACCCAACTCTTTTTGCTTCCTCCTGAAGCAGACAGAGAATCTTGATCAATCGCTAAAGCTTACCTCTCCCAGCCCTTCCAAGGATAAGAGAATCTAGTGGAAGAAGAAGTGGAACAATGCTTGGAGCAACCCTTGTGAATCCCCCTAACAAGCTCCCCCTCACAAGATCCTCTCTCTCTCTCTCTCTCTCTCTCTCTCTCTCTCTCTCTCCACTGGGCTTTCTCAGGTCAAGACAGCAGCAAAAGATTATTCAAAATGTTGAACAATAGCTCTTTAAAAAAAGAGCTTCAAAATAGCTCATTAATTGCAAGTTGCCGACATTATCGTCCAAGACTATAGGTATATCGTCATGTACGATCAATGCAATTTAAGCCTAATCAGCCAGGACGATCTTGAACGAATAGAAGTCAGGTGTTCCTATTGTCCAGGATGATACTAAATCGTCCTGTATGATTAGTTCAAATCACAGACTATCGGCCAAATAATCGCTCTGAAAAGAGTTCTGGACGATTCCAAAATAGCTTGATCGTATAGGCCGATCTCACAATTGTCCCGGAAGATTAGTTCAAATCAGAGGAAAATAGTCCAGAGCATCGACCAGAATCTGAGCTGGTTGATCACGATCGTCCAGACCATCGCCCAGAATTTGATCTGTCCGATATTGATCGTCCGGGAGCAACTAAGGTTTTTTAAACTGATCGTCCAGGCCGATCTTGAGATCGTCCAGGATGATGTGATCGTATCAATCATCCTTAATTGCTTTTTTTAATAGTCAGATCAATTTAGGCATAATTGTATCAAATCGAAGAATACCTAAATAGATCATAGCGGCTGATTCTTTTTATTTTGAGCCTATCGTCCTGGCCGATACAAGTATCATCCAGGCCAATCGGCTAATGACAGCTTCCTTAACTATGATGATTGATTAGGGTTTATGTTTTGAACCCTATCGTTCAGGCCAATATAGATATCATCCGAGACGATGTGAGTAAAAATAGAAATTCTAAATCAGACAAAAAAAAAACACTCAAGTTTGTGTGTTTATGGTTACTTAGCATCAGACACTTCAAAGATTATAATTGACTCAAGAAAGGGAAAAAGAAATTACAGACTGACTCAGACCTAGTCTACCCAATCTTGAGCTGGTTCCGATTACCGTCTGATCTTGAGGCCCTGAAATGTCAGTAGAGAAGGCAGTCGTAGAGAAGCAAGAGTGTTTGCTAATCATCAAAACAAAATCCATGAAAACATATTTGCAACACTATCCAAATAACTTAACCCATTCCTATGGAAAACTTAATTATTACAAGGTATGTAATTTCAAATTAAACTTCTTATGTTTTTTACCAAGTTGAAAATCAATATGAAAGTCATGTTAAGTTCAAATTGTTTCATATACTTGCTACTACAACCTAGAAAGATAACGATCTTCCTAATATGGGACTATGGTGCTAAAATACTCTATGAAGATAAATATTTGTGTTGATATATAATTATGTTTTTTAATTAACATAAAATATTTACCAAACATATAAAAAAGACATTCCTTTAACAAACAGGTTTATTATCCCAAATAATACCTCAATTATGAAGAAAACTCATAAAATTTGACTGTAAAATTTATTACAACATCATCTAATTTTAACATTAAGGTGAA
Organism: Dendrobium nobile; assembly: GCA_022539455.1. Lineage (NCBI taxonomy): Eukaryota > Viridiplantae > Streptophyta > Magnoliopsida > Asparagales > Orchidaceae > Dendrobium > Dendrobium nobile. The sequence continues at coordinate 25,770,092 of CM039727.1, forward strand.
AAAAATGGTTAACATGATCCATCATGCTTCAAGTGATCATCCTTCTCCATGTGGGAAGTCATATATATGTTAACAAATTTATTTGATAATAAAAGTGGAATATCTGAAAGTTCATTAGGGATGTTAAGCCCTTATGAACTAGCTCGAGGCTAACCAAGAGGGGGGAGGGGGTGAATTCGTGTTTTAAAATTTCTCAAACAAAAATCCCAATCTAAATTAAACAATCACCCACATAAAATAAAATGTGAAAATTAAATGCGAAAATGCAATAAGAAAGAACACACCATATTTTATAGTGGTTTGTTCAACTTAACCTACGTCCAGTGCCCGGAGCCCTCCTCTAGGTATTGCACTAAACTTAGTGACTCCCCTTTTGCTCCCATAGCAAGGTAGAGAAGACTTTACAAAACTCCTTTTCACTGACCCCGGTGAGGTAGATAACCCAGCTCCTTTCGCTTCCTCATGAAGTAGGCAGAAAACCCAACTCCTTTTGTTTCCTCCTGAAGCAAGAAGTGAACCTAAATTAATCACTGAGGTAGACCTCTCTAGAACATCCAAGGAACCAGGGATGAGGATTGGAGAAGATGACTTAGATCCTTGCTTGGAGAAACCTTTGTGAAACCCTCACAAACTCCGCCTCACAAGATCCTCTCTCTCTCCCAAGCTATCCCTCTCCTCTTGGCTTTCTCAGGTCAGGACAGCAGCAAAAGATTTCATCTTCATTAAATTAGAGATCTTATGTAGAAGAACTTTAAATCATCCCTAAATTACAACAAACTAATAAAGATCGTCTAGGATGATTGTACAATCAATATAAATTTAGCTCAATTAGCTAGGACAATCTGGGGGAGGCTAGACGATTAGAAGATTTATTTATTCTGGTCATCCAAGATGATGGGTACATCATCATGTACGGTTAGTTAAAAATGTCAAGTATCATCCAGACCATCACTCTGTTGGGCCAAACTTTATATGTTGGACGATGAAAAAATAACTTATCATCTAGGATGATTCTTGGATTATCCAGTACGATTAGTTTAAATCAATACATATCATCCAGAACATCATTCTATTCATCCAGGAAGAAACTAAGGTTTGTTTAACTGATGGTCCAGGACGATCCTACTATCATCCAATATGATATGATCGATTAATCAAACCTTAATTTCTTTTCTTAACCATTAGACGAATTTATGCATAATTATAATGCATCATCCAGGATGATGTCTTGTATAATGTCTAAAAATAATAACATGCTTAAAAGAGTTGGCGGATGATTCTTTTCTGATTTGAGCATATCATCCAAGACGATGCTAATATCGTCCAGAATGATTTGCTTAATTCGGCTACTTTAACTAGGATACCCTAACTAGGAATTTTTGTTTTTAACTAATCGTCCAGGACTATTTTGGGACGATATGATCAAAAATAAAAAACTTTAAAATCGATAGAATTTTTTCCTTGAGTGTGTTTGTGCAAGGTTACTTATCATCAGGACCCACTTTGTTACATTTGACTCAAGAAAAGGTAAAAATATTTAAAGTACACTTAAAGTACTCTCTGAATCCATATTTGGAACAATATCAAAATAATAAAACTATTAAAACTATTGAAAATATATATTATTAAAATAATTTGAAAGACAATGCATCCATTAAGTATTATAAGCTAAATTGAGAAGTCATATGTCAATGTTAAATCAAGTAGTTATGGTAAATATCAATGACTCTTTACTGAGCTAAATAAACTTATAAGTTGATTTAGATAATTTAATCTCACATCTTAATAAATAATTTAATACACATTTAAAAATATTTGTTTTTACTTATCTATTAAATTAGTTTAACAAATTTAAACAAAATGATAAACTCAACATATCAATGAATATAATTGAATTTATCTCATATATTTATGAATATTTATAAACATGCCTATTTCTAAAATAAAAACATTTGATAAAATGGATATTTAAATATTTATGCTTTTTTTATTTATTAGTTTTAATTTTCTTTTACATTATTATATTAAATTGTATGCACACTATGTATTTTTGTATGAAGTAAATTAATGAAAATAAAGGTAAAATTGACACTCATAAAAATAAAAATATACATAGAGGGAGAGAGGAGGTGAGGGAGGTGAGGGGTGGGAGGGATGTGAGGGGAGTGGAAGGATAGGTAGGGGAGATAAGCGAAGGGGGTGTGAGGGAGGTTATGTGGGTGTGTGTGAGGTGAAGGCAGGGATGAGTAGTGGTGGATGGAGGTGAATGAGAGGTATGGGGGAGGTGAGGGTGGGGAGGGGAGGGGAGAAAAATGAGGGAGTGGGAGGGGGAGGTGAGGTGAGAGAAGAGGGTGGGATGATCTTGTGTACATAGTTGAAATCATTTTTTTTTCAATTACAGTTGTGTTTCGATATTAGTGAAGATGTCAAACCAACTAGTGGTGAAATGGTGATCTAAAAATTTTCTTTGAAATCCCTTTTTGATTAAAAAACAAAACTTGATTTTATGCATAATTGGTTGAATAATCGAAATAACACAACTCAAAAAAGTACTAATTTTTATATTTATAGATTTTATAGAAAAATAATAATAATTTACTATTTATTTTTTCTTTTTTATTTTATTTATTTTATAGAAAACATAATTCATTATCTATCACAATAATTTTGTTGTTACAAGTTCAACCATAATTAAACAAGAGTGTTGAAAACTAGATTGCAAGAAAATAAAAGTATTAATGTAAAAGTAAAGAACACAAACTAATTTTATAGTGGTTTGGTCAACTTAATTAATATTCGCTCCTCAAGGGTCCTCGTCATTGGGTATTGCACTAAGTAGTGACTCTCCTTTAACTCCTAGCTTGGTGTAAAAGCCCTTCTCCCTTACCATAGATGGTAAAGCACCATTATAGAATCTTCACACCTGAATACTCTCTCCTTTTACCTCATTAGTCCAGTGGATTTGTCGTGTCTTCCTTTCACCACCTTGATCAGGAAGAGTCATCGTGTTGTCCTTTAACCTCCTCGGTCTGGTGGAGTCACTGAGTCCTCCTTTTATATCCTCAGTCTAAAGGAGTCACCATATCATTCTTTCACCACCTCGATTTATTGGAGTTACTGATTACTCCTTTTACCTCCTCAGTCCAACGGAGAAGCCAATGTTTTTTGGCTTTCAAAGCCTTTCCTTCATAGAACTTCTCTCAGAATACACACCAACACAATCAAAGAACCTCAAGTTCAGGTTGGCCAGAGAAACCATATGAAAATGCCTCTCACACTCCCTTAACTATCTCAAGAATCTTCTCCCTCTCACATAACCTCACCCTCTCTCACCCTTGCTCATTGCTCTCTCTAAAAGATCTTTCACAAAAGAAATAGAAACACTTAACTACCCAAAAGGCTATTCTAAAGTCATAGTAATAATGCATATAAAGAACTTAAACAAAACCCTAATTTCTTAATTATGCCACTTCTATTCATACAACATTATACTTCAATTATATGGTATAATTAATATAAATTAAATATCAAATCATACAGGATGATCCATACTTCATCAAGAGAGTTCTTAGGTGGTTCATACCGTATGATATTTGCTCATATTGTATGATCTATAATTAATATAGATCCAATTTGATTCCTTAATCACCATGCTTAAATTAGGCAACATTAATTAAAGAGTGTACAATATGAATAGGTTCCATATTATAAATAGGTTCGTAAAGTACTAATAGGTCCATTTTAAAATTTTAAAATTGTCTATTTTAAGTATGTAGGATTCAATAGTGGGGTTTTTTAAACAAGCTAAACATCTTGTAAGATGAGTTGTTCATATAGTATGAGTAGTTATAAGAAAATTAAATTTCACTCATTCAATTAAATATTTTAATTACATTCATTTTGAACTCCTCATACAATACGATAATGATCGTATATTACATTTAATAGAAAAATAAAAATATTTATTTTTTATCTCATTTATGGGTGTGCATGGTTTATAAGCTAACATACACCTAATTACATACATTGACTCAAGAAAATTAAATTACAGACGTTTTAAAGATAATTAACCAACATAACTTTTTTTGGAGCTCTAATTCTTTGACTGTACTTTGTGTATGATGAACCTGAAATGTTGTTAGTGTATATGAAAAATATGTAATTTATAAGGTATGAGAAAATAAAATAAATATCCACTAATATTTATAGTCATCAAAATATAAGGTTAGGCTCCCAAATTTTTTTTAACTATCTCCCCCTTTTGAAGATAGAAAACATTCTTGGTTGTAATTTTAAAAATGTAAGTTAATTTTTAATTTCTTGCTAAGCTCTCCCCCTTACTAAGTGATTTCCTTGAAAAAAAGGAGAAACCTATATTTTTCATTTTGATTTTATATTTTTATTTTTTATTTATAATGAGAAAAAATGAAAATGACTAGGAGAGTAGATGTATAAGATTTGGCCTATATTAAAAAATGTAGATGTAGACCAAAAAGACTTTATTAGAAAATATTAGAATTGACATTTCTCTATTACATTTAAATGAGAATTTGACTCTTAACATTACTTAATAGAGAAAAAGGATTCATGTAGTCCACCCCATATAGTGGGATAAAGGCTCGTTGTTGTTGTGAGCAAAAATAAACAAGAATTATAATAAACAATAAAAGCAATAGCATCACTATTGAATAATAAATCAGATAACCAATACACTCACTACTCTCTTTTTTGACATCACCAAAAGGAGGAGCAACAGATAGATGAAAAAACATTGTAAAAATGAATAGTAAAAATTGAAGGCACAATCAACTCACTATAAATGAAAAACACACACTATAAAGGAGAAAACATTACAAACTACTCATAAGAGAAACACACAAACATGCATAAACATAACAAACAAAATCATAAAAAAATAATAATAAATTTACACAAAAATCTTAATTTTACATACCGCTACCCCAATTTTTCTAAGCCCTTCTATCAATGATATATAGTTTAGTCCTAACTATGGTGAAATAATCAAGATTTTGGGATTTGGTGAAGATATTTGGCGATTGATTTTCAGTATCAAAATGAAGTAGTTATACATTACCCTTGGTTACATGATCCCTAATGAAATAATATCTAAGATCAAAGTGTTCAGCATGAGAATATTAAATTGGATTTTAAAAAAATAAAAATTGCACTAGAATTATCAATACATAAGATAGATTATACCTATAGGTAGTCCAAAATTAAAAATATGTTTATTTATCCATAAGACTTGGGCAACACAACTTCTTACTACTACATAATCTACTTCAATGGCGGACAGGGCTAAGGAGTTCTATTTTTTACTAGATTAGGAAACAAAAGACTTTTCCATAAATTAGTAAGTTTCATTTGTTTTTTTCTCTATAATCTACACCCAATAAAACTTGAATCTGAATATCCTATAAGGTCAAAAAATGGAGCTATTCCTAGGATACAAGATGCCTAAATTTTTTGTGCCTATGAAATATCTTTGAATTCTCATAACAATGGTCATATGAGATTCTTTAGGATCATCCTAATACCAAGCATATAAATAAACATTAAACATGATGTGAGCATACTAGTAGTTAAGTAGAGTAAGTTACCTACGATACCTCTAAACTTCTTTTGATCTACTAATTTTTGTCCTAATCATTGTCTAACTGGGTGGTTGAACTCATTATTATATTCTTACTTTTATAGCCTTACATATAAAATTTCTTTAAGATTTCTTCAACATACTTGGATTGGTATAGGAAGATAACCATCTCTTTATTTGACACTAAACCCCATAAAATTGTATTATGAGTATAATATCTCCAACTTTCTTAAGAAATAAGGTGTTTACACTACCATTAACAAATAATATCTCTATCAAAAAGTTGATGAAGCTATCGTATCTTGCCCTAGGTGCTTGCTTCAACCAATATAATGCTTTTTATGCTTATAAAATTGATTAGGAAATGAAGAATTCTCAAACCTTGGCAGTCACTCTACATAAACATCCTCTTTATAACACCATAGAAAAAGGAGTTTTTGGCATCCATTTAATATAACTTGAAACTTCAAAAACATGCAAATGCTAATAAATTTTATATGGACTCTAACATAGCTACCAGGACAAAAGTCTCCTCAAAATAAATAACCTCTACTTAATTACACCTCTTTTCTACTAATCTTTTTTTATTTTTTATTATTGATCTTGAGTCATTCAACTTATTCACAAAATTCCATTTTTTACCTACTATACTCTGATTAGTGGGTCTACTAAAAAACTCCCATATATTATTCATAATGAATTGATAAATCTCTTCTTATATGACCAAAATTAAGAATTCATCACTTAAGGCTTGATATACACTAGCAAGTTATAGCATCAAAATGATCAAAATATGGCTAACCTTTTTCCTAAGGCCTTATCTAGATCTAACCACTATAGATAGTTCTTTTAAGATGAGCTCTCTAGGGTGAATAGAATAGTACCTCCATTCTTTAGGCAAAAGATTCTATGGTTTTTTTCTATTCTATGTAACAATATTTTCTATTCCACATATTATTTTAGTCTCATCTCATCATCTATCCTGGTTAATAGTTCTACCTGATTTGTCAAAGACCACATGGGTGCATTCCTTTACAACTAAGGATCTTTTATTAAAAACCCTATAGGCTTTACCTACCAAAGAATTACCTTAAAAATATCTTCATCTTCCTTAGAGTTAAACTTTATTGTAATATAGGATCCTAAGCTTGTGATTTTGATGACAACATACTTTATTATCTTGTTACTATATTTCTCCGATTAGTATTTATGGATATTATTTTTGTGCACACTAACATTTTAGGCAACCGTACACCATACAAAAGGATCGACTCAAGACTGGGTAGATTAGGAGTGTTATCTTTTGATAAGAGTCTATAATTTAATTTATTTATTTATATTTTTTAAGTTAAAAGTCTTTTAGAAGTTGTATAGCAGCATAGTGACCATGGACACACAGAAAGTGAAGGAAATTTAAACACATTAATTTTTAATCAAATCGTATTATATGATATCCATCATATTGTATAATATTAGTTAAATCGGTTTTAATTATATCATTAAGTTATTTTTTAATTTTGATATGATCATACTATATGATACTGATCATACTGGATGATCAAGATAAATAAGGAAACCAATCACAGTGTCACCAATCATAAATTAAGAAATATTTTGAAATTGAAAATTTTACTAATCATGTTGTATGATCCCTATCATAGTGCATAATGAATTTAAATCTTTCCTAATCTAATCCCCTAGTTAAGCAATCAAATCTAGATTAATTGATATTGAACATCATACTATACGATAACCGTATTAGTAAAGTATGAATTGATTCTTAACAGAGATGATTATTAATCATCATTGATTGTCTTGGCTGAAATAATGATTTGATTGAACTAATCCTACTATACAATACTTAAATTATACTGGAAAATTAGTTCAAATATTTGAACTAATCATATGGTATTCTATCCATCGTACGGTACTGTTGTGCAGTATTAAATTAATTGTACTATACGATTCCATATTATGTTGTATGATCAGAGTTAGTAGATGTAAAAAATTTAGGTTTTCTGTTAAGAATGATTTAAATAATTCTTTTAAAGCAAAAGAAAATAATTTTTTTTTTCTATTAAAGGAACTCTTGAGAGAACTCTAGTGCTTTGGAGAAGGAGAAGGAGAAGGTGGAACTTGGTATAAGGGAGGAGTGTGAGGGGTCTCTACATGGTTGTTCGAGGTTGGTTTGCAGCTTGATTCCTCAAAGGACTTAGTGAGTTTTGGGGTTTCTCTAGGAAGAGAAGCTTCAAGGTCAAAGGTCAAGGTTCTCTGGTTCCACCAGAAGTGTGAGAAAGGATTCCAAGGTACAATGTCATCACCAGGAGGGTGGTAAAAACTTTTCCTTCACTAGGAGGGCTGGTTCTCTATTGCACCGAGTTTGGTGGAAGTGATTTGTAAGGACTTCTTCACCTTTCCTGGGGGCTTGGATAGACACTAAAGGAGTTAGTGCAATACCTGGAGAGGACTTCAGGGAGGGGACGTAGGTCAAGTTTTAACCTAACCACTATAAAATTTTAGTGTGCTCTTTATTTCTCTTGTATTTTTATTTCTCATATTTTAGTTCCAGCATATTATTCTTCTATAATTTATGGTGAGAAATTTTTTATATTTGTGGATTGGTTTTTGTGAGAAAAAATTAGTAAAAAAAAAATATGAAAATCAAAAGTATTTATCATGTATTGTAGATTGAGTCAAAACTAATATTCCTTTTACTGAATGGAGTGGAATTATTTTTTCTGTGCTTTAAATTCTAAAGATTGCATGATAATTTCTATATGTACTACCGACAAAGAAACTTGGAATAGATTATGTACTTTATAAAAAGGTACTAGTGAAGTCAAATAGTCTAAGTTGAATATTCTAATGCATGATTATGAATTTATCTATATGTAATCTTATGAGATGATCTTAGACATGTATATTAGGTTTACTAAGATTGTGACATCATTGCATGCTTTCGGTAAAGAACTTTTGAACTTTAAAAAGGTTAACACAATTTTACATTCTCTACTTAATAAATTTGATGCCTAAGTCATGTCTATATGTGAATCAAAAGATTTTAATACTTATTTTATAAACAATCTAATAGGCTCGCTCATTGCCTACGAGCAAAGTGTGAGTCAAAGAATTTTTTATGCTGGTGATGAGAAGACTATAGTGCTAAAAGCTAAAGACACGGATGAATGTAGCTTAGAAGATGATGAGAGTAAGGAGATAGCATTGATAATTAACAAATTTGAAAGTCTATTGAAGTACAAGCTTAAGCATCAATAAAAGTGGAGCAACGGTAAAAATGGTAAAAATATTAAGTTTTCTAGTGACATTATTTTTCTTGGGTGTAGGAAACTCGGACATCTGGATTTGAATGCCCCAACTTAAAAACTTTTCCTATAAGGGAAAAGAGTAAAAATAAGCCGATTATAATATGGGGAAAAGATAAAAGGCAAAAAATTTCCTAGGTACACCTAGCTTCTAAATCATCAGAACATAAGCAGGACGATGATGTATAAGTATGTTAAGGTTTGTTTGTGTGTTTTATTTATGTTTTTTGTGTGTTTGTTTATCTATTTTGTGTGTTTGATTTTTATTATATTTTAAACATAATTTTATATTTGTGTTTCTTTCTTATGTTGTTATTTTCTTCTACGTGTATTTTAATTTTAGGCGTTATTTTTTCTCTTCTTTTTTGTAATGTCAAAGGGGGAGAATGAATTGTTGTTGGTTATATTTATGTTTTATTTTTAAAATTTTCTTTTATATAGCTTTAAAAATCTATGACTTAAAAAATAGTTTTTCCTATTTTTTAATGTAATTCTTTTAGTGAGTGGAAGTTTAGAAGAAAATATTTTTAATTTAAAAATTCAACCAATATGAATTATCATCATTAAACAGGGAAATATTATTATAACTTTGGATTCTGAGTTTATGATTTTGATGATAATAAATAAATTTGATCATCTTTTTATTTCTCTTAGTATTTGTAGTATATATTTGTTTGTGTGTTAACTAATATTTCAGGTACACCATATACTGTTCTTTGAAGATTCAGAGCTCATGATTGGGTAGAAAAGGTTATGTTAAATGAGTTTGTAATTTTCATTTATTTATTTTTTAATTTCTTGAGTCAAGTTTTATAATGACGTATGTAGCTTGGACACATGCACACACACAAGGGAGAAAAAATGATTTTAAATATTTTATTTTTTCTTTACATCGTATTGTATGATATGGATCGTACTATATGATCTGGTGTTATAGAAATTAATTGAAATTATTATTTTTTTTTTGAAAAAATATTTTTAAAATATAACTAATTGTACAGTATGACATCACATCGTACTAGATGATCTATTATAATTCGAAAGCCCTTCATCCATTAAATTAGGAAAAAATTTGAATTTAAAAAGTTATTTTAATTATACTGTACGAATTTGATCGTACTGTACAATGTTTAAAATTTTGCCTAATTTAATCTTGTGATTAGGCAATCAAATCTTTTTAATTTTGATATTCTGATCATATTGTGCAAACTAGATCATACCATACGATCAATAGAGATGATTTTGTTCATCCCATTATTCATCCTGGATGAAATGCATTTCAGTTGAACTAATCGTATTGTATGATTAATCATTCATACTGGTGATCATACAATACTAACAGATTCAATTATGTACATCATACTAGATGATTCTGAGATTGTACTGTATGATCTTTGAAGGCTGAATTAATTTTTTAGGATTTTTTAAGCCCTCTTTTAAGCTTTCTTACAAGACTTTATAAGGGTCTTTAGCAGCCATTATGTCTTTATTCTTCTAGAAAAAACTTAAAGAGAGGACTTAAAAGGGAGAGAGGAAAGGGTGAAGTTTAAGAGGGCGAAGATCCTGGGATGGGGTTTCAAGGGAGATTGGAGGGGTATTCACACCATTGTTCCGGAAAGCTTGCAACTTAGTACCATCAAATTTAAGGTTTGTCTTGAGTGAAGTTTTGGAAAGAAGAAGATTATTTCATGTCAAAAGACCTGACACCTTCGCCGCACTGGAGAAGGTGGAAGTGATTTTGTAAGGGGCTTCTCTGCCTAGATGTGGGAGCTAAAGGAGAGTCATTAAAGGTTTAGTGCATTACTCGAAGGGTGCCTCCGGGGAGTGGACGTAGTTAAAGGTTGACTGAACCACTATAAATCTGGTGTGTTATTTCCTTTATTTTTTTGCACTTTATTTCTGCATTTATTTTTGTTGCAATTAATTATGTGGGTGAAATTAATAATTTATCTTTTTATTGTGAATGTAATTTGCTTCTGCATCAAGTTATAAAAAGATTTTTCTTTTCATTAAAGAAGTTTTTAAATATCCAATTTCCCCCTCTAAGTGCATCTCGTACCTTCAATATGCATATACATCTTCATTTGTATCTGTACTTGCTAGTCTGCTTGTGATTTCCTCACTTGATCTAGCTTGGTTGTAAGGGAAACAACTTATTGGCTATATAATAACTCTTGGGTACTTGATGAAAAGCTAGAGCCACCAGATGTCGTCCCCTCATATACATAGGTTTATGAGCCTAAACCAGAAACATTGTTATGTTGCATTCATCCTATCTCTTGCAACTAAGTGTGATAGTCATAATATTATGATAATGCACCAGAATAACCCTCACCTGCTCCTCCCTGGCTCTCCCAAAACATTATATACTAGTCATATAAAAGTAAATAAAAAATTAAGTAATTTACATATGACATTAAAAATATTAAACTTATATAATTATATAGGCTCTCTTTGCTCGCACATCAACCCATTACAGGTCCTCCTGTCGCCTGTGGGTATGATTATGCAGTTCAATAGCAGTTGGTTCTCTACCCAACACCTATTTCTATAATATACTTTCATTAATATTTATTTTTAAGTAAATTATCAAAATCTTTTAAAATTTCTTACCAAACATCGCTTGTGCTTAGTACGTGGAACTGAGTCTCCAATATGAAGGGAACTACCCATGCACTGAATATTAGAAACTATGTTCTGTCTATTCGGTTCCCTCTTCTTGGTATAATCTGAGCTACCCCAAGCACTAGTCATATCAGCTCATACACTCTCACTAATCCAGAGTGGTCGCTCGCCTGACTTTTTGATATCTGCAAACATGTCTCATATGCGAGTCAGCCTACTCTTCTCAAAATTCTTTTTGATTTTATCATTATGTTGGGGCAGCCAATAAAAATCTTTTTGCATTTCAAAATATACAGTATAAAATATATATTTTTGTTAATTTAAGTAACAAAATATAATATAAAATATATTTGAATAATAACTAATCTCAAACTCTCTAAATCATATGTCTCGTACTTCTTTCAAGACTTTCTTCCAAGAAATATGAGGAGCATCATACATACTTTATATTATATCATGTATTTTATGCGTTGGTTGTTTTAACAGGTGAAACCTTCACAAAATATGTTAAAAAATATTTATTCAATTTTTGTTGCATGTTAATAATATAATAAGTATGTACATGTTACCGTCAAGTTCAATTAACATGCGACTCTCTGTCATATGCTCTATTGCAGCTGGGGTGGAAGGTCAACCTGTACCAGGTTGAGGGGGGTGAGGGATAGTATGGTGGGACATATGATGGATATGGGAGTACTATACATGGCATCTGTCTTGTGAGTAGAACTATTGGATATTAGTTGCAAGAGTAGGTAAAGGCAGGCTAGGCTAACTCTGAGTGGCAGCCTGAGACAAAGAGGTCCTCTTAGTGCATACATACCTGTTAGGTGGGCCACTAGCCATCTTCTTGTTGTTCCTACCAAATATACTTTTGATCAATCCTCTCTGATGCTCATAATCTGAAGCCATCTAGAGAAAAAATATAAAATAACATAAATTATAATAAATATTTAATATAAAATAGTCACTACAGGAAAACCCGGCATTACCGGCATACAAAATCTATCGGTAACATAGAAAATACGACGGAAAGTTTGGTTTCCAGCGCATTTTCGTCGAATTTTCATGCGTCAGTTTGGCACGCGTTGGAAAAGCTTTCCAATGTATATATTACACTAGAAAGGTTTCCGGCGCACTCTCTGACGCATTACCGACGAAAAAATGTTCCAAAAAATGTTGTTTACCTTTAGATCATTCTGGCGTTAAATACGCCAAAATTTGTGGCGTAACTATCCGTCAAAAACACCGGCAAAAAAAACATCGTAACTTACGCTGAAACTAAAGCTATAAATTTTTACGGGTGCTTTATCCGCCGGTATTTCTGGTGGATATAAAACACCTGAACAAACACAGAAATTCTTTGTATCATCGTTTCCGGTGAATTATCAACGTAAATTCTGCTGAAAACCTATAGCAATAAAAAAATTATCTTCCCAGGAAGCAATAGATTTCCATACCTACAAATATATACAAATAATAGTTCCACAACACAGATCTACACAGCACAGATTTCAAGAACTTCAATAAATACTTAAAAACATAAATGTTAATATTACAAATTGTTCATTAACATCAACCAATATTAAAAACATAACAGATTATTCATTAACACCAAATATTCAAAAACTTATACAAGTTCATATGACATTGAAAAAACTAAACTACTCTGAATCCGTGGACTCATCCTCAGTTGGAGCTACCTCTTTTTCACTCAACTACTCCCTCATTTTTCACATTTCATCTAACAACTGATTGTGTTTCTACTGCATCTGCATTTGTATATGTGCTTGCAACTGAACTTGTCAATCAGCTTGTGATTTCCTTACTTGTTCTAGCTCCGCTTGAAGGGTAGTTATTTGTTGACTATGTTAGGACTCATGTGAACTGGCTGCGAAGCTGAATCTAGTAGAGGTCATCCCCTCGTATGCCTAGGCTTGCAAACCTAAACAATAAACCCTATCATATTGCATTCCTCCAACGGCTTGCGACCAGATGCGGTACTCAAAATACTCCACAGAGCCGCTAGAAGAACTCTCACCTGCTGTGGCCTGACTCTCTCGAAGCTGTGTATACTCCTCTTGTGAAAGTAGAATATATATATATATATATAATCTAGACTAAAAATAAAAATTATTAAACACATATACTTACATGAGATTTTCTTGCTTGCTCATCAACCCGCTGTTGATCCTCTTGTCGCCTATGAGTGTGACTATGCAATTCCACAAGAGTTGGATCTCTACCCAGCAACTCTTTCTGTAATAGAATTCTAGTAATATTTCTATTAAAGAAAAATTTAAAAAAACTTTTAAAATTCATTACCAAACGTCTCCTGTGCTCAGTATGTCGAACTGAGCTGCCAGTATAAAGGGAACTACCCAAGCCCCCAACATCAGAAGCTCTATTTTGTCGATTTTGATCCCTCCTCCTGCTATACTCTACGCTGCCACAAGTAGTGTTAACTCAGCCCATATAGTCTCTCCAATCCATAATGTCTGTCAATATGTCGTGCATCCGAGTGGACCCATGTTTTTTAAAATTCTTTCTATTTTATCATTGTGCTATGGCAGCAAAAAAAAACTTTCTGCATTCAAAAACATACAATATAAAATATATATGTTTGTTAGCTTAAGTAAAAAAGATTAAACCATTTAAATAAAAATACCTCAAACTCTCTAAACCACATTTCCCAAACTTCATTCGAGACTTTCTTCCAAGAAATATAAGGAGCATCAAACTTGCTCCGTATGATGTCCCGTATTTTATGTGTCGGTTGTTTTGATGGGTAGAACCTACAAAAGTAAGGTTATATTAGAAAAAATATAACATAAATATGTTCGTTAGCTTAAATAAAAGAGAATGTACGTACGTGTCACCGTTAGGTGCTATCAACATTCGACCATCTGTAACCTGCTTTGGTGAAGCTAGTGTCGAAGGTCCACCTGTAGCAGACTGAGGGGTGGTGGGGGATAGTATGGTGGAACATATGGAAGATATGGATAAATAGGAGGGGCACCATAAGGTGGGAGTGGGTAGTAAGGGTAAAGGAGTACTCTACATGGGATCTAGTGAAGGAAATCAGGGGTTTGGTGAGTAAAACTACGGGCTATTAGCTCTAGGAGTGGGTAAATGCTGAGCGGTAGGCTGAGTATGTGTGGCAGGCTGAGACGAAGTGGTCCCCTCAGTATGTACTGACTTAGATGGTCCAATTGTAGTGATCTTATTGATGCGTCTATTAAAAATATTTTTGATCAATCCTCTGTTAGGCTCTTCACCTAAAGCCATCTGTACATAAAAAAAAATATTAGAAACATGAGTTATAACAAAAATATAATATAAAATAACACAGCAGTGCAATAAAAATAAAATAAAATACAGTGTAGTAACAATAAAATAAATGCAGTGCAGTAACAATAAAATAAAATTTACCTTATGTTAACTCATCATTTGTTGATTCACTTTCATATGATGATACATTTCCAGCACTATCAGATTCCTCATGACTTTCCTCTATGGTTAAATCTACCTCCTCTAACTGCAACTCGCTCTCATTAATTTGAATTTGGTAATCCATATTGATTACAAGATTTTTTTAAATTTGACATAAACTCTTATTGATGTGCTGATAGTATTGAAGTGGTTTTCTCAATTACTCCCCTTAGTTTTGTCTTCATAACTATAAGCCAATCATGTTTGCCTCGTAATATGCTTGGATAGTTAGCATAATAGACTTGGCTTGCCTGACTAGTAATGATGAATGGTTCAAACTTTGCATATATCCTATCCCGCTTTACTTCTGTTATACCATAAATTGGATGTACTCTTGTGCGTCTGTTCTGTACTGGATCAAACCATTCACAATTGAAGAGATACATAATATTCCTGTGACCGGGATATTCCACCTCTAATATTTCTTGTAATACCTCATAGTATTCAGAATCATCCCCTGTATGGGTGTTCCCTCTTACACATACACCAGAATTTTCTGTCTTCCTACCTTCACACCAATTTTTTATTTGGAATTTATAATCATTAATCAAAAATATTTGATAGATTTAACTAATCTATTTGGTCCCCAAGCTAGGTCAAATAGCCCTTGATACTGCGAATCACTGTCTTCAGTGTGAACCTTTAAATGAACCAAGATGATATTTTTAGCATATTTATTGCATGTAGTACTAACTAATTAAGACAAATCATTCAAAATATACCATTTTTTATATCAAGCAGTGAATTCTCCACTATCTTCTTGACTTCTCCTTATTCTCATGTACTTAAACCATCAAAGAACCTCCTACAAACTTTTGAGTTTAAAACAAAGTTAAGAATAATAAATAAATGAACAAATTAACTCATACTTACTCGAGATACAGCTCAACTTCATCATAGTTAAGCAAGATATACAATGTAATAACTATCATCTCCTTATTGGTCAAATAGCGCATGGTGCTAGCGCCTACAGGTTCACCACTTCCACTGAATACATATATATATTAGAGGATTTACAAACATTTTGAGGTGTTGTACTTTCACCTGACTGACATATTATTTCAAAGTAATACGAGCAAAATTGAGCTGTCTCGTATGTTAAATATGCTTCACAGATAGAGCCTTCGGGATGTTCTTTACTCTTAGCTTCATTCTTAAGTTTATTTAAATATCTCTCAAAAGGATACATCTACCGATATTGAACAGGTCCACCAACTATAGCCTCATATGGTAAATGTATTTGTAGATCCTCCATAGAGTCAAAAAATCTTGGAGGAAATATTTTCTCAAGTTGACACAAAATGAAAGGAATTTGCTGCTCCATAAGAATCAAGTTCTCTACGTTTTATTTAGAAGAGCAAAAATCTTTGAAGAATATGCTTAACTTGATCAAGGGCTTTAAAATTTGATCTTACAGATAACTAAAAACAGTTGGTAGCAGACATTGCATAAAGATGTGACAATCATGACTTTTCAATTTGAATAATCTCCCTGATCTTATGTCAACACACTTGCTTAGATTGGAAGAATATCCATCAGGTACTCGTAGGGTCTTCACTCATTCACAAATTGCTCGTTTTTGCTCTAAAGTTAATGTGAATGGAGCTTTTGGTTTGAGAAGTTTTTCACCTCCACCATCTTTTAATTCTAATGCTTTCCTCCTACAAATCTCCTTTAAGTTCATCCTTGCTTTTATATTATCTTTAGATTTATCTTTGATGTCCATAAATGTATTGAAATGTTATCAAAAACATTTTTCTCTATATGCATGACATCCAAATTATGTCTAATCAGGTTTGTTCTCAAATATGACAACGACCAAAATATACATTTTTTGGTCCAATTATGGTTGACACCATATCCTGGCAATCTAAACTCAACTAATATTGGAGAATTCATTATTGTGGGCATGAACCTCACTCTTTCAAATATTTCTTCACTAGTTAATCTTGGAGGAGGTTGAAACATCACCATTTTATTTAGTATAGGCATCTTTATTTTGCCTAAAAGGATTACTTAGATATAAAAATATGTGATGACAATCAAACTAAGTGTTCTTCCTACCATACTTTAAAGTTAATGATTTTGTATGTTCCATATAATATGGACAAGCTAACTTGCCTGAAGTGTTCCAGCCTGAGAGCATACCATACACAGGAAAGTCACCAATTGTCCAAAGTAATGCTACTCTCAGTCTGAAGTTCTGTTTGGTGGAGATATCATATGTACTTACTCCCTCTTCCTATAATAAACTTAAATCATCAATTAACGGTTGTAAGAATACATTAATCTTCACTTTTGGATTATGTGGCCCTGAAATGATAAGTGTGAAAAACATATAAGGAGTACTCAACACAACTCTGGAGGAAGATTATAAGGAGTGAGTATCACGGGCCAACATGAGTAAGGTGAAGCAGACAGACTGAATGGATTAAAACCATCTACATATAAACCTAATCTTACATTTCTTGGTTCTGCCGTGAATGTGGGATGTGTACGATCAAAGTGCCTCCAAGTCTCTGCTTCTGATGGATGTGTAATAACACCTTCTTGCGGAATGTGATTATTATTCCATCTCATATGTGCAGCAAATCTCATAGATGCCGTTGTAGTCTAGGAATTATTGGTAAGTAAAACATCTTACTGACAGGAACATCCTTTTGCTTTCTTTTATTTTTAGATTTTGGTTTAAATCTTGCTGCATTATAATGACGGCATGCAATCTCTGAGAAATCTTCTTTAAAGTTTAACATGCATCCATTGACATAATAATCTATCTTCGTGTATGTCAAACCAGGTTTGGGAACTAACTTCTTTGTCCAATATAGATTTGTAGGAATTATATTATCTATCAGATTAGTTTTCTTAAGCAGCCTAATGAATTGATTAAAATATTCATGAGTAATATTATATTCTGCCTTAATGCTTAACATCTTCACAGTAACATATAACTCTGAGTGAGTGGTGCACCCCTTCCATATTGGTTATTAGGCAGCATACAATAAATCATAAAAATTCTATGCCTCCTTATTCGGTAATTCTTCTATATATTGTCTATATTATATTCCAGTTGCATCATGAACTAAATTTCTTAAGATTTGGTCAGATATTTTTAGCCTCAGCTACTTTAGTACTTGTAGAAGGACCGTATTGAGAATCAAAATGTTGCTCGTACTCACCATGAGAAGTCCAATACCAATACCGTGACATGAATCCTCTGTGATACAGATCAACAGTTACATCATCTGGTTTTAGGTGCACTAGATTTTTATGTTTAGAACATGGACATAGAAACATTTCATCTGATATGAAGTTGGGTAGTTGTTTTGCTGTCTGAATTAAAATATTTACCCCATTAATGAATTCATCTGTTAATGTCTTTTGTCCTTGCACCAATCGGTTATACATCCAACTTCTTTAATTTTTAATATCCATAACCTACATAAAGGAGCAGATAAGTAATAGATTATAATGATTTATGTGACATTCATATATTTTATTTTATCTTATCACCGTCTCTTAGTATCTTAGACACACACTCTCTCCCTCACTCATTCTATTATTAACTATCTCTTCTTTCTACCTCTCTCTCTCCCCCTTCTTTTATCTCATTCCCTCCCTCACTTTCTTAATCTTATATTCTCGTCATATAGACCTAGTGAGAGGGAGTTGAAGGTAAACTCGAATTATGGAGGTCAACTTTAGAGTATAAAGGTTTTTACTTGAGTAGATCTAAAATTGAATATATTGAGAGTAATTTTAGCAACAATATACCTAGTGATGGGATTGTGACTTTGGGCAATCAAGTCATTAATAAGAGTACATGTTTTAGATATCTTGGATGATCTATTATTCAGAGTGATGGTGAAATTGATGGTGATATTAACAATAGAATTCAAGTTGGATGGTTGAAGTGGAGGAATGCATCAGGCTTGTTGTGCGATAGAAAAGTCTCCCTCAAACTTAAGGGAAAATTCTATAAGATGGTGGTGAGACCTGCAATGCTTTATGGTGCCGAATGTTGGCCATTAAAAGGAAAGCATAATACTAAGTTAAGTGTTACAGAGATGAGGATGCTTAGGTGGATGAGTGGCTTGATCCTTAGAGATAGGATGAGCGTATATGTGAAAAGGTTGGAATAGCTCCAGTGGAAGATAAGATTAGAGAGAGTCACCTAGGATACGAAATGAGCATATACGTGAAAAGGTTGGAGGAATAGCTCTAGTGGAAGATAAGATTAGATAGAGCCACCTTAGATGGTTTGGTCACATTAAACGGAGGCCATCTGATGACCCGGCCGGTTAGGAAAGTTGAGTTATTAGATTTGACTTATGTTAAGAAAGATAGAGGTAGACCGAAAAAGACTTGGTTAGAAAATATTAGAAATGATCTTTCTTTATTAGATTTAAATGAGTTTTTGACTTTTAATCAAACACAATGGCGAAAAAGGATTCATGTAATGAGAATTTGACTTTTAACCTCTCTCTCTCCCTCTCTCTCTATTCTTCACTCTTTGTTTATCAACATAAATAATATCATAAGCAAAAGCAAACACCAAGGCACATCCTCTAGAAAATGTCTAATAAAAAATTACAAGAAGTAAAATCTTACAATGGACGAAATCGGTGATTGAGGCGGCGAACATCGGCAAACTAGGTTGAACGGTCTTCACACCGGCGGAGCTACTCCAACCTGTAAAACAAAAATCATTATCATCATATTAAAATTTATATTAAGAAAACCAACCAAAAATTTAGAAACTCATGGTCAATTTTCATGAAAACTGTATCCTTTTGCCGGCGATAGAGGCGGTGATCGTCGGCAATGTCTCATGGAAGTCCGAAAGCCTTGGCAATGGTGATCTATGGTGGGGCGACGCTGGGGCGACAAGAGCAGAGCGGAGATATCAAAGAAATAGCGGAAGCAAATGAATAGCCAGACGGGCTCAGGTTCAGAAATAGGGCTTTCGCCAGCAGAAATTTCGGCATACAATACACCGAAAATGTTTTCGGTGCCTTTTATGCCGGTTATAATTCATTGAGTTTAAAATGACCGGCGTCTACTCTACCGATAAATCAGCCGGCTATTTCCGGCGTAAAATAAGCCACTTCGGATGAAATGATGTATATTCTGACGTTAAAATCGGTGTATTATGGGTCGGAACACTACCGACGACTATTCCGCCAGTAAAAATGACATTATACTTCCTTCACACAAAACATAGGTAAGAGCGCCGTACTTATCGAAGGATAAATATCCGTCGGAACCTTCGACGATAATCGCGTGTTTTTCTGTAGTGAGTGCAATAATTAAATAAATGAAGTAGAGTAATAATAAAATAAATATTTTCATGATATTCAAATAAATCATATTATTAATATAAATTATTGATTCATAAATGATTGTCAAAAATCATTTATCTTATGTTTATACATCACTTGTGTATTTACTTTCATATGATAAAACATCTGCACCACTATCAGATTCATCGTGACTTTCTTCTACATTCAAATCTACTTCTTCTAACTGCAACTCATTATCATTAGTTGTAATTTAATCTTCTGCATTGTTAACAAGATCTTTTATGTTTGACATAAACTCTTCTTGATGTGCTAGTGGTAATGATGTGTTTTTCTCAATTACTTCTTTAGGTTTGATCTTCATAACTACAAGCCAATCATATTTGTCTCGTAATCTACTCGGATATTTAGCAAAATTGACTTGGGTTACCTGACTAGCAATGATGAATTGGTAAAAAAATTTATATCTCTACCTCACTTTCCTTATGTTATACCGTAAAGTGGATATATTCTTATACCTCTATTCTATACTTGATAAAACCAATCATATTTAAATAGATACACATTATTCTTGTAACTGGAATATTCCAATTGTATTATTTTTTGTAATACTCTATAATACTCATAATCAAAACTTGTATGGGTGTTTCCTCTTATACAAATACTAGAATTATCCATCTTCCTACATTCACACCAAGATTTTGTTTGAAATTTGTAACCATTAATAAAAAACTCTATTTGGTCCCTAAGTTAGATTCAATAGCCCGTGATACTACAAATCACTGCCTTGAGTGTGCACCTAACTGGTGATCCTATATATTATTAGCATGTTTATTTCCAACAATGTTGACTAATTAAGGCAAATTACTAGAATTGAATAGTAGAAATATATACCATATTAACAATAATGTTAACTAATTAAGACAAGTATCTTTAAAGAAGATACTTAGCTTAATCAAGGGCTTTGAAATTTGTTCTGACATAAAACTAAAGGTTGTTTGTAGTAGATATTGTCTGATGATATGACAGTCATGACTTTTTAATTCAAATAATACTCTAGATCTTATGTAACACATCTACTTAGATTGGAATAATATTCATCAAGTACCCATAAAGTCTTCACCAATTAATAAATGTCTCATTTATAATCTAAAATCAAGGTGAAAGGATCTTTTGGTTTAAGAAGTTTTCTACTTTCACCATACTTCAACTCTAAGACTTTCCTCCTACAAATCTTCTTAAGTCCTTCATTGCTTTTATATTGTCTTTAAACTTATCTTTGATGTTCATGATTGTATTGAATATGTTATCAAAAATATTTTTCTCTATATGAATCATTTCTAAGTTATGTCTGATCAAGTTTGTCCTCTAATATGATAATAATCAAAAAAATAATTTTCATGATCTAATTGTGATTGACACCATATGCTGATAATTTATAATCAGCTAAAGTTGAAGAATTCACTATTATGAGCATGAACCTTACTCTTTCAAATATTTTTTTCACTAGATAATCTAGGAGGAGACTGTGACATCACCATTTTAGTTTTTGCAAAAGCATCCTTATTCTTCTTGAAAGCATGATATGTAGGTAAGAATATGTAGTGATAGTCGAAGTAAGTGTTCTTCTCTCTATGCTTTAAAGTGAATGACTTTGTATATTCCATACAATATGTACAAGCTAACTTACTAGAAGTATTTCAACCTGAGAGCATATCATATATAGGAAAGTCACCAATTATCCAAAATAATGCTTCCCTCATTATAAAGTTTTATTTGGTAGAGATATCATATGTGTTAAGAGAGTTGCTATTTGCATGTTTTACATTCTTGTAACTTGTATTATTTTGATGATTTCAAATACTATTGTTTTATATATCTCCTAACACTTTTTGAAAGATTTGTTTTTGCTCTAGTGTGTACTAACATTTCAGGAAAATCAACTCCAAGCTATGAAGACTTCAAATCAAATTTAGCAAATATTCATTTGTAAATTATAAGTTTTGAAATAAGAGGGAGTGATTGTAGTTGAGTGAAAAATCACAACACACACACTTGGGGGAACAATTTTTGTGAACTGATCTTACGGAACGTATCTAGTTCGTACGGGACAATCATGTCAATTAACCCCTAGGAAGAGCAATGGATCGAACAGGCGGGGAGAAAATTTTTCTAAGTCCTAATCGTCTAGGACGAATTTGATATTCGTCCCGGGACGAACGTCTCTAGATTCTCACCTTGCACTGTTCGTCCAGACGAAAAGCATGGTTCATCCCTAGACAAACTCTCTGCCCATGAAAATTATTTCTGCCCATGCAAACGGTCGTCCCAGGATGAATTGAACCGACTTACCACAATTGGTTACGTCCTGCAGAAATTTGGGAACCGACCTATGGAATAACCGTTTCATACCGGATGAACCTAGTTCGTACGGGATGATGAGCGTGTACGAACATAGTTCGTACCAATATATATTAGGATCATTTCTGACACTTTAAGTAAAATTGTCCGGGACGATCCACGATTGTACGGGACGATCCACTACGTACAGAATCGAAAACTTGCAGTTTTTGGGCAGTTTTTCTTATCTTTTGTATATATAGTCCAAATTAGACTGCCACCCAATCTTTCTGCTCATTGATCTATGTGCCTATTGGAAGAAGAGTCAAGGAGAGAGTGAGAGAGAGCATTCAAAGAAGGATTTCTACCACTAGAGCGTGAAGGCTTCGCTTGGTGTTCAAAGGTAAGATTTCCTACTTGTGATTTGAGATTACTTCACTCTTTTTCTTTCTTCCTTCTAGATTTCTTGTGAGGAGATCTGTCAAGGAGATCCGGTTCTCTGCCGACACTTGGAGAGTATGAACAGACGAAGGGTTCCCTACCCGCACTAGGAGAGTGCGAAAGGACGAAGGGTTCTCTGCCCACACTAGGAGAGTGTGAAAGGACGAAGGGTTCTCTGCCCACACTAGGAGAGTGTGAAAGGACGATGGTTCTATGTCGCTCCGGGTAGTGGTGAAAAGAGTGTTTTGTAAAGGCTTCTCCGCCTTGCTTTGGGTGCAAAAGGAGAGACACTATTAGTGCAATACTCAGAGGGTGCCTCTGGGGAGTGGATGTAGGTCTGGTTTAGATAGAACCACTATAAATCTTGTGTCATTTATTTCACTGCTTTTTATTTTCTGCATTTTTCTGTTTAAAAAGTTGTGGTTGAAAAACTTTTTATAAAAATTCATTAAAGTTTATTTTCGGTTCAACTCATTTAAAAGAGGGATAATTTTTTAAAATATCAATTCACCCCCCTCTTGGTAGCCTTGGGACATTAACTTAGGTTTAACAACCTATTCACTAGACTCAACAAGTGGTATCAAAGCTTTATTTCAAAATCATAAGTTTAAACTACTTTTTGATTAACGTAGATGGCGACATTTGTAAATTGAAATACACTCGAGGGTTACTCTATTACTAAACCTCCACTATTTGATAATATACCTTTTGATTTTTGGAAAACACGCATGTCAACTTTCTTACAGTCATTTGATTATCGTATGTGGATCTTAGTCCATGAAGGTTATACAAAACCAACTAGATTAGTTGATGGAGTTATGGTTAAAACACCTTTTGCAGATTGGACTATAGAAGAATGTGACTTAGCACAACTAAATGCTAAATATTTAAATAGTTTCTTTTGCGCTTTAAAATCTAAAGACTACATACGGGTTTCCACTTGCAAAAGTGGAAAGGACATATGAGATAGACTTTGTATAACTTATGAGGGGACTAATGAGGTTAAACAATTAAGACTTAATATCTTGTTACATGATTATGAATTATTTCGCATGAAACCAAATGAATCCATTTCTGATATGTACACAAGATTCACACAAATAGTCACCTCTTTGCATGCACTTGGTAGGGAACTAACGAATGCTGAAATGGTTAATAAAATTCTTCGTTGTTTACCTACTGCTTATGATGCTAAAATTACTGCAATTACAGAGTCTAAAGATCTAAACATTTATTCTACTAACAATCTTATTGGTTCACTTATTGCTTACGAGCAAGGAGTTAGTCAAAGAAAGATTGATGCAGGTGAACCACGAAAGGAGAAGAATATAGCACTAAAAGTGGAAGAGTCTGAGAGTGAACACTCACAACCTGAGAATGAAGATGATATTACATTGATGACTAGACAATTCAAAAACTTTCTAAAAAAGAAGCAGAAGAGACGCCAACAATGGAATAGAGGTAAATTTAACAGAAATGACAAGAGTTCTAATGAAGTAATTTGTTATGAATGCAGGAAACCAGGTCATATCAAGACTGATTGCCCAAAACTCAAAGCCACTCCTAGCAAGGAGGTAGAGGAGAAACCAACTATAAAGAAGGGCAAGAAGAAGTTTCAAAGAGCTTTTAGGGCGGACTCAGCTTCAGATTCATCAGAGACTGAAAAGAAAGAAGAAGTCACCAATCTTTGATTAATGGCAGATAGTGTTGATCTATCAGATCAAGAAGAGGTATGTGACTTAACTTACGATGAATTATTTGAAGTTTCTGAACACATGCATGATGCATATAGGAAAATGAAAAAGATGCATGCTAGTGTAAGTTTAGAATTGGAAGAACTTAGAAAGGAATATAAAATCCTTAGGAAAGATCATGCTTTAATAGATGACAACCACATGAAACTACTCGATGAATACGATGACTTGAATAAAAATCATGAGATTTTAAAATCATTCTATTCTAAACTTGAAAAAGATTTTAAAAATTTTAAGGATGAATCAAAGAGGAAAATTTATAAGATCAATTGTATGAATAGTATCTTGGAATATATGAACTCTTTCTATAAATTGAAAATAAAAGCTCTCGAGGATAATAGGATACCCCCCAAACTTTAAAATTTTACAAATCCTAAATTTTATCCTAAATATATGGAATCCCTTAGAAGACAAACAAATGGTAGAAAATATATGAATCCTTTTCCTAATATTAAATGTAATAATTGAGGATTACTTGGACATATAGCACGCACCTGTACCTTGAAGATGAAAACTAATTTGGTGTGGAGATCTAAGATGCATAAACCTAGACATATCATACATGCATCTGATTATAAATTGCCTAAAGGAGAACCCAAACTTATTTGGGTTCCCAGGTCTAACATTTGATATTTTTACAGGGTCGCTCTCACACAAGACCTCATGAGAGCATATAGTACCTAGACAGCAGATATTCAAAGCATATGACTGGAGATACTACTCAATTCATAATGCTGGAAGCCAGGAGTGGAGGTAAGGTTACACTTGGAGATAATACCACAAAGAAGGTGGTTGGATCAGGTATGATTGGAAACTTAAAAAACGTTTTATAGACAATATGTTATTGGTTGAAGGCTTAAAGTATATTTTGTTAAGTATAAGTCAGCTATATGATAAGGGTTATAGTGCAAAATTTTTTCTTACTAGCTGCATATTAAGCCTAAATGGGAAAGATGTTTTAAATGGTAAAAGGGTAAACAATATTTATATGCTAGATTTAAATTGCATTCATACTCCTACTGCCTTTTATTTGAAAACTATTTCTGATGAATCATGGCTTTGGCATAGGAGACTTTGTCATTCTAGCATGAAAAACCTTAAAAAGATTACCCAAAAGAACTTAGTGAGAGGTATACCAAAACTAGACTTTAATAAGGACCACCTTTGTGATGCATGTCAATTAGGTAAGCAAGTGAAGTCCTCTTTTCAGTCCAATAAGGATCTTAGGACTAGTAGACCATTGGAAATCTTACACATGGATCTTTTTTGACCAGTTGGAACTGTAAGTCTAGGAGGGAAGGTATATGGATTTGTTATAGTGGATGATTACTCAAGATTCACTTGGGTTAGATTTCTATTTCATAAGAGTGAATCATTTAAAAAATTTAGAAATTTTTCGACTTGGATTCAAAGGAAATTAGGGTGTGAAATTATTTCTATACAAAGTGATCATGGAGGAGAATTTGAGAATGAGAGATTTGAAAATTTTTATAAAGACAAAGGAATTGATCACAATTTTTCTGCACCTAGAACCCCTCAGTAAAATGGGGTAGTCGAAAGGAAAAACAGAACATTAATAGAAGCCGCCCGAGCAATGTTGGCAGAATACTCACTTCCTAGATATTTTTGGGCTGAGGCGGTTAGCACTGCATGTTATGTTCTGGATAGGGTGAATGTGAGATCCAATTTAAATAAAATACCCTATGAGTTGTTAAAAGGTATAACACTAAATTTGTCTCATTTGCATGTTTTTGATTGCATGGTATTTATTCATAATAATGGAAAATCTGCCTTAAGAAAATTTGATCCAAAATCAGATGAAGGAATTTTTGTTGGATATTCAAGTGTTGGACAATCTTATAGGGTATTCAACAAAAGAACTTTGGTCATTGAAGAGACCACATATGTTTTATTTGATGAATCTGGAAATTTGAAGAGCCAAATGTTATTGAAGATGAGATTGAGGATAACTCCCAAAAGATTGATAGAATAAACTTGGAAGAAAATATGGAAGAGAATTTGGAGATAGAAAACCCTTTGCCTAGAGATTTGAGATTTTCTAAAAACCACCCAAGGGAATTGATTATAGGTGAACCTAGTGAGGGTGTTAGAACTAGGCGTGGATAAAACAAGGAAGTCAATCATTCAGTCTTTATTTCAACTATAGAACCCACTAATATTGATCAAGCACTTTTTGATGAATTTTGGATTTTGGCCATACAAGAAGAGTTGAATCAATTTGTAAGAAATAAAATTTGGGAATTAACTTTAAGGCCAAAAGATCAAAGTATTGTTGGAACTAAGTGAGTATTCAAAAATAAAATGAATGACTCAGGTGTAGTCATTAGAAATAAGGCTAGATTAGTTGCTAAGGGGTATAATCAGATTGAAAGAATTGATTTTGAGGAGACTTTTGCCCCTGTAGCTAGACTTGAAGCAATTAGAGTTTTGCTAGCCTTTGCCTGTTTTAGAGGTTTCAAATTATTTCAAATGGATGTGAAAAATGCCTTTTTAAATGGCGTAATTGAAGAGGATGTCTTTGTAGAACAATCTCCAGGTTTTGAAAATTCTAAATACCCAAATAATATTTTTAAGTTAAAAAAGGCATTATATGGATTAAAACAGGCACCTAGGGCTTAGTATGAGAGGATGAGCACCTTCCTACTTGAAAGATCTTTTGAGGAAGTGTGGATACAATTCTCTTTTTGAAGAAATTTGGAAAGGATATACTCATTGTTCAAATTTATGTGGATGATATCATTTTTGGATCTTCAAATAAAAATCTTTGTGATGATTTTTCTAAAATAATGAGTAGTGAATTTGAGATGAGTCTAATAGGAGACTTAAATTACTTTCTAGGCTTTAGCATTAAGCAACTTGAAAAAGGTACATTTCTTAGCCAATCTAAATATGTTAAGGACATCCTCAAAAATATATGAAATGGATAATGCTAAATCTGTTAGTACACCAATGAGTTCCTCAGTTCAGTTGGATAAGGACCTTAACGGAAAATCTGTTGATCAAAAGAAGTTTAGAGGGATTATTGGATCTTTACTTTACTTGACTGCTAGCTGACCAGATATCATGTTTAGTGTTTACTTGTGTGCTAGATTTTAATCTGATCCAAAAGAATCACATTTGACAGCGGTGAAAAGGATTTTAAGATACTTACTTGGAACTCAGAACTTAGGAATTTGGTATCCAAAGTTTAGCTCTTCATTTGAAATTACTGGTTATTCAGATTCTGATTTTGCAGGCTGTAGGGTGGATAGGAAAAGCACTTCTGGAACATGTCCATTCATTGAAAATTCATTATTTTCATAGTCTAGTAGAAAACAAAATTCAGTGGCCCTATCTACTGCAGATGCAGAATACATTGCACTAGGAAGTTGTGTGGCACAAATACTTTGATTAAAACAACAGTTGATTGATTTAGGATTAACTATAGGCACTATACCAATTTATTGTGATAATACTAGTGCTATCTGCATTTCTAAAAATCCTATTCAACATTTAAGAACCAAACACATTGACATAAGACATCATTTCATAAGGGATCATGTATCCAAGGGAGAAATTTAACTTACCCATGTTTCAACAGAAAATCAACTTGCAGACATTTTTACAAAATCTTTAGCCTTTGATACTTTCAGTATATTAAGAACTAGGCTTGGAGTGATTGATTTAAATGCTTAGATAAAAATATTTTTTGCAACATTGATATTTTTTGTTTTATGTTCATTGTATTTTTTAGTTTATTTTTGTGATATTTTCTTCTTCAAAGTCTGTGTTTAAGTATTGTCTTGTTTGTTTTTATTTGTTTTTTATTTTTGAGTGTTAAAATGAAAATTTGTGATCATCGTTCGGGACAAAATTTTTTCGTACGGGACAATTTGTGCAGTGTGTAACCGTGTGCATAAATAAATCAGTTTTAAAATTTTATTTTTCATCTGTACGATTATATATCGTCCAGGATGAAATTTTTTCAGGCGTCAGGACAAATGCATAAAACAGTTGAATGGATAAGGTCATTTTTATTGCGATATTCATCCGTACGAACCTTTGGTTCGTCCAGACGAACAGACATCGGTTCATGGTGGGGGACGGTTTTCAACTTCCATTAAAATGAATTAAATTTCTGATCGTCTGGACAAACACGTGTTCGTTTGTATAATCATTTTGGTCAAAAGCCTGTACGAAAGGACGCTTCATAAATTATGTGTTTACGAAAAGCCATTATTTTTTAAACTCATTCGTTCGTCCATACGAAATGGTTTCGTACGGGACGAATAAAATTTGTAAGGGACGAACAAAATTTCGTCTGGTACGAACAGTCGTTTTTCCTTTAATAGACAGCAATTTTTACTGAACAATCACTTTCACACATCTCTTTCAAACCTTTCTTCTCTTCAAATCTTTCAATGGCAAGTTCTAGCAAGCATCAAAAGTTTTTGGCTAAGGGTCTACCAAGAACTACATCTGAAAACTTCCTTTCTAAAGCTAATGAAGATTCCTTTTCTAGGTTTGTCTCCGCAAAAATTACCCCATCTAGAGTTCTCCTACAGGATCAATTAACTTTTAAGGTAATGCACTTTTTTGCCTCTACTCAATTTGGTTTAATCCCCACTTTAGTACACTTCTACAACAAAGAACCCTTTCACTATTTTTTGGCAAACATGTCATTCAACTCCGACCATTCTGTCATCAGTTCTTTTATTTTCAAAAAGAAAATTGAAATCACCAAGGCTGACCTTGGTATCTTCCTAAACTTAAGGACTGAAGGCTTAAGAGCACACGCCTTAACCACCACAAGTTTTGATTGGACTGAAGTTAATCGTGTGATTAGAGGAATAAGAGTTAAGGATCATTTGCCTAAAGTAGCAACTTTAGTTCGTGATGCCCGTATCATTCAGCACGTACTAAGAACTTCCATTATACCTAAAGCTGGTGATAGAGTCAACATCACTCCTCTTCTTTCTACTGTTACCTACATGATAATGACCAGACAACCTATAGATGAGGCCCAACTCTTAATTGACTACATTTATGGTCTCTCTGAAATTGGTCATGTTGATAATAAAAGAAAGAAGAACATAGCCTTAGGACATCTGATTGCCTATATTTTAGAAATGAAGTATGATTTAATTCATCCATAACAAGACTTTGAAGAACCACTCTACTACAACGATGCATCCTTTAGAGCTATCTTTAATAAGGATGAGCCTAGCAAAACTCATGTCGTTCTGAGTGAAACATAAGAAGAAGCTGAACCTTCACATGCTGTTGAACCAAATTATTAGGATTTGGTTCAAAGATTTGACAATTTAGAGGCTCATTTTGATCAAAGGTTTGATCAAATTGAAACTCATTTGTAGCAGCAGGATATTCAGCACAATCAAGATATGGGATTTATGCGTAACATATAAATGCCATTAATTCCAACATGTTTATGATGAGTAGTTACTTTAATTTCTTTGGTGCAGCACCACCTCCTCCTCCTCCAGATCAGGGTCCATCTGAATGATTGTTGTGTTTGTTCTGTGCTTCTTTGTAGTTCATGTGTTAGTAATTTCTTTTAGATTGTTGTATTTTCCTTATTTTAGTTGTGTTATTATTGATATCTAGAACTTCAAATTGTAATAGCTTCATTCGATATCAATATATGTTCCAATGTTTTGTTGTTTATTGTTATAGAAATGTGTGTTAGACTTTATGACATTCATTTTTTTTTAATCTTAATAGTGCTTTATTCTAAATTGTAAATTAAAATTAATTTCATTAGAAAATATAATTATTCTAAATTTAAGAGATGCTTATAACTTGATATTATTAGAATTTTTAATTCCATGTCTCTTATTTAGACTACATTATCTTTAATATTATTATTGCAATTTAGATGTTTTCTTATTTTATATTTTTCTTTTCAAATAATATTTATGTACTTAGAAAATTTTGAAATTTTAGATTATTGATTTTGGAAAGAATTCAATTACTCTTAAAAATTGTATAAATGTACAAAAATCAAAAGGAATGTGCAAAAATTTGTAATGACAAAAAGAGGCACAAAATAAGCCCAAAGTAAAAAGATGCACAAAAATGTGCCATAAAAATTGAAAAAGAGCCACATGTGGTAGTTACTTCTTTCCGGACTCTTTTAATCTCTTAATTTAAATTGATCTTATGTTCATTTATAATTGATATTGAAATTTGAAATATAAAATTTTTATTCATCTTTAGTGCAATGATTTTCTTTATCTTAATGTCTAAATTGACACATGCCTTTGATAAATTCTTTTTATTCTCTATGTTATATCACTTCTTAAATTATATGAAATTTTTATGATTTCTCTAATATTTTAATTTTATTTGCATACCTTATTTCAATCACTTTCAAGATTAAAATATCAAATAAATTTCATACTTCTGCTTAGATTTCTAGTCTTCTTTTCTTCTTCACTTTTTGTTGTTGTCAAAAAGGGGGAGAAATTATTTGTTTGTTTTATTTTTGATTTGTTTTTGATAGTCTTGATAGTCCTTTTATGTTTGTCATTATTGTAGTTGTGTGTTTTGTATAAAATTAAAAAAAAATATTTATGCCTCCTTATTTTTCATGTATTCATAAGTTCAGGGGGAGTTTAGGAGATACTTAGAATTTGAAATCCTACAAACAATAATTGTTTTTCCATCATCAAAAAGGGGGAGATTGTTAAGAAAGTTGCTATTTGCATGTTTTACATTTTTGCAACTTGTACTATTTTGATAATTTCAAATATTATTGTTTTATATATCTCCTAACACTTTTTGGAAGATTTGTTTTTGCTCTAGTGTGTACTAACATTTCAGGAAAATCAACTCCAAGCTATGAAGACTTCAAATCAAATTTAGCAAATATTCATTTGTAAATTATAAGTTTTGAAATGAGAGAGAGTGATTGTAGTTGAGTGAAAAATCACAACACACACACTTGGGGGAACAATTTTTGTGAACTGATCATACGGGACGAATCTAGTTCGTACGGGACGATCATGTTAATTAACCCCTAGGAAGAGCAATGGATCGAACAGGCGGGGAGAAAATTTTTCTAAGTCTTAATCGTCCAAGACGAATTTGATATTCATCCCGAGACGAACGTCTCTGGATTCTCACCTTGCACTATTCATCCAGACGAAAAGCATGGTTCGTCCCTGGATGAAACTCTCTATTTGAGATCGTACAGGATGAAATGAACCTTCATCCCTGGATGAAACTCTCTGTATAAAATCATCCTAGGATGAAACACGTTCGTCCCAGGACCTATGGAATAACCGTTTCGTACCGGATGAACCTAGTTCGTACGGGACAATGAGCGTGTATGAACATAGTTTGTACCAATATACATTAGGATCATTTTCGACACTTTAAGTAAAATCGTCCGAGACGATCCACGATCGTACGGGACGATCCATTGCGTACAGAATTGAAAACTTACAATTTTTGGGCAATTTTTCTTGTCTTTTGTATATATAGTCCAAATTAGACTGCCACCCAATCTTTTTACACATTGATCTACGTGCCTATTGGAAGAAGAGTTAAGGAGAGAGTGAGAGAGAGCATTCAAAAAAGGATTTATACCACTGGAGCGTGAAGGCTTCGCTTGGTGTTCAAAGGTAAGATTTCCTATTTGTGATTTGAGATTACTTCACTCTTTTTCTTTCTTCCTTCTAGATTTCTTGTGAGGAGATCTGTCAAGGAGATCCGGTTCTCTGCTGACACTTGGAGAGTGTGAACAGACGAAGGGTTCTCTGCCCACACTAGGAGAGTGTAAAAGGACGAAGGGTTCTCTGCCCACACTAGAAGAGTGTGAAAGGACGAAGGATTCTCTGCCCACACTAGGAGAGTGTGAACAGACGAAGGGTTCTCTACCCACACTAGGAGAGTGTGAAAGGACGAAGGGTTCTCTGCTCACTCTAGGAGAGTGTGAAAGGACGACGATTCTCTACCGCAACGGGTAGTGGTGAAAAGAGTGTTTTGTAAAGG
Organism: Dendrobium nobile; assembly: GCA_022539455.1. NCBI lineage: Eukaryota > Viridiplantae > Streptophyta > Magnoliopsida > Asparagales > Orchidaceae > Dendrobium > Dendrobium nobile. Next base: position 25,802,994 of record CM039727.1, read on the forward strand.
CTTCTCCACCTTGCTTTGGGTGCAAAAGGAGAGATACTATTGATATTAGTGCAATACTCAGAGGGTGCCTCTGGGGAGTGGATGTATGTATGGTTTAGACCAAACCACTATAAATCTTGTGTCATTTATTTCACTGTTTTTTATTTTTCGCATTTTTCTGTTTAAAAAGTTGTGGTTGAAAAACTTTTTATAAAAATTCATTAAAGTTTATTTTCGGTTCAACTCATTTAAAAGAGGGATAATTTTTTAAAATACCAATTCATCCTCTCTTGGTAGCCTTGGGACATTAACTTAGGTTTAACAATCTATTCACTAGACTCAATAATATGTACTTACTCCCTCTTCCCATAATAAATTTAAATCATCAATTAACAGTTATAAAAATATATCAATATTTCTTCTAGATTATGTGGCCCTAGAATGATAAGTATAAAAAATATGTAAGGAGTAGTCATACATAACTCTAGGAGGAGATTATAAGGGGTAAGTATCACGAGCCAGCATTAGTAAGGTGAAGCAGACTAGCTAAACGGAGTAAAACCATTTACGTATAAAACTAATCTTATATTTCTTAATTTTATGGCGAAGGTGGGATATGTACAATCAAAATATTTTCAGGCCTCTACTTTTAACGGATGTGTAATAACATTTTCTTGCAAGATGTGTTCATTATTCCATCTCATATGTGCATTAGATCTCATGGATATATATAACTGTTGTAGTCTAAAAATTTTTAGTAAGGAAAACATTCTACTGATTGATACTTCCTTCAACTTTTCTTTGTCACAGTTTTGGTTTAAATCTTGGTGCACTATAATAACAGCATGCACTATTTGATAGATCATCTTTATAGTATAACATGCATCTATTAACATAATAATTAATCTTTGTATATGTAAAACAAAGTTTGGAAACAAATTTATTTGTCCGATATAAATGTATATGAATTATGTTATCTGTCAAGTTATTTTCCCTAAGTAGCCCAACAAATTAATTAAAATATTTATGGAGGACATTATATTTTTCCTAAGTAGACATGCCACATCGAGAATCAAAATATAGCTCGTACTCACCGTGTGAAATCTAATACCAATATTCTGGCATGAACTCTTTACGGTATAGATCAACAATTATATCATCTGGTCTTAGGTGCACTTAATTTTTATGTTTAGAACATGGATATCAAAACTTTCCATCTAAGATAAAGTTGGGCAGCTGTTTTGCTATATGAATGAAAAAGTTCACCCTCATTACTGATCTCATTTGTTAATGTCTTTCATCCTTGCTCCAATTAGTCAAACATCCAACTTCTTAGAATTTTAATATCCATAATATAGCTAGCCAACATATAATATAAAGGTATTGGATATTATTAGAAAATCTATTGAAGGAAAATAAATGGATTTCAATTTTATTTATAAATTTAATAGTTTTATTTCACATAGGTACCCTATCAATGAATAATCAAGCAGCCCGGGTGTCTCCCCCATTTAGGTGAAATACAAACAGTCTTAGCTTTTCCGTCACGTTAAGGAAAACATTTACAATTAGTGTCAGGTGACACCGCGACCGTGTCCTTCAATGCTAAAAAAGGCGTGTACAGATTTTTTTTTTTAGGGGGGGGGGGGTGGTACCTGTGTTAAAATGTAATTTGCGTCAGAGATATTTTTGGTGGATTTATTGATTTTCTTGGAGTGTAAAAATGTAGTTTACGTTACAAAACCATCTAATGCAACTCTCTCACTCTCTCTAATCTTATCTTTCATAGGAGCTTCTCCAACATTTTCATGTATATGCTCATTTTGTATCTTGTCTCTAAAAGTAAAGTCACTCATGAGTATTCTAATCTCTGTAAACACTTAACTTAATGTTATATTTCTCTTTTAATGACCTACATTTTATACCATAAAGCATTACAAGTCTCACCACATCTCATAGAAGTTTCCCCTAAGTATAAAGCAGAATTTTCTATCACACATTGCAAGTCTCACCATATTGCTTCTCTTTTATAAGATTTTCCCAATTCATTCATCTACTTTAACCATCCAATTTGAATTGTACAAAGAATATATAAATTAAATCCCTCTCTAAACTCATCAATAAGAAGAATATCAATAACAAAATGTATACACCATTGTAAAATATCTTGCAAATGTCTACCAAGAACATCCATGATAAAAAGAAAAACTTACGGCGGATTTCTGGCAAATGAGATGGAGAATGTTGGTAGCTGAGGCAGTGAGCGTCGGTAAAGTCAACGGCTACTGTAGGGAGATGGATAGGTCTCGACAATGGCGGCGTTAGGCAGAGGTGATTGATGTGAGTGAAGCAAACTAAAACGAGAAGAAAAAAATGAGAAGAAAGACGACGAAGGAGGAAAAGATGGCTTTCTTTGGTGGAGTTTCTGCCATAAGATTTACCATCGAAAAATCTATCGTAAGTTATTCATCGGGTTTAAGTAAGCTGGCGAAATATCTGCCAGACATTCCACAGGTAATTTTAGGCAAAAAATACACTGGACTAGACTGTCGGTCTTATAAATAATGATGAATATGTTGGTGAATGATTCGTTGGAAGCGTTGTCTTAAGGTACCAGCAAAAAATTTGTCAGTTAGTTTGCCACTTTTACTGGCGTGTTTACTTCCATCGAAAAGTCTAGTGTTAATGCAAGGTTTTTCTGTAGTGAACACCATGTAGCTATTGCATATTCAATAAATTATTGAAATAAACAATATTTTTTTAAAAGGAGACCTGCATATAACAGTGTAACAAACAAGTTTAATTTTAAGTGTTGAAAGAAATTACTAAAAGGAGCATGAAATAATTTTTTTTTTCTTAACTTCCCTAAATCATGGTACTAACATAGATGATAATGACATTGAAGCAGCTCCAATTGAAGTTAAACCCTAAATCATATAGTCTATCAACTTTATCTGCTTCAAGAAAATTAATGAATCCCTTCAAACTTTAATGATTTTAGCATCACTTGAGATCTTGAATTTTATTTTATTGAGAGCACTTAAGGAAAAATAGTAATTAGCACAAGATACGTAGGTGAAAAATAATAACTTACAAGGGCATTGATAGTAAAAATAAGTTGAATCTAGAATCTAAAAATCATTGCAATTATCATAAATAGTTACCTCAAGATTGTCATCTAAAATTGTATCTAATCAATATGTAATGGTACTAGCATCTACTAACTTATCTTTTGTATATTTGTCACTTGCACACTATAATTTTTTCAAAGGTTAGTAATCTCTCCATATGCTCTCTTTGTTTTGTAATAAAAGAAAAACATATCATCATACTTACCATGTATTTTTGCCAACATTAGAGATACACCCTTCTCAAAAGATCTCAAATTAATAAAAAGATCATTATTATGCATTTCATCTCTTACACCATCATGCTTAGCTAACAAATCTAAAAGAAGTGAAAGATATTGATGTTTGTACCATATAACATCATACACAAAAATACATATAAGAGGGAAGTAAATAGAACAAGAGTAATGAAGCTAGAATAAGGAAAATAGTGATGTTCATCATGCCTTTAATAGTGTGGAAAATGATTATGGGGTTTTTAGTTTTTGGCAATACAAATGAGATCATTAATCCCAATAAAAATATCACAAGCAATTACCAATCTTAATACTTTAAAACAATATATAAATAATTTCTTATTATTTTGAAAAATGAAATTTTGTCTCTACAACTATTTGGATGAAGTTTCAATGCCAAAGAGACCAAAGAGTTTTACCAATTTTTTTTGGAGTGCAAGAATTGATGGGCAGCAATAGTGGTAGGACATGGTGGTGACAGTGTTAGGATGGCAGGGTTTATCATGAAGCTAATAGGCGAAGGAAACTTAATGCTAACTGGCTAAGAAGAGAACAAAGGAGGGAGAGAGATAGGAGAACAAATGAGAGATATTCAATCTTGCAGGAGTATGATATGAAAATAAGGCTATGGTCTACAGTTTATTAAAGGTTATGGTGGTGGTTTATATCACTGATATTCACTACAGTAAAAATACTGATTTCTAATTGAATTTCTGGCAGAAATAAATCTATCACAAATTCTAGAGGATTTTTCAACAGATTTCTAACACAATATTTCTGGCAGATTTCTTCTGCATTTTCTGGCAGATTTCCTACGTAATTTATTTTTTAAAAATAATTATTATAAATAATTAAAAAAAAAATTTTTGTAAAATTAAATTAGTTTAATTAAATATTATTAATTTTAATATAGATAGCAATTATTATAAATCATATAAATATTAGTAATATTAATAATTAAATGATATATATGTGAAAATAATATAATTTTAATATTTTTAATTAAATTTCAATTATTATAAATATTAGTTAATTTTAATTTATTAAGAATAGTCTAATTTATTAGTATGTTAATTTTAATAATTAATTATTATTATTATTAAGTTATTTATTAAATTATGTTATAATAATTAATATTAAAATAAATAATTATTATGTCAATTACTTATTTTCTAGCGGATTTCTGACAAAAAAATTTTCAACTGTAAAACGCGCGTCTGTAAATTTTTTCTTTGAAAAAAAACCATTGAAAAAATTATCGAGCTGAATTTTTCCGCCATAAAAATGCAGCCAAAATAATAAAAAATTAGTTCTTTGGTAGCTGCACGACTACCTATCGGCGAAGGTTGACCACGACTTCCTGCCCCGCAAG